>JAUYWG010000039.1:11855058-11877859 GCA_034779775.1 Enteromius afrohamiltoni | reverse complement strand
CAACCTCCACACGGAGGACAGCGGCATCCGTGTCCGAGTGAACACGGGTATAAAGAATGCCTCTGTACCTGGGCGGGTGCCTGGCGAATTGAATCGCATAGCCGAGGCGTACTGTCTGTATCAACCACCGCGAAGGGTTTGGGGGCTGTAACCAGGCCTCCAACAGAGTTGCCAGGGGTATCAAGGGTACGGTGACAGCCGTGCCCGCGGTGGGGCAGCCTGGTGGGGAACCAGGGAGGGGACTGGCCCCAGAAGGTTGAACGTCCTGGGGGCAAGTCCGACCGCTCTTGGCAGGCCCTACCTTCTCCGCTGGTTCCCGCGCTGGCGATCCAGAGTCCTCGGGGCACTGGGCCCAGAGATGTGGATGATTGCTCCCTCTTCCGTAGAAGATACCGCTCCCGGCCCTCCACCGGGGGTGGGGGCAATCGGGGAGGGTCCCCCGAGGAGCAATCACAATCACCTCCGGGCTGCCTGTGTCAGGGGCGCTTCTTGGAGCAATGAGTGTTCATGGCCGGGCCCTAAGGAACGGGCGGCGTCCCACACCCGCAACCAGCTCGACGTTGTGTCAGCCTAACATCATGTGCTTCGGCCGAGGACGGAGCGGAAGGTCTCGGCGATGAGCAGACTGAAGCAGGGCGCTAGCGGGCTTGGCATACTCCCTGCGCAGTAGGACCTGTCCTACTGCCTCTGTCTGCTGCAAAGCCGGCGACAGTGTCGCCGAAGACACACGAGGGGAGCCGTCTCGCGAACGAGAGGCGCGAATGCAGTGTAGCGATGGTCATGCGCTCATCCACGAGCGCTGCTTCAGCATGCTCCCAGCCCAAGCATGAGAGACAGCGATCGTGTCCTTCTAAAGAGGTGAGGAAACTGCCGCACTCAGAAACGCACGGTCGCATAGACATTCCGGAGAATGGCTATGAAACCATGATGAAATTTTTTCTTATTGACGCCCGGTTGCGCAGGAGAGTCCTCTCGCCGCACTGCAGCACTCAATGGCGAGGTCTCTTGCTGCAGAGCAAAAAAGACTGCCGCTTTTTTAAGCCTTTAAAAAGGCTGCCAGTCTCGCGGGTCCGTTGACAGCTGCCCAGATGAATATGGTGCAACGACGAGAGAGCATGAACTCGGACAGGAACTATTGAAAATGAAAGTGTTCTCCTCCAGCAGACTCAATACATCAGACGAGGCTCCGAAAGTGAAAAGCTGCGTGTGCAATCCAGCCGTGCCCTCTTATACTCACGCTGTGATAAGGTGCACCTGGCTGTAATTATTGCATGCCTATAAATGCCTACTAAATATTCATTGGCCTTTTCCAAAAGATTCGAAGACGATTGGTCTCTCATGCGAGATCCCCGTATGTAACGTCGAAGTGATTGGACTGAAAGGGTAAATGGGGTTTGCTATTACAGGACTAAATAAAGTATTAAATATTAAAACAGAAAACAGTTTCTTCAAAAAGCAATGAAATTTTATAATATTAGTTTCAATATTATATATAATATATTATAATATTATAATATTTCATCAAATAAGTGAAAGCACAAGTGTCTTCTTTCAAAAACATTAAAAAAAAATCTTAACCAGTACGCAGCATTTTCAAATAACATTTTAATGTTCACAAATGTTAATATGCATTAGATATGTTGTTTTCATTTCTTTAAGACAGTTGACAGTTAATTTATCAAATATTTACACAAAAAAAACAACAACACTGGCACAAATTTCTACCCTCTGAGAATCATAAATACACTCAATGTTACTACTTCTCTATATCTCCCTTTGCTTTTCTGAAGGAAATATGTTATTAAACATGAAATAATGTGACCAACGCAGGTGCGTGAGTTATATGAGTTGGAGATGTGCATTGCATGAGTTCATTTTCAGTGCAGTACTTTTATGTGTGTAATTAGCAGATGTAAGGGCAGTTTTTCAGGGGAAGGTGAAGCTGATGAGGAGGACAGCCAGCAGACACTGTTACAGCACATATCTGGCCACACTGTGAAATCAGGAGGTGACTGCAAAGAGACGAATTCACAAGTAACTAATTTGCTGCAGCGACAGAAGACAGAAATTGCTGGAAGAAGCTGTGTAAAGCACTGATAAAGAAGAGTCTAAGCAATAGACTCACAGTGTAAATAATATTAAGTCTGAAAATACAGATGTGTTTATATATATATACATAGACACACACACACACACACACACATTATACTGTTTTATATATATATATATATATATATATATACACACACACACAAACATATTGATTATGATTGAACACTACAAGTATAAAGTCATTTTTTGTTTTGTTTCTGAACACATTTTACTGCATAGAGATGTTGCAAGAGAAACAAGGTGTCAAATTTGTTTTGACACATCCACACTTGAATGAATGAGTTATTTCCTCAAGGGTTAGCGTAATAGTAGTTATGCCATTTTTTGCTAATGAAAATCTAAAAAGCACTGGCAAACAGACTCTTCAGAGCATTTGCTGTAGTCCAAATGCATTAAAACTTAAGGTTAAGAAAGGTCTGAACATAACAAGCCATTATGATTGTTTGGATATGAGATTGGCATATTGATTTTTTTCTCTAAAAACAAAAACAATCACCTATCAAGATAGATATTCCGAAGTTAAGGCTATATATATATTTGTATATATATATATATATATATATATATATATTTGCTGTATTTTGTTAAGAACTGCAGTAGTTTAGACAAAGGTAGCTTGTTTTGTTTGAGGCCTACTTATTTGATACATTCTGTTCTCAGCATGTAACATACGACCACTCACAAGTACATTTGGAAATCAGGCCATTGTGCATATTTCCATCTTTTTATGCAATGAAAAAATGTGGATGAGGCAAAGTGATATTTGCCTGTGCAGGAATCCCAGGAGATCTGTGCTTGGTTGTAATGCCTGTAAAACATTCCCTTCAAGAGAACGAGATCCCAAGAGGTGTAAGATATAAACTCTTTTGCTTTTGGAAACTTCCCACTGTTCCAGTAAATGTTTCCTTTTGGTTAGCTGAATATATTTATATCTCTTTATATCAAACGGCTTGGTAGTCTCATTATAGATTTACTGTTACATTTTTAGCCTGCTGATACGCTCCACCTAAAGAGCAAAAGCTCATGATCTTTTTCAAAGGTAAAGAATAACAGCTTTTTTAAAGGTATACAGGAGCATTTTCCTCATAATCTTACCAATTCATTTTACATACATTTATATTCATCACTTCGATATTGTGACTGCCACTTTTGACCTTTATAGGTAATCTGACAACCACATTGATTCTCTGTCAATTCACCATTTTATCAGTGACATGGATATGATGATTGAATGCTAATGTTGGAAGTGTATTTTGAGGACTACCTTGTTGCCCAGATGGTGACATTGAATTTTAAACTAATCAAATAACCAACCACAAATGGCTGAAGTACATCAGGTCAAAGTCAAACTGAGGCTTCAATCATCATTATTTAATTAAAGATCTTAAAGAACTACACTAATTCTAGATATTTATATGTATATATATGTATAGATATATATATATATATATATATATATATATAGAGAGAGAGAGAGAGAGAGAGAGAGAGAGAGAGGTTGATTTTTGGAAATTGAGATGTATACTCGAACATAAAATCTGGAAGTTGACAAATAATCTTTCCAGTAATGTATGGTTTGTTAGGTTAGAACAATATTGGCCAAGAAACAATCTGGAAACTGAGGGTGCAAAAAATCTAAATATTAATAAAAATGCCTTTAAAGTTGTCCAAATCAAGTCCTTACCAATGCTAACTAATCTAAAATTAGTTTTGATATATTTACTGTAGGAAATTTGCTATCTTCATGGAACTTGATCTTTACTTATATCCTTATGATCTTTGGCATTAAGGAAAAATCTATAATTTTTACCCATACAATGTATTGTTGGCTATTGCTACAAATATACACATGGTACCTAAGGCTGTTTTCTATATATATATACATATATATATATATATATACACAGGGTCTATTCTATACATATATCTCTCAACTTATTTTTTTCTTCCCTGGCAATCATGTCACAGATTATGGCTGACTAATTTAAACTCATTTCAGTTATATGTAACCAGTCCAACTAAAGATTAATGATTCTGTTTAATATTCAATGACTGCATTCATCAAACTTCACACTGACATATAGCTGAGTGCCACTGTCAAAAAAATAAATAAAAAATTGAGAGGTGGGACTGTCTTTTAACTGAACAATGAATGACAGAGATTGTTCAGGAAACCAGATTGAAAACAGTCATCATGTTTTCAATTCAGCTTGGTAACGCTAGTGGTGCAGAAATTTCATCTTCAGCTTTAAATCTCTCTATGCCCCCTCTCTCTTCCCAACACATGCACGTTTTTTCCCTCCAGGTGCCAATCAATCATTTTGCCATTATACCAATCTATCTCAGAGTTGTCAATATTCCAGCAGGCCATGTAGAAGCAGCCAAGTCTCTCATTGTCACGCTGACTCGTGTCCGCACATGCCTCAAGTGCTCTGATACAAGGGCAAAATCTTGCTGTCAATGTTGGAAAAAGGATTCAAGACTAAAGATGCATGCTCTATTTTCAGATGGTCTTCTGTTTTTCTAAAAATGCTGACAGATTTTTCTGCATGTTGGCGGTTTGATGAATATATTTCAATAAATGGTTTAATTAGCTGTCTTTTTAATTGTAGTCTTTAAAATGAATGCCTTTATATTCTGTTGCAAGATGCGTTCACCTAATTGAAGAAGCTCCACTGAAAATATTTGGTCTCTGAGCTATTTATCACATCTGGGCACTTCGGCTCTGGTTGAAGTTACCGCCCTCTAACAAGATCAATGTTTGTTTTAATTTAAGCATGAACCCTTGAATTCCTGATGAACCTGAGATTAATTTCTGAAGCATATGTTGCTTGTAAACGTTGTGGTTTATGACGTACGCCAATGGCAAATCACCCTGCTGGCTGAAGTACTTATCCACAGGCCTCCCAGCTCTGTGACTCTTTCAGCAGAATTAAAGGAACTTTATGTCCACAAAACAAATGGTGGCTTCACACGGTGACTCCCATGAAAGATTGCAGCTCCAAAGGCATATTTCTTCTGGACTGAATGTGGTGGATGATAAATGTGGATGACGGCAGCTTCTGAGCACGCTCTTTCCTCGATCGTAGAGATTTTGAGCTGATACTCATCTCAGCCAGCGGGGCGCTACGGCCATCCACACAGGATGAAGATTCTCACCCTTATGTCACCTTTTCGTGTCACCTCTGGGCTCAGCGTAATCCATGGACAAAGATGCCACGCTGCTACCAGCATCTTCGGATGTGTTGTGCAAATATAGCTGGATATTAAAACGTGACACCAGTAGAGCCTTTTCATCTTCTTCCAATATATTTCAGATGACCTTTTCCTGTTTTGTGACTGGATCGACAGCAAATTATGAAAATGAAAACTGACAGCAGACATTTAAACCATACCCGATTTATTCTCAATTCTCAATTTTTTTTTAAATTAGCTACACGGTTACAGATAATTGCTGTGCTCTGCGAGGAAACCGTGTCGCCAGAGACACATTGACTTTTAAAAGTTGTTTGTAATTTTTTAATTTTTCAAAGCGAACTATCTTCTGCAGTCCAAAGGAACTTTACCTGAGGAGAAAAACAATTCTTTCTGAGATGAAAAATATACAATTTAATTTGGTTTTAGCTTGATAACATATAAGAGTATCCACGATTAAGAAAGGGATCTGCAGGGTTCAACTCTATTTCACTTGCTGTTTTTTTTGTTTTTGCTTTGATTACTATTGTACCACATGATTTCCCAATATTAATAGTAAAGCATTTTTGTAAAAAAAAAAAAAGAAATGAATAATAATAATAATGTGTGTATATATATATATATATATTTGGAATCAGTATGATTTTTTTTTGTTCGTTTTAAAGAAATTCGCTCATCAAAGCTGTATCATTTTATCAGATGTGTTAAATGAATAACAAGTTATTTGAATAAATAAACAATTCAATTAATCAAAGAGAAAAGTATCACAGGTTCGAAAAATTATAATAAATCAGCATATTGACAAGCATCATGTCACACATGACACTGAAGACTAGAACAGCTAATGAAAATTGAGCACTGCGTTACAGAAATAAATTGTTTTAAAGTATATAAAATAGGAAACCAGTTTCAATAATTGCAATAATATTTCACAATATTAGATTTTTTTTTTCTTTTTAAAATAAATAAATAGCAAAAGAAATAATAAATTAATAAATCAAATAAATAGCTTTGATTATTTTTTTTGCATATTTAGATTAATAATAATAAAAAATATGTCAAAGTACTGGTTTTCCTTTCAATTATGTAATTTTTGTAATTTTTTCTGCATTATGATACCTGACAGTTATATCACCCTGACATTTTTGAATCTAAATAAAAAAATAAAATGTTCATCATAGAATAGGTGTATTTGCATTTCTTTAAAATAAATACTGTAAACGTGTGTAAAAGAAAAAAGTGTAATGTTATTGACCTAATTACCAATTTAATAATAATGCCAATATCCATTTGAACATAAAAAGACAATATTTAAACATACTGAACGAAATACATGTCATAGTAAAACAGTGTGGGGCAAATATTTGTTTATAATGATGACAACTAATGCCAAAAACATATCTAGTAAATCTCTAACAATTTTCAATACAGGCACAAACAACTTTTATTTTGAGATGTGAGGATGAATAAATTGTATTGCAATACAGAACCCAGTGGACCTTGGTGCTGAGCTTAATTCCAAAGGGATCTGCAGGCAATGACATGGAAGCAGAGGTCCCCTGCTCAGGTTGTCATGACAACTCGACAAAGGTCGATGGGAAAAGGGGAGAGTGCTTTTCGTGCTGTACTTGTGAAAGCAAGGAAAATCGATGTAAGATCTCGAACTGATAAACTTCCGCTAACAATGTAAACCATCTGTCCGATACTATAGTCTGTCCCATGACAAGCTTTCTTAGAGCGCCTGGACATTCACAGAGAAACCTCAATTGCTTGACAAGAAAAAAATAAAGCACATCTTTTCTTCAACTTATAAATGTAGATGAAAGCCCCAGATAAGTTCTAAACTCAATTTGTAAAACTCATCTAGCATTTTAGCACCAAGTAACACATTACAAGAAACTTTCCTCATGAAATTTTGACCAGCTTATTTTCACACATTTAGTTCTCTCTCTGAAACACGTGCATTGTAGCACATCTCTCATGCAAGGATCAGGTCAAGTGCAGAATGCACCTACATATTCAAACGCCTGTCCCCCGTGTTAGAGACAAACACCAGGGACACGCTTCCAGATGGTGGCTTTCACGGTAAACTGGGTTATCCCATGTTCTTTCCACAACACATTAGTCAAGTTACTGCACGCTGAGGCAATGACGGACCAGATATGTATAAATGCGTTTTTATTCCGACTCTTCAGAGTCCAAAATTTTTGTGCTGCAAGAACTTCATTATGGACTTGTCTTTGAACGGCTTCACATAAATCAAACATCGCTGGGAAGAGAGCCGGAGCACAAACAGCACGCCTGGGGAGAGCTTTGGCTTTTAAATTTGGCGACAACGAGAGAAAACACATCCACGGGTCAAGCTCTTTGAGTCTTTTGGGACAATCAGGAAAGCAAAAACCTGCCATTGAGCAGACAATTTGATCAGCCAACCCCAGCCTCGCTCCCTATTACCGACTGGAAATGGGCCATTCCCGAGAGGACCAAGGCTCATTGAGCAGCAGAGGTGGATGCAGTAATTATATCTCAGGCTAACCCCCAAATCACTCCTCATTAGTCTGGGCTAGACCTGTGCCTCAAACTCTCGATATGTCACTATCCGCTTGGAAAGGCCTTAATCCTCCTCCCCTCACTCTTGTGAGGCTGTATTTTGTCCCTAGCTAATCTATTAATTGCACGTTTTGGTGTCGGCTGGCGTTTAGATGAACGTCAACCTGCCTATTTACAAAAATAGATTCTTAGTCCTCTGGGATTTGTTTTCATTTCCCATTTCAAGTTGTTGTTGATGGCATTGGCAGGCGCTTTATTTTCAGTCATCTGCTTTGATAGGAAACCAAACCCAAAACCGCCCACCAAAAGAGCATTAATTGAAAAATAAAAATCTTTTTACCGCTCACCAGAACCACACCACCCAAGTTATGTGTAATTATTTGATGAATGCAGCTTAATAGCTATCCCAAATGCACTGGCAAAGAGGAAACGGATAGGGATGCAACATAAATGAGGTTAGAACTGGGTCACATGAACAGGAGAGGATGTAAGGGTCAGGTGCTTTCTTACATGTAGCGCTGCAGTGCCGGCGTGGCACAGACCTTTTAATCACGTCTGCTCTGCAGATGCTACACACCTGCAGGCCTCAGGACTGAACAGGGGAAAAGAGGAAACATAAAACTTGCTAACAAGGAAATTTTCACACAATCCAACCAGGAGCACCCTGCACGTCGCCATATGTCGAGACTTTATAATGCAATCTAGTGTTAATGTTACCTGATTATGAAAGACCCAAATAAAACAGGCATGGCAAGTTTGGGAATCAGCATGTGTCTGAAGCTGATTTGCTTATTTGGAATGGCACGAAAAATTACTTCAAAAAGAATACCTCATTCTATAGAAGACACTGGTTAAAGATATAACATTAAGCACATATACATAACTATATTAAAGTTAGGATAAAGGATAAAGTTATATTTCTAAAGGACATATTATAATAATAAAAATAGATACAATGCAACAAAATCGATACATCTTTATAAAAGTTCTTTCCTTGATTGTGACCGGTTGAGCCAAGTTCGAACCTGTTGTAAATTACTCCACAAACATAAACCTATGTTTACATTTGTGTGTTGATTGGTAACCACTTTGTTGCAACCACAAATATTTCTGAGGCCCCATTTACAGAAGTGCGCTTTTATTTTAAAACTTACGCTACGGTTACACCTATTATTTGTACTGCTCCAGCGTTTCGAGGTCGAAAACTGAGACTTTTAAAAAGCTGACCCCATTTTAGTTGGCAAACTCCGGGGGTTGCGTTTCAGTGTAAAGAGACCAAAATGACATTTGAAAAGTGGCTGCCACATTCACTCTGCCTATCTTTGATGACTGTGTAAACATTAACATCATTCTCATTGTTGTACGCATAGATGTGTGTGGATAGATTCTCCATTCAACTTCTCCAAGCACACAGAGACATTCGCCATCTGAAAAAGGGGGAATTTCCTATACATATCTAGGTTTGTGCCTGCATGAATGGTCATGCGACTTGCATTTTCGGTTGTATAGTGTGGAAGGAGATAGTTTCTGCAATGCAGTGAAAATGCCAGCGTAGATAAGGATTATAGATGAGGTCGGATGAACTGCACTGTTTGACATCATCATTGTGCCTAACAACACCTCTTAACCTGTTATAAATTCACTCTAAACCACTGCTTCTTGGGGATTACTGCTTACCTTTCGATGGATTCAATATATTTTAAATACGTGTAAATGTTTAATTAATTGTTTTATTCATAAGTTATGAATATTTTATAATAGTTTTTAAATCCTTTGTGTGCTATAGTGTGCTATAGAAATAAATTGCCTCTTAGTTTGAAGAACATTTTAAAAATCTAAAGAACCTTTATATACACATACTGTAACACGCCTACATACATTTTATGGATATGTATTTTCTTTACTTCAAACATAATCTAAAACATCATGGTCTTTTTTCTATCTGAATACAAATATTTAAAAAACCGTCATTGCAAAAGATTCAGATTACGCATGCATTGACTGCACACCCCTATTTGAGAATATGCTGTGGCATACATATTCATCAGTACAGTATGTATGTCATAAGTGCCATTGTGACAGTGAAAAGTCAGTTTAAAAGTAGGACTTCTCTCTCTGTAACAGCGGATGGACGCACATCTTAGGCTGATGGGTGGTACTGTACATTGAGGATGCAGTTGTCACATTGCCATGATGAAAATCTGGAGTATGCCGACAACACATCAGAAATAAAGAGCTTTCCACCTAGTCCAGCACACTAGAACAGTCCAAAATAATCAGCTGAGAACTTCCTACCATGACAACTCCTCCTCTGAGATAACATCTCAGTTTGACATAAAAATATTCATACATCTGCATAGTTTCACATGCACGGTCAATCCGATCTATGAGCTAAACTGCACAGTTACACTAAAAGCTGAACAATTAGTTTTGCTAAAGAAAAGAATAAAAGTCACTTGTTAATTAGAAGGACTTATTTAAACAAACGTTTGTTTGCAGCTTTGAAACATCAATCTTTAAAAGTAACATAAAGCACCCTCCTGAGAACATATTTTTTTCTGACTCAACAAAATCTCAAGGTCATGCTCGTTTGACTTTCATACTTTTTTCATAAACAAATAAATCATCCATGGCCTATGGGTTCTCTTGTTCTCTGTTCTGCGTCAGTCCAGAAGATGAAGACCTGATTAATTGATTCAACCGCTCAGATCAATACAAAGCAAGTCTCGTTCTACAACAACGCAGTGGGAATCATCCCTCAGAGATTATTCTGAGATGTAGAATGCCTCTTACACCCTCACTTCATCTTTCTCACTGTCTGTCTATCTTTTTTTCTTTGAGCTTTGTGGAGAATAAACCACTTTCTTGCCCCAAACTGCAATTAGTGCAGACATGTGTCTGGGCAGCTGTGGAGAGCAGTCAGAGCCCCAGCTGTGCTGATGGGACAGCAGGTGTCCTCCTGGCCTGACTGAATTATTCAGAGCTTCGGCACAGTGAGGGCAACCCTACACGGCGTCTCAAAGGAGCACAGTTTTTCAAAGGAAGTGATAATATTGAGCCACGGTACGGGAGGACGTACTGTACTCTCTTGTGGAGAAATGAGGCGATCTCCATTTCCGCGCAGATGAACATGGGAAATCTATTGGACAAGAATGTTATTGATGTTTTATTCATGGCAGAACAGTCTGGTATCACTTGCTAATCTCAGTCCAAGCGTAATGAAGTAGCTGGAATGTGGGAATTGTGATGAGCAGATGGCAGGCAGAAGCAGTACTAGTACTGTTTTGGGGAAATAGATGACCAAACTAACAACAGCATAAATTAATTGTTGTGTTTACCTTGCAGCAGAGGGTTAGCGCAAAAGCTATGATGCTGTATAAGGCTTTTGACAGCCCTTGCGTCATTACATCAGACTCATATTTACGTAAGCAAAGCTACATATGCAAGTGGACAAACTGCATTTCAACATTTTTTTTTATATACAACTGTGGAACCTTACTGTGAGTCCTATTCAATTTTAATGTACAGTATGGGGATGATAAATAGCAAGGTGATAAAAGGGGAAAGTGGTAGAGTCTTTAAGGAAAATTGAAGAGCTGCACGGTCACTCTCAGAGGAATGAATGTAGCCAAATCAAGCCTGAAGCAGACTTTTAAAGCCAATTTTACTTAACATTGTGTTTTCATTGCTGATGCCATTGGGGTTTTTTTATTCTCCTGCTTATATTTTAAACATAATACAACTGCAGGTGCACTTTTCAAAAGTTTGGAGTTAGGTTTTTAGGAGTTTAAGTGTTTTGTACGATTTTTTCAAGTCTCTTAGACGCGCTAATTATTACTTAATCCACAAATGCAACAAAAACAGTAATGCTGTAAATGTTGTTATTTCTATATTTTAAAATGTAATGTATTTCTCTTATGGTAAAAGCTTCATTTTCAGCATCCATTACTAGGGTGGCCGAGAGATCTTAATGCGCTGCAAACTTAAGAAACACATGAAAACAGAAAAAAAACACATGCAAACTGCAAATTCTCACAACGCAACCAAACACAGAGAGGTGCTTCAAACACAGAAACGCGCTGCAAATAGCATGGACCACAACGGAAATGTTTCGAGGGGACCTCAAAAAGTGAAAAACCCATCTGGGACCTGATTATTTGTTCTGTGGCTTTTGGTCAGAGAAAAGGTGTTGTTGCTGAACTAAAAGGTGAGTCTTTTTGTGTTTATTTTAACAACCTGATCATACCGTACTTCTAATCTGACTTCTAATCTTTTTTTTCTCTTTTTTCAGTTTCTCTTAGATGGGATCGTCACTTTTAAGGTCCCACCTGAAACATTTCCGTTGTGGTTTGTGCTATTGTGCGTTGTGAATGCAGCGCATTCGTGTGTTTGCAGAGCGTTTCTGTGTTTGGTTGCGTTGCGAGAATTTGCAGCGCCTGTGTTGTCAAACTGATGAAGATGTTTTCTTAAAGTGTTGTTGTTTTTTTTCTGTTTGCATGTGTTTTCTTAAGCTTGCAGCGCATTGAGCTCTCTCGGCCACTTAACATTACTTCTGTCTTTAGTGTAACATGGTCCTGCATAGGTCTCCACATGTGAGTAATCATTCATTCAACTGATTTGTTGATTCATTCAGGAATGCATGAGCTTGAGTCATTTCATTATATATAACATTATATTTCATGTGGCTGTATGTAACAGTTTAATATATAGACAAAATATGGATGAAAAACACATTTTTACAAATAATTTGCACTCACATAAAATGACTAAAAGACAAAAGACTGCTCATTATATATACAATAAAAAGGATGAGCCTGCCGTCCAACAAAAACAGTCTCTATAGGTTGTTTGTGCAAGTACCTTATTACGACCTAAATTTATGTTTTAAAGGTACACGCTCTCCAATGGGTGTAAGAATAATGACAGTGTTGTATTGCATCTGTCATCATGAAATGACGTATGACTGTGATTATCAATCAAAATGCGTGTTTTGTTTAAATTATTGAATTTTTTACAGTGATCTCAAAGTGATTAAAACATATTTTACTAGGTTTAATTTGTACGAATGATCACACTAACACCCACCTAAACCTACCTGTTGTGCAATTTTTATAGTTGTGCAAAAATGTATAGGGTTTTATGAGCACTTCATTTTAAGTGGCAAGAATAAATGATTTTGCAATGAAACAACTGTGCTGAGGTCAGGTGCTTAAACCAATTTCCTTTTAAGAGGCCTTTATTTGCTGCTTCATTTTCACATAATGGAAATTCTATCTAGGGATCATTGACATTGTTCGTTTTTTATAATCCTGAAAAGGAAATACAATCCCACAAGTTTATATGATCTTTGTTACTATGGCAACAGAGAGTCTAACCAGGGAGTATGTAAGTGGGTGGCTGAGAGATTAAATAAATACTACATATACTGTACATGTAAAATTGTTTCCTTGTCTGAAAAGTGATTAAACAAACACATTTATAATGGTGTTAGATATAACATCCTATTTAAAAGAAAGTGCTTAATAGAGGCCTTATCAATAGACACTTTTAGTCTCTATTGATAAATGCTTCATATGAAAGCTAATTTTCAACTGAATAAAAAAAATAATAATGTTTTTATATCTCACAATTACAAATTACAAATCAAAATTTTGAGACGCAATACTTTCTTAAGGAGTGTAGATCTTAAGGAGAGTATTTCTCTGTCAAAATAAAGGACAAGTAGCGAATAACAAAGTCTGTGCGTGACACAAATATATACGCTGTTGCTGTTGTAATCAAATTAATTTTAAAATATTAATTACAAATTGTGTGTGTTTTTCCCCGTAGAACAGCTAAAATCAGCAAATTCATATCTCGCAGTTCTGAGAAAAAAAGTCAGAAATGCGATGAAAAGGAGTCCGAATCAGAATTGATAATCGCAGGAAATTTGCAGGAAATTTGCAGGAAAAAAAAACGTTCACAAACAAGAGAAAATTTTGAGTTCAAATCTCAAAATTCTGAGAGAATTTGTCACAAATATGAGTTTGTATTATACAAATGTGAGATAGAAAAAAAGTGAGAATTCTGAGATATAAACTCCTACTTACCTTCTATTTTTCAGTGTCTGAAACTGGCTTCCATAACAATTTAGACAATTGAAAAGCTTAGAAAATTTGTTCAAAGCAAATGTTCAATTACAAAGTAAAAGTAATTAAAAAGTAATTTTATCCACTATTTAATGCACTTTTCCCCATCCAGCTTCTTCATTATACAACAACTTAAATTTACATTGTAATAGCACCTACAGTCACTCAAATAATGATCAGGTTTCTGGCAAAGTTTTGAAAAGTTCATAATAGACTTTTCTAAAGCAAGTGCAAGCAAGGGATTTCACAGCATTTTGTTTACAGACACAGAGCACGTTTCCAGGTGCAGATGGTTTAATTCACGCTACGCTTGGCAAACTTTGAGAAGATTTATAACTATCAGTTCAGAGCGAGCTACAGGTCCTGTAGCACAAAGAATCTTGTCTTGAGAGCTACGTGTCCAACAGCTGAACTTAACGAAAATCTTTTGAAGTACTTTTTTAGCACTTCATTTTGGAACGACCCCATAATATGGCTGGCAGTAGTGTTCTCCCTTCGAAGTCCTATGCATCAGTTCATCAATTACGCTGCTTGGAAAGCTTCACTGTACCTCCCTGTACCCATTTTAAAATGATTATGTATGGAAAAATCTAGTTAAAGTAATACAGAATCAAAAGTCCATGGATATTTATTTGTACAGTTCATTGACCAATCAGTATTTCTTCAATCAGGGAGAAATAATCAAAGATACTGCTCTTTTACACAGAGGTTCTGGAAGGAATTTAGCAAGTTTATTATTGACCATATTTTTAGGGAGTTCTCATTACGATGGAAAAATGTTTTATTCTGTTTCTTTAAAATCCCCAAGAAGAATGTAAAATGTTTTTTTGTAATAAATTTGTAAAGTTAGCAAAGTTCTTTATCCATAAATGTAAGTTCTCAAGTAAAACACCACATTTATGTTATTTTCTTAAAGATGTGGAACTGTATATGAAATCAATATCAGACTCCACCAACAAAAAGGCTCTCAAAACAATACATATATGTGATTTTTTGCGTGTATTTATATAAATTTTCTATATTTTTTACCCCTGGTTATCTGTATTAATGTTCTATATCATATACCTCATATATTTGTGTGTTGTATACTTGATATTTGTTCAATAAAGTAAAAAAAAAAAGAAATAATCAAAGAAGACAATAATTTATTAATGTAAAATTTTTTAACAATTGTTTATTTTCCTGCATAATCTGACAATAATGAAATGTGAAAAGTAATTTTATTTGAGGCAGCACTTAATAATGTTTCTTATTGCAAGTAAACTACTGCTCTTGGGGGAAAATTAAACTAAATAAATGAATGAAGCAATGTCAGTCATGATAGTCCAGCAATATATATATACATTTCTATTGAATGAATGCGAAAGTGTTACAACCATCCCCTATATGTATTGTCAATGATAGTGCTGTAATGCATTTTGTGCAGATGTAAAATAGCTGTGAGGAAAGCATGATAAATAAAATTGAGAACTGTGATGAATGAACCTCATAGACATATGCATGGAAAAATATGCCTTTAAAAAAACTCTGGCTTTGATGTACCATATTCATTTCACTGCATGAGTGAACACATTGTCTTTCTATTTATATCACTTTCCGAGGTTTGGAAAAAGAAATTAATTTGTCACAGCAATGTCAACAATGCTCCTGTGTGGCAAAGCGGTAGCAGAGGTTTCCAATCTGACAACTGACATAAAGTTCAGCAGGGTGTCGACTTGTAATCTTGACCTGTGATGCTGTGTCCTTTCTGCTAGTCCAGCCAGTCAAAGGTTGGACATGATTTATTTGGTTCTAGAGGGACAGAAATCAGCCTGGATAACCGTCACTGTCTCTCTGAGAATAAATGCCTGCAGATGAACCAAAGTTATGACGGGCGATGGACTCCTCAGACTGGGTTCACCAGTCACCTAGTCAGCCTGAAAAGCCCAGAGCCTTGCCGTTGCAACTGTTGGTTTTGACAAAGTAGAGGATGACAAGGAGAGGTAAGGATGCTGATCAAATGCTCCAGGCTCATGCCCCTTCTAGGGTGGAAAAAAGAGGGAACAAAAAGAATCTGTTTGACTTTGATGGACTGCTTGTTTACGAGCTCCTAGAATATATCCAACGGATGTTTGACCTTTTACACTGTAAAGGACTCAGTCGTATCGGGATTATATAGTCTCTTAATATCAGTATTCGGATTTATTAATGGAGTACTGTATACAGCCTTCTAGGAATGAGCAGAATGGTCAATTAACAGCATTGTTACTGTATTTTTAATCCAGAAACACTGGTTTATATTTCTTTATGAGAACAGTATATAGATACAGACATATTAAAGAAGCATTGCATTGTTTAAGGTGGAACAAAAAGTCAGTGGCAAAAAAATTAATTCAGTCTCATCTCTCATGAGGTTCCTTACACTTTTGGCTCCTCGCTATGCCAGAGAACTGTAGTAGGTTTGTGATTGGCTCCACTATTCTACTTTTCTCTGTGGAAAAACAAAAGTTTGACCTTTGGCCTAATGCAATTTGAATTTCTAAACTTTGTAGTTTTCATCATAACAAAGCTTTTTTTCTGAACAATTGTTTGCATTTCAAGAAATATGTCAGACTAGGGTCTGGAATGCCCTAATTATTCAGGGTTTTCTATAGACGACAAGTGCGACGTCAAATATAAGTAAAAAGTAATTTTGCATATGAACATCTAACCAGCACCAGTATGTGTTAAGCTTTTTTCAGAGTCAGCACTTCTAAACACACTTTGGAGGAGCTTTAACGGAAATCGGATGGCTGTCTTCTAAAATGGAGTTTAGGGGGTTTGAGAGCATCTAGTACATTCAAACTGCATGATGGGAGGTTTTCAAGAGGCGGGTCAATGGTTTACCATGCTAAATGTCAAGCATGACTGCTCCTCTTGCGTGGCCTCCACTTTCAGTCAGCAGTCGGCTTTGGGCAGAAAATTAATTCTTGGCCAGCCTTTTTCCGGGGATGAAAGAGGATCTATCTGAGACTGCCAAGTCAGGCTGACTGCAGTCTTCCGCTCAACACAATAAGTGTTTAAGCTGACATAAGCCATTACTTCTCTCAACCACTCAACTGTGCACCATGCCATGAGGGATTGTGTCATGCACTGTTTTGACAACTGGCACCGGAACTGTCCTGTGTTCTAATGATACTTTATGTTGCTCATTGGCTTGCCGTAGCCTTGGCTCCTTCGTTTTCATCAAAACCAATGTTTACAGTAAGCCTATGGGATTTCGCTCCTGGTAGAAGTGAGACTCATTAAGCACATGACTCAGCTAAAACAATGTGTTTATCAGCCCCTCTGTTTCTCCATCAGCTGTCCAAAAAAAGGACTATGCGGGGAAAAATGGTACTTGACTTCTGCTATGACCCTCTTACACTAATAGCTCTGCTTTCAGTTAGCATCTGGAACTGTTAGCAGGAGAGTTATCAAATCAGTTGTTTTCACTCCGTTCATGAAGAAATGCATTGATCCGCAGCTGGGAAGGACTCGATACTTTCCTCTCATCATGACCTCTGAAAAAGCCCTGAAGTCATTATCAGATTGAGAAGTTAGTCTAGATAAAAAGTGCTATATTGGTGTGGGCCTGCCATGTATTGATTTTCAGTGTCTATAGTGAAATGCTATAAGGCTGTAAAGCGCTAGCGAATGTAAACGGTATGCATAATAACTTGCTAAATTTGTGCATTTGACCTTTTCTATGTATACCAGGTTAAAAATAAGATTTCTAAGCCTCATTTCAATTACTCCACAGCACAACATTTCTAAAAGAGAGTTTCACATAATTCCAAAGTATTACCTTGTGTTACCTTGGGGTATTACTCAACAGTATATATTTAATGGGGCCTATAATTTCCACAATTAATTCATATTATAAAATTGTGACATTAAAATATTGCTATTGTACATAGGAACATACTGTACTACTACTAATATTTTTTATTGTATTTATTAAAGAATTAATTAGACAAGGTTTAAGATTTTTAACAGTAAATCCCTGTTGCAGGATTGTAATTGATTGCATTTTAAATTATGAATTATAAATTCAATTGTTGATGGCTGTATTTTATTACCACAGTTTTTAAATCCAGAAAAATTAAAACATAACACAGAATTGTATAAGAAATGTTATTTTATAAAAAATAATAAATTAGGTTGTTATAGCTCTATTGAATACATTTTTTCTTCTTATTAAAACCTAATTAAACTATTAAAATGTAATACAGAAAAATTTAAATGGAAAGCACAGAATTTGAAATGTAATTATAAATTTAATAAATATAAGAATTTGTGGATTCTTATATCTTGTGGATTCTTGTGGTTATTGTTAATGGGTTGTCCCCTTTGGCAAGTTTTATGATTCTTCACTTTTTAAATAGCTCAGCCCTTCCACCCTTGCGGTCCTGCCGCTGTTCACTGTATGCATATTCTCCCCAAACTAAAATTCAATGGACTATGTCAGTGAGGTAAATCAAGCGGCAGTTTTTATCTCGTTGTCATTACAGATGTGGCAGATGTATAACGAGCCATTAGAATGATAAATTTGATACGATGTCTCAACACCATTACACAAGCATTATCTTACTGGGGAGAAGGTGCCGGTGCAGAAAGCTTTTTCAAAACAATGAAACTGTGGGCGACAGCAAGGAACCGGTGGTGTGATAAAGAATAGATGACACAGTGTCAAAAGAAAAGAAGATACATTTGATGCTATGATTCCACTCTCTCATAAAATAAATGTAATTTTTAAGGTCTTATTAATGTCTTTGACATTTTTAAAAATGACAATGTTTAGCTATGTTTGTGCTGTGATTATGAATGTTTAGTATTTAGTGTACAATTCTATATTAATACATAAAAACATACTTCGCCCAAAAATTTAATTTCTGTCATCCTTTACTCACTTTCAAGTAATTCCAAATCTGTATGAATTTCTTTGTTCTGCCGAACACAAAGGAAGATATTTTGAAGAAAGTTCTGTTTTGGTCACCATCTACTTCCATAGGAAAAAAAAATTGTATGGAAGTCAAACCCGAACCCAAAACAGCCTGGTTACAAACTTTTTCAAAATATCTTTGTGTTTGGCAGAACAAAGAAATGCACACAGATTTGGAATTATTATTTACACTTAATGTTACTTTTGATCAAATTAATAAACTTATATTTATAATTAATAAATATGTATACACACATAAGAGCAGAAGTTCTTAAAAGACGCATAACAATGTATAAATAAATAAACTATTATTTGGATGATCTTCCTTGAATGCCTTGTTGTGTCTTTTTAAATGTACTTATTATGCCACTTTTTGATCTGCATTACAGTTAGTAATCATACATATTCTTTAATAAGCTTAGTGTCTAAGAAATCTTCTGTCTGTAAATTGCATGCTAAACATGAATTATCCATAAAATGTGGTGAAGTAAATTACATACATTAATCACATAGCCAAGGGACATTTAGTTATTCAAAAAGACACAGAGACAAGCTCTTTAGAATCAAAGCCATTTTGATTTACCATTAAGTTTCTTTTGGAAATATTCATTTATTTCATTTACAATTTGGTCTCAAACTCTAATCTCTCTAGTCTAATCTCAGATTACAGGCCTGGGTGATTCCTACATGATTAGATGCTAAAAATGATTTTGCAATGATTCATTCTTTTAGGGTCACTTCTGTCACCTTCCGAGATCTTTATAAAATGGCTTTTCTTTTCATAGTGACAGATTTATTAGCAGAAGCCATAAAAATGAGAAGCACCATCAATGGTAATGCCATCATGTTAATGGGAAAAAATAAAGCCGTTTTCTCAACCCCAAAAGGGAACGTGTTGCAAGAAGCGGCATTTGGATGAACTGGTGGAATTCTGTTAATTACCATTTAACAGTTCAGATTCAAAAATTCAATTCTGATACTTTCAAACACTAATTGGCAAACAGTGTGTTCAGAACACACTTGTACCAGATGGGCCACCCATGTCAGCCAATTTCAGGAACCAGGAATTACACATTCATTAGCATTCAAGTTTTGAACAGCCCCTACTCACCAATACCATTTTGAATGAGGCATATTTTATGTTCATATCACTTACATCAAAGGATGGTCAAGTGCTTATTCGTAATATCAAGCTATTTCCCTCAGGGCATAAAATGAAATATCCCTAGTGCTGTTCAAATAGCAAATGTTTTTTTTTTTTTTTTTTTAATGTAATCGAACCACAAATATTGATAATATCCTCTATCTGTGCCTTAGGGTTTATAGTTACATGTCGTCTGCTCTAGTTTTAATAAAAATCTTGCTCCCTCAGTCACCAGTGATCTTCAATACTAAACACATTTGCCTTCTAGCAATATGTGTACATCTTCAGTAAATGTCATCAGTTCACAAATGTATTCATCATCAAACAATTCATTTGAGCACTGAAATATATCTCATATATCTTTAGGGGATGGGGGCACTGGATTCAGGAATATATTTTTTACAGATGTGTCTTATTACGAGGTTTAAAGCATATGTTGCTTTTTTGCCAGACTGAACAAAAAAAATTTAATTCTGAAGTTATCTCAAAATGCAATCCATCTAAAAATATCCATAAATCCACAGAAAATGTAAATAGTAACTTCACAGTAAAACTATGTTAAAAAGTTCTGCCTTAAGTATTTGCATCTATTTGATTTAATTTAAATCATAGTTTTTTTTTATAAATGTACTGTATGTAATCTGGTTACTTAGAACCAATTTAAATCTGTCAAAACTATTAGATGTACTCACTAAAAACGTATGAATATGGTTTAAATACAGCGGGGTCTGAAACAAGTCAGGTCAAATTAGTTAAATTACATGAGATTGGTTTACATAAAAATAGAACATTTACCATAATCCAGTCGATAGGTGGTGGTACTGCACAATGACATGTCTAAAAAAGCTTTGGTAATGCATGTTAAAATTAAAAAAAATCTGCGCCAGAAGAAGCATTGTCCTGAATCTTCTCAATATTTTGCATAGGAGCAGCCTGCATCATAATCTATTGCAAGGTAAGATATATCTTCATGTATCTGCATGTAATAGTGTATATTATTTCACAGATTTTATTGTATATGCGTGTATTATTTGGACTAGACTATCATTTATTTCACTAGCTTGCTATTTGAATTAATTATGGCTGGGTTGAAATCTGTTTTTCGATTTTAATTGATTCTCATCTCAACAGTGATCTCATTGTCAATCCTAAGAAATCGATAGATGCTGTTTTCACTTGATGCATGAACATAATGAAACACATGTTTATTTTGTTACTTGTGAAGTGAAACAGTGTCAGATTTGAGATTCTGTCAGTTGTAACTTACAGTATCACTAAAGATAAACTACGGTGGGCGAGAGAGCTCAACGCACTGCAAACTTCAGAAAAAAATGACAACACATTACGAAAACATCTTCATCAGTTTAAGGCGCTTAAACACACAGTTTAAGACGCTTAAACGCGTAGTTAAACACACAAACACGCTGCAAACACAGAAACGTTCTGCAAATAGCACGGCCCACAACGGAAATGTTTCAGGGGGACCTCAAAAAGCGACTAACCCATCTGAGAGTCTGAGAACTCTAGCTAACACAGCATTAAAATAATGTTTCACTGTTAAGTGTGTAATTCGTAATTCGATTATTTTAATAATATCCAAAAGACCGTATGATCAGGTTGTTAAAATAAACACAAAAAAACTCACCTTTTAGTTCAGCGACAACAACTCTACTCTGACCAAAAGCCACTGAACAAATAATCAGGTCCCAGATAGGTTTGTCACTTTTTGAGGTCCCCCTGAAACATTTCCGTTGTGGTCCGTGCTGTTTGCAGTGCCTCTCTGTGTTTGGTTGGGTTGTGAGGATTTGCAGTGTGCATGTGTTTTTTTCTGTTTTCATGTGTTTTCTGAAGTTTGCAGCATGTTGAGCTCTCTCGGCCACCGTATTAAACAACAAATACAGTTTTGATGTTAAATGTTACCTGAAAGATCAGTTTAGCACATCAGTACAAGTAGCAGTGCACAACTCACATGAACCGATCAATTCTTCCGTTTTTCCTTCTAGTTACCACAGCAAATAAATATAAAGGATCATCAGAAGGTGTTGAAACAAACCTTCTGCTGGAACTAATCCCATCTCATGTAATCGTTCATTTTCAAGACGTCAAAAAGAAATGGCTTGTAAACAATGTCACAGAAAAGCCACTGAGTGAGTATAAACTCTAAACTCGTTACTTAACTAGAAAAAAGAAAGTAAAGATATTTGTTTTTAAATATATGCACTAGATGACATTCATAATCTTCCTGTTTTGCATGTTTGAGAATGATGGCTAAAATCATTTGGAATTACATCCCGAGTAGCCCAAATATCTACCTCAATGAAGACATGGAGACACTCGTTAAAAAATGTGTGGTGTGTGTCAACCAACACTTTTTACATTGTAAATGGATCTTATGGATATATTTACATTGATATTTATGTTAATCTTCTTATTGGTATCACAGTCTCACTAGATTAATACATTTAAAACTTTTTGAAGGAAAATAGGTGTTTTCTTTTAAAATGTACTTGATGTTTAATTTTTTTTTCTATTCTTTTTTTTTCAAAGGGGTCATACAAAGGCAATTTTCCACAAGCTAATATGATTCTTAAGGATCTTAAGGATTAAGTAGTTTGTAATATACAAACCAGATTCCAAAAAAGTTGGGACACTCAACAAATTGTGAATAAAAACTGAATGCAATGGTGTGGAGATGGCAAATGTCAATATTTTATTTGTAATAGAACATAG
>JAUYWG010000039.1:11840457-11854958 GCA_034779775.1 Enteromius afrohamiltoni | reverse complement strand
ATCTCCACATCATTGCATTCAGTTTTTATTCACAATTTGTTTAGTGTCCCAACTTTTTTGGAATCCGGTTTGTAGATTGCTATAAAATTTCTCAAAGATAGTGTAAAAAAAGCTAATTTTACCCTGTCTCTAACAGCTCTTTAGAAATCACTCTGTGTACTGTTCTGCGTACTTCCCCTTTACAAGCTCTGCTGACCCCGCCCCGCTTAAAAAAGTGCATGTACCACCACCGTATGACCCCTTTAAATATACTGCTAGTGATACCAAGCCACTTGACCGGTCTGGAACAGCACAAATCTCATGTTTTTAAGCTTGGCTGTGTCCAGTTCCATCATAACTGGCTATACATTACATACTTATTTTATACTGACAGGCCAAAAAAGGTCACTGCCAGGATTTGATTGAGTAGATACTTGATATGTAAGGACTGACTGATTACTTGAAGTGATTATATGTTTCTGGCATGTTGTGTGTTTGGCAACATTTCTTTCAGCCCTAACTGGTGCAGTGTGTGGCCTTTTATTTTCTATCAAGTCGCACCCAGGATAAAATCCTGTTATCCCAAATCCAGGATAACAATATCAAGATTCATCAGCCTCAAACTGTGAAAGATTCTTTTTAAACTTCTTTTTAAAGAAAGGCACTTTTTAAACAACATTATGCAACGTCACAACATTTATTTGCATCCAGAGTTGCATTTATTGCTGGCCTGGATCTTGTCTTGAGAATGGGAGAGTCTGGTCGCTCTGTAAAGTCGAATCCAGCACATCCTCAAGACATTCAATATAGAGTTAAGCTCAATTCATACATGAAATAATTATTCCACAAAATGAGCCTGATTAATTGTATTGTCGTGTACATCGGTAGGTCTTCTGAGATGGTTGTTTAAGAAATGAAAAGTAATTTGGGTTAAAAGAATTATTGCCAAACGTAAAACACAGCAATAATCATCTAATTCTAGATGCTTCAGTATTTGCATACTTAAACCCAAATGGTGACTTACTAGTGTACATTTGAGGAAGGTATTGAAAGGCATTTTGAAAGGTATTTGTGTTTCTAATAAGCATGCATTAAATTTAGAGGACTAACATTATCTTATTTGTTTGTTTGGACCTCAAGCGTCAGAAACTACCCTATAACACCTCATGTGACAAAAAATAAGTTTTGTTATTAAAAATGTCTCTACAACTTACTTGTTTCATTTACATAAGGTTATGAAATAATAAACTTTATTGTTTGGTTTATGTTTAGACCTGCATTTGCTGCTGTCATCATTTACACACTATGTGTGGGAATCAATGAGAGGGGCTAAACAGGCAGTGCTGATCTTCTTTGGCAGAGGCAGTGTTTAGTCATAACATTACGTCCTAAAGTGGCACATTTATCAACTTGTAATTTTTTCACAGATTGGCTTAACATCAGCTATTTTTAGTCTAATGAGAAAGTTTTGCGTTCTGAAACTCTTTATAGCACAATGATCTCCTATACTTCAAAAGTTAAATTACTGTAGACTGAATCACTTTTAGCTTTTAATGCAGCTAACAGAGCATACGAAAAGACCCGCCCTGCTTAGTTACTGTTACCATGACAGACAAACAATGCTGCTCTCACACTACACACGTTCTCAACATGACAGCAAGGTTACTTTTAATTTGAAACAAGGTCTTAGGACTCTCAGCTTTTATACTGTCATTAATAAAGAAATTCAAACCATAAAGACTGTTTTATGCCACTTTAATGTGTTGTGACAGACCACTGCATTACAGTACCTCACTTCAAACATGTGAACCAATTGCCTTTTTATATTTATTTAAAGCATTTTTTTTTAAGCACATGGTGTATTTTTTTTTTATGACAGTAAAGGATAAGAGCACACGTTTTAACATATTATTTTATTTTATTTAATACATAGTATCTAACTTCAGTGCTGCAAGCCATGCATACAGTGTCAGACATGACAGGTTTTCTGGTAAACAAAACAAGTACTTTAAAATATTTTTTTTTGCTTGTTACCGTTTCTGTGCACATTTTTATATGTAGTTATTAAAAAAAAGTTTCAATTCAGTTGATCCTTTTTTTCTGCATTTTAGCATATATTTCTATAAAGTCTGGCCATAGATATTGGGCAAGATAGCAGACAGCAGTGGTGGCACATAATATATGCGTTCTGATTGGTCAGATCGCCTGTCTTTGCAAACTGTTAACTGTCAAACAATTCATTGCAATTAATCAAACCCAAAATATGTTTCTGTTTACATAATATGTATGTACTGTGAATAATTATTATGTATATATAAATACACACAAATGCTTGTATATATTTTGAAAATACTATGTTTTATATTCATATCATTTATATTATACAGTATATAAGTATATAAACATATTTGTAATAACAGTACACAAGCATACAATTAATTTTTAATTTAATTAATCATCTGACAGCATCATTTGACTAATCTAATCAAAATTAAGTATATAATATAATGCATATATGATCATTCTGCGCTAACCTGATTTTACCAAGTGCAACATGTCCCTGCATAAAAATGTGGTTCCAGGTTTCAACAAAATATGTTGTCCCACACTACGAACTTGGCAAAATCAGGAAGTGCATCATCATTTAATGTAGTGTTATGTTACATTTTTGGCCAGAAAAATTTGGCCGAATTTCATGGTTGGTAAAGCTACCATAGCATGATGCTGCATAAATGGATTCAAGCAAACATCCTATATCCTATCCCTCAGTTCGGTCATGGCTGGACAAAACCTCTTATTTGCATAAAAGATGTCCCTTGTTAGGACTCTGTGTTATAGGCTAATAAGTAGTGAATAGTGTTGGGCTAAGATTCTGGAATTTAGAAATTCCCAGTGAACACAAACATTTCACAGATCACTACACCCTTCAGCCAATTATCACACAGAACATAACAAAGAACTCACAGAGACATCTCATTACTGGACCAAACTAAAGCAAATGAAACTCATGATGTGTATTCACTGCTCCATTTGACTTCGTGAGAGACATGTGAAAATCCTCTTAAGAGCAAATAGTTGTATTACAATAGATTTGTACAGTACATTTCTAAAACATATATCAATGATAAAGGATTTCTGATACCCTTATATAATTGCTAGTCTGTTCAAAAAAGCCATCAAACATAGGAGTTATCTACATAAACTACAGTTCACATTCATATCACTTTAAAGTTTAATATACTAAAAGTATGTCATTGGTCACTGAAATTGGTGGCCTGCCACTGAATTACTTGTTCTTTTTTTTTTGGTTTTGTCTACGACATTCCAACCCCTATTAATTAATATCCATCCAGTTACTGAATTTATTACCTGGTAATTTCAAAAAAGTGCTCCTACTTCACATGACTCCAGCCGAACAATAGCGTGCTTCATTCGCCATGCTCAGATTTGTGATAGGCATGCAGTAAAATCGATGGGGAGATACATAAGCACCCAATTTTAATTATCTAGAGCTGTTACTCTTCAACAATAATGATTCTTCAAGCTTGAGCCCAATTAATTTCCGAGTGGCTATTTACACGGTTCACGCATAATTTCAGTTTTCCTTAGGTTATAACCGACCGCAGTGCTCCCAGTTTGTAGGACAACCTTGAGGTAAACAACAGTAGACTTTCTGTACGCGGCAACGACGTAGGGGCAATTACTTCCTTTGACCTTGTTTTTTACTCCCACCATGTCCTGATAATACGTAGCCACAGAGACTGCATGTAGGCGATAGGCACCTGCAGATATATGAAAGCCAACATCTTTTCATGTGCGCAGTGGCGTGCAGAGGAATGGCATGAGCGGCGGATAGGATCAAAGGCAGTCGAGTGATTGGCAGAGTTTCCACAGGGCAGCGGCTGATTGAGTCTGCCGTACAGCATGCCAGCATGGCGCACAACCCCAGCTGGAGCCTAGGTAAAATAAGCAATCAACAGTACGCGCCCCTTGAGAGCCTCCGGGCTCTGTGCGAGAGAGTTTTTGTGCGGGTGGAGGGTGAACAAAGGATTGATTTGGTGTTGCTCTCCTAATGAGGAGACATACACCAGCCAACGCCCGTCGTGTCCTTGCCTTTAACCTTTACTCTAAATAGATTATCTGCGGCGTGACAGAGCGGAGCCGAGTGTGAGGTCCCCACCTGGATGTTCGCTCATGTCAAAAGCTCAAGGGTTTGGGTGTTCCGTTAGGACAGCGGGTCCAGCAGGTGCTCAGCGGTGCGTTGGACAAATGGACCCTGGTGCACAAATAGGAAACCTGCGGACAGCTTGCTGCTTGGCCATTATGGAGCAGAATTGGTATGCGAGGGACACAATTCGACGCAATACACAAGGGACGCAGTTTCTGTGAGACCCTCTGATAAGCATGGAGTGCCACCTCTTGGCTGTATGCTTTTAAGCAGCAGGACCCCCGAAGGTTGTGCGAGCACAAACAGGATAAACTAAATAAAGGCTGTCTGAATGGTTTTGATCTTTGGGTGGATTTGAGTGTGACTTGAAATCAGCACACCACATGCCGATGAAGTATATACCACTGGCAGGAAGTTAAAAGTGGTGCCATTCCTTCATGGTGCAGTATATCCTAACGTCTCTAGTGAGGATAAGATATTAAACCTCTCATTTCGGCATGCCGCACCACATGGGACACTTCAGTGCACTAATGCCCGCGGGATCTATTCATTCGACCAATGAGAGATTCTGTCATCCTGCCCTCATTTGAATAATATTAGAGGATAAATTACTACTATTATGAGGCGAAAACCTTAATAACATTCTACAATCCAATCACAACTTTGCAGCAGACGTGTTGGCCGAAGGATGGAAGGCTCATTAAAGAGGTTTAAGTTGGGAGCGTTTCCAAGATGCACGGTAACCTCCTAAGCCGGTCTTCCATGTAAATCCCTGAACAAATGGAATCAGGACAGTCTGCACCAATTAGAGAAGTCAGATATGTTGTAGCTTTCTCTCCTTCCAACACCCTTAAGAGTTCACAAAACTTCATCAAAGTGCACGAATACTCAAATATAGGCACAGATGGTGTTAAACATGCTGATGATGAGCCAGCTAAATTTCACACTTGTACTTTTAAAGATGAAGGGGTAAGTGAGAACTTAACATAGTTTAGCAAAGTTTACAGAACAGACAGCAGGTCATTAAGCATCTGATGAGTTGAGTGAATAGCAAATCGCATTTTGGTGCTCCTGAAGGGAAACACAGAAAAGGGATGTTACTTGTATATGGTCATTCAAAAGTAACAAAATGTCGAGTTGGTGCAACTGTCAAAGTATCAAATTATGATTGATTATAAAATTATATTCTATAAAAAATGTATTAGTTTGACATAGTAGTCTATAATTATTTCTTAGGAGGAAAAGCGTTGCTTCAGTGCTTATTAATATTTGAAAAACTCAAAAAAATGTGGGCCGACCAACAAGCATCAAGAAACAAAAATAGCAAATTATATCATAGGACCCCTGCAGATGCTTATGACTGTATGTTAAGTTTTTTGAAATATAATATTATTATAATATAATATTGAAATATAATAAGTTTTTATGCAAGATATTTGAGTATGTTGTCAACTTCAACATTTAACATGGCATATTACACAAAAACTTGTGCTAATTATTAACACACACACACACACAAAGTATCACAGCAATAGATTTGTGGAGAAACCTCTTTGTGGTGCCCTTTTTATTTTATTTACTTATTTTTAACATATTAACAAAGACCTCGTTTTCTAAATAGTTATTACCAATTACCAACACGTTCAACTGTTTCCATTAAAATAATAATAATAATTAAAAGGTTGAAAAATCTGTTAATTTGACCTTTAGCAGAACCAAGTTAGTTCAGGTTGTAAAATGGCATGTTGTCCAAATGAATATTATTTATGAATTAATGTTTAGGATTATATATAAAATAATACTACTACTTTAAAACCAATTTTGAGGTAATGGCAGAGATGTTTACACTCTTATATTTATGTTATCAGATTATTTTTTTTATAACATTCTGCTAAAAGTCAAAAGTATATTTTGACACAAGAGCCGGTGTTCTAACATTTTTTCCTGCCCGTCAGATTTTCCTACCCGAGCTTACTGTGCATGCGCACATCAATATTGCATTCTTTTGTCTCACCCTGAACAACAATATTTAATGTATGTTCATTACTGTAAGGGTAGGTTTAAAGTTGGGGTAGGTGTAGACATTAATACAACAAAAAATAATAGGTAGAAAAAAATATTTATTGTTGGTTTCCAGTAACTGTATACATTATAGTCAAAACCGCGACTATAACTCATAATTACTATATTTGCCTTACTGTAAGGGTAGGTTTAGTGTTGAGGTAGGTGTACACGTTAATAAAACACAACATTTTATTTTAATTTGTAACTATTTTTTAATGGGAGGTAGGAAAATCTGACAAGGTAGGACAATCCGACAGAACACCAGTACCGCCCTGCTCACTTTGAGTGATCTGCCCTTCAGCGTGAGTCGGACACAGCACTGCACACTTCTGTTTAGGAATTTGCCCATAGATTTGCGCATTACATGCCATACAGACAGGTGGTGCACTTACCGTTGTTCATTAATTCGTAGAGAAACTAGTAAGATTTGCAATGCTGCCCTAGCAAGTGCTGTCAAATTGTCTGGATTTGAAGAGGATATAAACCACCACTGACAAATACTTCAGTCGTGTTAGGAAAATTCAAGACGGCATTAAAAACTTCTACCTTTTTCTTAGCGCACAATTGTTTTTAATTCTTCTTGATGCCGTGGACAAGTGAAACAGACTTCATTAAAACCTGTTCCTCTCACGCCAAGTAGAGCAAGGCAACGATTCTTTGGCATTTAAGAGGAGTAAATAAGAAGGAGGAGGCGGTGGCATCAGGCAGGAACGCATGGCCTGCTGGAAATTGGTGTCAGTTCCCCAAATTAGCGGCTACGCAGTGAATCCGAATGGAGTCATTTGAGCTTGATCATTCGTGCCACATGATTTTGTCCTTGCATAATTTTCTCTATTCTGAGCATACGGTATAGAGAAGTAATTTGACATTTCTGGGTCAAAGCCTACTGCCAAAGCAAGATTTTCTTCATATTCCTTTTTTTCCTCTCCCTTCTCCCTCAAATTGGTACAAGGGGGCAGTATGGCTTCTGGCACACAGTGATTTGCTCGCAGTGTGCACATTTGTATGTACAAGCATAGATAAAATACAGAACGGATGCCTCTGTGACTTTCTGTAGCGCCTTCAAATGGCCTAAGTGGATTTCATCCACTAAATCTGGCCGTAACCCAGGATTCATAGAAAAGCCCACTCAGGGCTGAAAGCCCAGCCTGACCTCTGGAGACGCATAGAACTGTGTTTCTGCTGCTCTGAGAGTTGAGGAGGGGCTTCCAGCCAGATTTACAGAGGTAGCATGACTAGTCCATAACTGTCAAAGGAGGCTAGGAACTGAGGACAACAAAGATGAAAAAAATGGTTCTAACACATGTTAAAAAGTCACAAAAGTCAATTTACTTCTAAAAATGGCTTAACTAGAATATGAAAATAAGTTGAACTATACCTTTTGATCACACTGTAAAACATGATGTTCCTCAATACTTTTGTCTTGCTTTCCAGTGAGATTTTTCATTTAAGGTATTAGTTCTTGTTTTAAGAATAAAGTCAGTTAACTTCATTTTGAATCAAGTAAATGTGCCATGTTTGTTTGTTCGCAATGCATGCAACATTTAATGTCGAGTCTTTATGAATTTCTGCTCCAAATTAAGATAATTTACAGTAGGTCTTCATTTGTAGAATTGTGATACATAAACACAATCAAGATATAGTTCATCCAAAACATGAAAATTCTGTCATTTAATTACTCACCCTTACATCACTGAAAACACAGTAGACATCATTAAAATGATCAAAAAGTATTTTATGAAGCTACAACTATGAACTATGAGCTATGAACATGCTTCAAAGACTGACACAGAGGAGTAGAAATCATTAAATAAAGTCATTATTTTTGTTTTCTTTGTGCACAAAAGAAGTATTCACATCAAAACTGAACTACTGACATCACATGGACTATTTTAATAACGTCTTTACTATGTTTTTGGACCTAGTACATTTCAGTTGTGTTGATATCTTTGTGTTCTGAAGATGATCGAAGGTCTTATGGGTTTGGAACAACATGAGGGTGAGGATGACAATTTAAATTTTTGAGTGATCCCTTTAACATCCCTTTAATAATTAAACCGCTAGACATGAGTATTCAAATAAAATTTAGCTCATAATCATTTAGAAATAAAGATGCTCTTACATTTATAGCTGTGAGTTTTAACCCCAGATCTTATCAGATGACCTTGCCTTCACTGCAGTTCAAAGTTTTGGTGATTTTCTGCAGCGGGTCATTTTAAAGGCCTTTCTCTAGCCCTTTTGTCAACCCTCTAATTCAATGGAAAAAATAAGAGTACGTCGCCAGTCATTCTAAATCTGTCACAATCACTTTATCAGTGGATACAGACTGCACCTTTCTCTTCATACAAAGAGGATGAAGACATTAGGCACTTCTATAGGAGTTACTACCTTCTCTATCTACTTTAGATCTATATAAAAAGTATCTCTTGACAAAATTTCTTATCAGAAAATTGAGGCTGTATTGCTGGGAGCCGATGCAATTGAAGGAAAAGCGGCACGTTAAAAGGGCTGAGGCAGCACAGGATACAGTGCACATGCTCATCTCTAGTAAAGACAGTCAATGTATGTGCATGAAGCTTGAATGACTGACTGGAACCTATCTCAAAAAAGAGATATGAGGAAATGGGGCAAAGGCCTGCAATTCTTAGGATAAAAACTCACTAGCTTGTACGGTAATAAGTTAGAAGTTCAATACCATCCATATAAGAGCAACAGACACAAATCAGGGCTGTTCTTTTAAATAAAATGCAAGATAAAAATAAATAAATAAAAACATTTTGTTAATTGAAAGGAAACAATAATAGTTACCCTTTCAGTCGAATCACTTCGACATCACATATGGGAACTCGCCAGAGAGGCCGATTGCCTTTCAGCTTTAAACAAAAGGCCAATGAATATTGCCATGCATTTGATTGTGCTCAGGTGTACCTCATCACTGCGTGAGTATAAGAGGGCACGAGCAGAATGCACATGCAGATCTTCACTTCAGAGCCAAAGCCATTCTGAGCTGCTACAGGAGACCCCCTCTGCGAGTTCTGGAGAACGATCGAGGAAGAGTCCTAATTTCAAGAGTTTCTGCTTTCCTGCTCTCTCATCTGACAGCGTTTGATCTGGGCGGCTGTCAGCCGATCCTGCAGACTGGTAGCCTTTTTAAAGGCTGGATGTGCCAGTCATCTTGCAAATCCAGCGAGCAAAGACCTTTTTGAGTGCACGGAGCTGCCACGATAGGTCTTCCCTGGGCAACCGGGAGAAAGAGCGAATTTTTCTCACGGTTGGTGAGGCGTTCTCCGGAATGTCGAGCTGATCGTCTGGGTCGAGCACACGCTGAGGCAGCTTTTGTGAATGGTCAATACGTTCATTGCGAGCGTATGACCATGGCTACATTGAAGTCCCGCCTTTCGTTAGCAAGACGGCTCCCTTCACGTCCTTCCCGCGCTGCGGCGAGGCACCTGGGGGATTTCCAGGTGAGCGTTCAGAATGTTCCATCCGGGGTGACAGTCGTGCGGACTTCTGATGCACCATGTAGTCCCATGGTCCTCCTGGAGAAGACCGTTCGCCCCGTAACAGAGCTGAGTGTGTCTTCAGCAGCATCAGAAAGTAAGTTAGATGGTAAAGCTGCCTCGGGAGTCTACTATGTCTACTACGCCGCCGGGCAGGCTGTCACCATCGTGCACACGCTCACAACACTCCAGGTCTACCAGACTAAATTGATGCAGCTCCTGCACGAGAGTGGGCCGGACCAGGGGGCAATGCAGGAACTCCGCACTGTGACTGACCTCGTCCTCGGACGATGAAGGTCACTGCGCGTGCCCTTGGCCAGGTGATGTCCACCATGGTGGTCTAGGAGCGACTTCAATAGCTGCCATACTGCGCGTGGAGATTGCTGTCCTACTGGCGAAAGAAGCAATCAAGCCTGTCCCTTCAGCTAAGATGAGGTCAGGGTTTTACAGCGCTTACTTCATCGTGCCCAAAAAGAGTGGTGGGTTGAGACCGGTGGTGAGCTTTGAATCGGTCTCTTTTCAAGATGCCATTCAAAATGCTCACTCCGAAGCGCATACTAGCATTCGGAGCCGGGATTGGTTTGCAGCCATCGATCTGAAGGACACATACTTTCATGTCTCGATTCTGCCTCAGGTCCCGAGATGGGCATGGCACCGTGACACACTTGTATGCAACAGGCAAGCAGCCTCAAGTCCCTGGACAGGTGTCCGACTGCTTTGGCATATCAATTGCCTCGAGTTACAGGCAGTGCATCTGGCCCTGTGTCTTTTTCTTCCGATGCTCCGCCACAAGCACGGCTGTTGCATACATCAACAAACAAGGTGGTCTGCACTCCTGCCGTATGTCACAACTCATCCGCCATCTGCTCCTGTGGAGTCACAAGCAGCTGAAATCGCTGTGCACTATTCATGTTCCAGGGTTACTCAACCGTGCAGCTGTTGCACCCAAGTAGTCCGGCTGATATGGAATCACTTTGGAGAGGCCAAGATCGATCTCTCAGACCATGTGCAAGATCAGGGAGGACCAGGAACAAGTTCTGCTGGTAGCTCCTTACTGGCCCTCCCGGACTTGGTTTGCAGACCTCTTGTTCCTCGCGGCAGCCCCTCCCTTGAAAATCCCTTTGAGGAAGAACCTTCTTTCTCAGGAGTTGGGCACCATTTGGCACCCGTGTCCTGATCTATGGAACCTGCACACGGCAGACTTCTCCAGCCTCTCCAGCGCTATCGTAGACACCATTTCTCAAGCACGAGCTCCTTCTACGAGGCAGGCTTACACTCAGAAATGGAGTCTGTTCGTCGAATGGTGTTCCTCTCACGGAGAGAACCCACAGAGATCCATGATCGCAGTTGTGCTTTCCTTCCTGCAAGAGAAGTTGGAGTGCAGGCCGTTCCCTTCAACTAAGGTGTACGTCGCTGCCATAGCCACATATCACGACGCAGTGGAGGGCATGAGTCCCTCAGGAAGCACCAAATCGTTGTTTGATTCCTTAGGGGTGCGAGACCACACCTCTTGCCCTCTTGGAACCTAGCCGACACCTTAAATGGCCTGTAGCTAGCTCCCTTCGAGCCACTTCAGTCTGTAGATATTAAATATCTTATGCTGAAGACAGCGCTTCTCATCGGCTACGTGCCCAAGGTTCCCACCACGCCTTTCCGTGATCAGGTGGTGAACCTACTAATTCTGCCCCGACTGGAGGCAGACCCAGCCTTAGAGTTGTTGTGTCCTGTACGCGCTCTGCGCCTCTACATTGACTGCACTCACAGCTTCAGATGCTCTCGGCAGCTCTTTATTTGCTATGGTGGGCAGCAGAAAGGGAATGCTGTTACCAAACAGAGGTTGGCTCACTGGGTGGTAGAAGCCATCTCCCTGGCCTATTTATACCAGGGAGAGCCTTGCCCCTTAGGACTGAGAGCTCACTCAACAAGGAGTGTTGCATCGTCCTATGCGCTTGCTCCGGCTGTGCTTCCTCTGGTTTCCTTTACCAGAGGTGTGGCAAAAAATCTTCACAGTCAACCAGAAGGCTGTGTTGGCTGAAAAGGCTGAAAGCAACTCTGTCGCCCCCTTCTTGGGCCGCAGAGGGTTGGGTAAGTTACACGCAGATCCTCTGCGGACGAACTTGAAAAGCAGAGACCCCCCTGTCAGCAGGGAGTCTCCGCATAACGCGGCCTTAGAGTTGTGGTCTTTTTCATGGGTTGTCCTTTTCCTTTATATGTAACGTTGAAGTGATTCGACTGAAAGGGTAACCCTGAAGGAGGGAATGGAGACGTTACACTTTCACCTGCCACAACTCTGAGGTTGTGCTGACGCCGGCTCGGCTCTTCAGCAAAAACCTGCATCTGCATTCCGCTCGTGCCTACTTATACTCACGCAGTGATGAGGTGCACATGAGCGCAATAAAATGCATGCCAATATTCATTGGCCTTTTGTTTAAAGCTCAAAGGCAATCGTTCTCTCTGGCGAGTTCCCATATGTAACGTCTCCGTTCCCTCCTTCAGGGAGTGTGGGTTACGTACATAACCTAAACCTTTTGAAATAATACGTAACACTTACTTACATTGTGCTGAAATTTTACAAATAATGTAAGCATTACATTACTGAAGCATTAAATGGAATAATGAAGTACAAAATTACCTGATCAACATAAGCATACAAGATTTCAGTTACTGGAACTTGCAACAATGAAATGGGATGACATTTTAGGCTACATCACTGCACCAGAAACATAAATGGCAGAAATTCTGCACATTTGCTGCTCTCTACAGGAGTCTTTTTTCAATGTTTCCTACAGAGATCAGTGTAAGGTTATTTTGTAGAATCTGCAAGTTACAAAAAAAAATACTGAGTCACAGTCAGAGATATGCTGACATCTTGAATTAGCCTGTGTTCATGTGTCTACCATATTTTGTTCACATGTAAGGTCTTTGAACAAAGTTTTGAGTCAAAAAAAATCTAAAAAAGTTAAAAATAAATACGAGCTTTACTGTTTCAGTCATGTTTGCACATTGCCTCTGAAACATAGGATCTCTTATTTTTATTTACAATTTGCTTTAAATTTGAATTAAATACAATTATTTTAACTAAGACCAGTTTAACTAGTTTTTGACCTTTTATAGTTACATATTTAAATATTTATAATAACTTCTAATTACTCATCTTTAAAGATGAAGAGTGAGAGATGTGGTTGAAACACAACAAATGATTAAAAGAAATACTTAAACTGTACTTTAAAACTTTTAATTTAACATTATTACAAAGTAGAAACAATCATCAAAGTGTTGCCTTTAAGATTACAGGCATACATATAAGTGGTTCACTGCAAATGCACATTTAACGCACATACCTTCTTTAACACGCTTTATTTTGTGTATGTGTTTGTGTGTTGTTTTATAGTAGTAGTCCACTCCTGATTCTGCAACATCAAAGTTTTAGTAGAACAAAACTTCCTTACAGTTACTATTTTTATTATGACTTTGAGAAGCACCTCAAGAATAATCTGTCCAGTAAAGATTGGTCTGTGGCTTGTATGCATAGCTATCTGTTGCACCCTTGGCTAGCTGCGATAAGGCCTCACAAGCGCCTGTTCTATCTCATGTGTCTTTTATTCACAGTGGACAGCAGCACCTGCAGTAGATACGGCAGAAATCACAAGCTCCATCTCTCCTCAATTGGACTGTGCTAGCCAGAGCATAACCTCCATTAAAAATAACAAGAGCTGAATAGTAATAGAGCAGAGCGTGTTGGCCAGAAACGTAGGAAAACAAATCTTTGCATGATGGCTCAGACTGTTCTTACCTCAACCAACCAAATCATCAATCTTCAAGACTAGACCACTGATTCAGTTCTATAGCATTTGATGAAGTCACAACTTAGATTGGAGAAATACTTAAATATTATATATATGTTTGAAGAGTTCAAATGCAAAAACCTGCAAGTACACCGTTTATTTTTTTAATTAGCATTTATCTCTACTATGTATAGGTTTCTATGTACTGTAAGTACTGATTGCTCTGAGTGGGCTGAGGCTAGGATTTAGCGCATTTGAATAGACAGTACTTGATGAACATATACTATGTGTGGAGAGCATTCACTAAGTATCTCATTTATGATCAAGATGGCTTTTAGAGGTATTTTTTGCATTGGAACTATATACATATATATACACACAAAAGACACTAACTTTTAAAACAACTTCTCACAAGGTACAACACATCAAACAATTACAGTAAGTCCTTTAGATCTACCCACATCTATGCTGTTAAAATTACCATGCAGTTGTTCAGAAGCTATAAATACTCCACCACTAACAAATAGATCTAGTGAACATAAATTGTTATAAAATATCAGCTTTCTGGATTTTGTCATTTTTATTTTTTATCATGTTAAGCTAATGTTTATCTAAAAAGTATCTTACTGTATGTTCACCAAGACTTTTATTTGATCAGAAATGCAATACAATAATAATAATAATGTGAAATAGTATAGCAATTTATTCTATTTTAATACATTGTCTTTTTTCTTTCTTTTTTTTTCAGGATTCTGTGATTAATATCAAAGGTTCAAAAGAAAAGCATTTTATTTTGAAATAAAAACTTTTGTGGCAATATACATGTCTTTACCATCACTTCAGATCAAATTAAAAAATCTTTGCAGAATATAAGTATTATTTTTTTTAATCTTCCTAACCTCTTTGAACAATATACAATTGTAATTGTTTCTGTAAGTATTCCTGAGCCCATTCTGTGATTTCCTTTACAGTAGCATTCCTGTTTGTGGTGCAGTGTCGTTTAAG
>JAUYWG010000039.1:11824889-11840357 GCA_034779775.1 Enteromius afrohamiltoni | reverse complement strand
GGAATCAACATATTTTTCCTTTAAAATGATAAATTTTCTCGGATTAAACTTTTGATCTGTCATCTATGTTCTATTACGAATAAAATATTGACATTTTCCATCTCCACACCATTGCATTCGGTTTTTATTCACAATTTGTTTAGTGTCCCAACTTTTTTGGAATCCGGTTTGTATTTGGACACTTAAGACATACTTGAAAATAAATACAGCAATTGAAAAGACAAGGACAATTTAAGCCCTTTTTATGTGTCAAAGTTAACATTATCAAAACATATCCAAAGTTATTTTGATGAACTATAGCTTACTTTATTAACCAAGAATATGAAAATACTTTTAGTGTTACATAATTATCTAAATTTTAGGCCCACTGTAATAAACTGTTAAATTGTGACTTGAAATCTTTCGGTTATGACATTAGTTGTACATTCACGTTCTTAAAAAAAAAAATGCAGCACATGTTTAACAATGTGCACATGTTGAATTTGTTGCAATAAACTGTATGAGAGTGAAAATGATCTGGAATATTGTATACATGAGATTTTAAAAAGCACTTCTCTAACTGTCTTGTGATTTTATTGAGCTACGCAATGTTTTTACAGAAAAAAATAGCCTACAGAAATCGATTAGTACTTGTTAATGCCACAACAGTCATGTCCTTCTGCTTTTATTGAGTACATTTCTCTCGTGAGGATCGCCCTTCATAAAAGCTGAAACGTATTCGGTTTTCATTCTTCTTTCTCCTCATTAAACGATAACCTGTTTATTACTCAATTCAATCTCCTCTGTGATGCTTATGATAATTTTGCTGGATTTTATGTGGCCTTGAGAAGTTATATATCAGAGTCGTTGTAACACACCCCTTCATTAGCGTTTACAGCTGTGCTACTATAAATGTGTGGCCCTATTCATCATTGTTATGATGGCATGTCAGCAAGAGAGCTGAAAGGCTCTTGTAAAAGAACGTTTGCATTGAATGGCTACCGGTTATGGAACTTTAATTGCCTGATTGTCCATGGCGAGAATAGGTTGCTGTCTTGTGAATGGATGGCCAATAAGGCAAAGACGGTCCCCTGGGGCATAAGCCTACCTATTAGCGCCTGTTTTATACCTCGACGCCAGGCCTCGTTGTCCCCCCGCCTCGTGTCCATTAGGGTCTTGAACTCAAACTCAAATAAAATTTTGGTCATTGCTCAGTGAAAGTAAAGGCAATATGGCAGTGATTAAATCATATCAGAACTCTAATTAGCCCCCACAATCCCTCACCTTTTCTATGACTGCTCTTACAGCTGAAAGTAGTGAAAGTAGAGATGTTTCCTGAATGGAATCTTTATAGAGCGATTGTCAAAACTGCTATGATAAATTGAGATTGGTGGATATAAAACTAATAATTGCAAATTTTTTAGATCATTTTGGACTAACTGACTGGGTGATTCCCAAAATTGACAAAACAGCTTGTTAATGAATAATGCACATTTTAAGTGAACAAATAAGGTATGATTAGTTCCTTGTAATGAAAATCTTTATTTTATTTATTTCATTTTTTTTATTTTATTTATTTTATATTTATTTTATATTTTATGTTATTTCATGTTTTTATATTATTCTATATTTTATTTAATCATTTTTTTATTTTATTTCCTATTTTATTGTATTATTTTATTTTGTTTTAGGCTGCCCACTACTGAGAAATACACAACAACATCCACAACTGGAAACTACATACAAAGTCAAATAATTACAGCAATATCTCTTTCTAAATGGCCTGGATGCAGAGAATATTATAGAAATAGCAACACAATATCTTCTCAATATGTTCTTTTAATCTTACAAAAGACCACACAGTCTAAAAGTGAAGTATGGCAATGAACTTTAATCCAAAGTGTGATTATGGCATTATGAAGAGGAACTCCCCACCTTCCTCTGTAATTAACTGAGTAATTGCCCTAATGATAAAATCAGTATGGGGTTAATGTCGGATTCAGTACCTCTGGTCAGCAAATTTGATCCCATCACATTTCCTGAGAGAAACAAAAGACAGAAAAGAAAAGGGGTGGTGGGGGGGTGGCTCCAGTCAATTTATGAATGCTTCATTCCAAAATTACAAGACTTCAGCTTGTGGATATTTATTACAAAAGTCATTGTAATAGAAAAGCATCTGTATAAAATGATTCATTAGGGAGAAGGTCAGGCTAAGTTTATATAATTACCTCTAATTAGCACTCTGTGCCTTAGCTTAGGCGGTTTGAGCTTTCTCAAAGTTGTGTCATTAAAATCATCCCATTTCAAGCAGTACTGCTATAGTTAATGACATTCAGACAGACGTCTTTAACCGTCGTGTTTTTTTTTAGTTACCATAAATATATTCAGCAGTAAAATTTAACCATATCATATTTCATATTAAGTAATTAGGAAATTGCATACAAATATACACTTGATTCTCACAATTTCAGTGAGACAAAAAAGTATAAACTATAATACCTTTTTATTTAATTGCAGTTAATATTTAATTACTAATTGTTCTCATGGCATAAACTTAACTGGGTGCACTTTTTAGCGAGACACGGAATATGTACCAATAAATACTGTTTTGGTTTTCAAAAAAATTAACACTAAAGGCAGTACCTCTGACACCTTTTATTCTGTTTCACAGAAATGTACAGAGATTTGATTAATAAAGCATAATTTTCACACCATTACTTGAAGAATATTATGTAATTACTTTAAAACAATATTAATATGTTGTGAAATTTTACAACTGATGCTTTTGAACTTTAGCATCACACATATCCAGCTTCATATCTATGATGATAAGTTTGTTTGGTAGCTCACGGTGTACAGAGATGTACTTAAGGAGCGAGGAGCTCTGATTCGAATCTTGTGTAACTACGGTTCAACAAAGCTGTTCAAAGTACACATGTAGCTGGGTTGGGGATTGTTGACTGTTGACTTTTGGGATGACGTCATGGATTGACGGGTGTCATGTAATTTCCGCCTAAATTAGTTTCACGAATTCACACTTCTTCATAATTTAAATAATCAAATTTGCAGTGTTGTCCGGAAGGCGAGCCGGGAGCTCGGTGGGACCCGAGCCCTGCTGATAGTAACCCTAGCAAGGGCAGAGCTCGGAGCGAGGCTCGCTCCTGATCGCCCTCCCCCTTGAAGATGCGAAAGAAAAGGTGGAGAAGGGGAGGAAGGAGGGATCATGCGTAACTAGATACTGAGAGGAGGGAGACGATGGTATTTAGCCAAGGAGGATGAATGGAATTGATTGGGGGACGGCTGGCTGAGGCGGACTTGGTGGGAGAGAGGAGGTTGGAAAGAAAAGGGGATGAGCTGGCGGGAGAGGGAGTAGAGGCAAAGGAGAATGGCTGAGGGGAGCCTCTGGTGGAGGCAGGGAATGTTTTGAGTGGAAGCGGGTTGGGAACATAAGCGTCAGTCGGAGGTTGGCTTGGGAGCTTTGGGTGGAAGCGGGACCGCGGGGAGCCTCTGGTGGAGGCAGGGAATGCTTTGAGTAGAAGCCCGGTTGAGGGAATACGAGGATTTGTAGAGCTTTCTGGATGGAAGATGGGTTGGATCTAATATCTCTTGAATGCAGAGAGGGCCAAAAGGGGAATAATGGAGTCCAATTGTCCATGTCCAGGGTTAACGTAGCCTGAGGGAAGAGGAGAGGTAATGTTAGTATTAGCAGGAGGTGGCTGACTGGAGGAGGCGTGGAAACCCAGCGGAGCGGCGGTCCAGGGGGAAGAGAAGAGGCTTTGCAGACTCTGAAAGGGCATCCTGAATAGCTGCCACGTGGAGAGGCCGGCGTGGCTGCTGGAGGGATGACTGTAGACGCTTTGGGCTGGTTGGAGGCCGACTTGCGGAAGCCTCTGGAGCTTGGCAGACGGGTGCTGGAGCTTTGCTGAGGCTGGGCTGGCTGGAGGGAGCTGGCGTGGGGTGAGTAGGCTGGTTACTTCTCTTGGTGGCCTTTTGCTTGGCTGGTGAGATGCTTGGAGGGGCGGCGTTAGACTGGCTTGTGTGGAGGAGTTTAAACAGCTCCGCTTTGTTGGCCTTTCGGGAGTAGCCGACTCCAGCAGCCGTTAGAGCGTGGCGGAGCGACGTAAGAGCGAGCAGACGTGTAGAAGGAGGCCAGAGAGATTTGAAGGGATCTGGTCGGTGGTGGGGGCCGAGATCGCTGGCGTTTGGGAGTTGCTGGTGGAGCAGGCCTCGTTGGTCTGCGGCCTCGAGTTGAAGCTGCTGGCTCCCGGGGGAGCTCAACCGGGGCAGAGGTAGGCTGAGAAGTGGAGTCCTCGGACTCGGAAGAGTTGCTTGAGGGCAAAAATATTGATGAGCGTCATTGGGTACAGGCTGTGCTGATACTCAGCGTGCTCTTCCCGAAACTATGTTAAAACATCCTTTAAAAGAGTGTGGCTCGAGATTTGCGGATATTGCAATGCAATAGGACATGTTCAGCCTGATTAGGATTAGGAGACATTGTGAAGACTTACGTATGTGGGGTCTGACCGTATAATAGACCGCTGTTTTCCCAGTACTGAATTTTTTATTTAAGTTATTTTTGCTTGCTTGTTATTTTTGTTTATATGTGTATTTTTGAATGTTGTAATGTTTTATTTTTTAATTTATGATGGGAGAGCCCTATGTTATAGCTATTAAGGTGTGGTGTGATGCAGTGAGAACACTACTGGTTGAGTTTGCTTGATGGTTGTATATTGTGCTACACGTGTTAATATTCTAATTCTGCTGTATTAGTAACTGCTGGGAAGTCTACTTTTAACCAACGATTTGCTGATTACAAGGGCTGTTTCCATCTTTTTGTAATTTTTTACATTGCCTATATTCGTTTAGTTGAATAAGTGCACAGAAGTACATATTTTTATGTGACAATGTTGTTCAGAGTCCAAACACATTAAATGAAGTGAACACTTGAATATATTCTTTTAAAGTTCGTTACTTCCATAAGCACTCTTTTATACTAAAGCGGACTTTATTTTCACAAGAGATACACTATCCATTATGCAGAAAACAAAAAACACTTTTAAAATGGATTATTCTTACAGATGACCCACCCACTTGGAAATATACAGTTTTAAACATCTCTCCAATTAAGCATGTCTAAATAATATCTTAAAATTTCACTCATGACCCACACTTTTACAAAAACAATCAGCAATCATCCAAAGCACGGTTATGTAAGCTCACAATCACAGTGCTCTCTATTCAGTACCATGCAATGCAGGAGATAAAGAGAGACGTGAGCAGTATTCAATGAGGGGAGCAGGCACTGAGACATCGCCCTGTCTCAGAGACGGCTTTGCAGTATTAGGACTGGCATACCAACTGATAGTGTGTGATGTCCCTCAGTCATCATTACAGAAGACAAACGACTACAGGCTCTCAGGAAGTATCAAGAGAAAAGAGATGTACTAGTATGCACCATCATTTCTGACAATGAAATCAAAGGCATAGAGATAGTATGATTCAATGAAAGCGTGCAGCGGAACCTATGGGAGATGCATTTGCGATGATTCAATAAAAGGTAGCACAACTCTACATTTTTGCATGGGATTCTGGGATACGGCTCATGATTAATGTTGTCCTCTGCTCTGGGTAAAAGAAAGCAATGCTCCCCTCTTTCCCCTTCTTACATCAGATTGCACTCACCCTCCCAAGTCGTTGCCACCCTTACATGCCAATTACAAGGGCCAAAATGATACAGAAGAACATGTAAATCATGAAGAAACCGCCTCTTAGTGGTGCTGGCCTTTTGATTTGTTTTACTTCTACAAACTTAGAGCAAAACTATTGACATGAGATGAATACAGGTCTCCACAAACAGCAGGGATAATAAGGCCCCTTAGGAAAATACACAATGTCCGAAGTCTGACTGTGTAGACTAACAAACAAGGGGTACAGCACGATAAAATCGCCACACTTTCACTGGAAGAGAGACCGAGATAATCACATTCTCGCTAAGGGGGGAAAAAAATTAGCACCAACACTTGCCAAAGCATGCAATTATTGAAGATACTAAACATTGTCAGACTGTATCCATCTGGGTTCAGAAAACCTATTTCAATGCCCAATATGGTGCAAGGCTATAATTAATGCGAACGTCTCTACATGTTTAATAAAATCGACCATTCTGAGAAAAAAAAAGAAAGTTGGAGAACAGAGTGGGTTGAATGAAGAGATTAGCCATCTACCCTCAGGAGAGCATTAGAAAAGAAAGACACGCTTGGACTTCTGATCTAGCAGAGGTGAGGACACAACAGCTATCGATAGGAGTGCTATCGGTGACCTAGCTTTGAAATGTCTCTGATGTAGCGAGAGGTGAGGGAATAGTTTGGAGTGGAGAAGAGGGGAGAGAGGTAAGGGATAGAGAGACCGCAATGCAATAAAAGGAGAAAAAGAGGGTAGAGAGAGAGAAAGAGAGAGAGAGAGAGAGTAATAGAATAAAGGCCAGATAGAGCTAAGTGATAGAGAGGTAGCGATTGAGAAATGGAAGAATAGATGAAGGGCGAAAAGAAAAAGGGGTGTCTGAATGAGGGAAAGCGAACAAGCAAAGGAGCTACTAAAAAGGAGGGATGAAGAGGGCACAGCCGGAAGCTCTGAAGGAAGAGGAGCAAATGGTTTTGGCTAAAGAGAACAGACATCAAAGGGGAGAGGAGCAGCCAAGGAGTCAAGCGGGCTCTGAAAGTTAGTTAGATTGTAGGGCGACATGGCAGAGATGGAAGCTGGCAGCTTTCGGCTGATGCCTGCCAATGGAGAGTCCTCTCTTCCCCCCCAAGACACCGCTGAGGACAGCAGTTAGAGGCCTGGATTTAATCAGTACATTATGCACTTACATAAGTTCATAAAATTTTATGCACGCTCCAAGGTTTTATGGTTTTGCGCAACATTTTTTCACAATTTTGGCCATCACTTATCCCGGTGTCAAAAGTGGCACGGGTCATTTATTAAGAAGAAAATACTTAATCAAAAACGTCTGATAATATAGTTTCTTGCATTTAATTGATTTAGTAGATGCACTGCTTAATTGTTTCCTCGTTAAAGTTTGAGAAATTAAAGATTTAGAATACATACATTAATACATACACACACACACACACACACATATATAAAATGTATTCACATACTAGTAAATCTGAATATCCATATGCATGCAATATTCCAGTCTTTAGTGTCATATGATCCTTCAGAAGAAACAAACTCAGGAAACATTTTTTTTTATTATTAACATGGAAATTGTGCTGTTTAATATTTTAGTGGAATCCAATCCATTATACACGCCTGTATGCATATTACATATCGGTTGGCGTAACACGTAATATTACTTGGAGTACCTGAGTTTTATGCAGAAATCAGTGAGAATGACAATGAGAAATGAAAGAACACACCAATTTTGTACATAAGTTGCACTTTCTATGCTTTGCTGGTTTTAGTGAAATTATTTTGTGAAACATCTGAAGCTCTAACATGTTCTTTTATTGCTACACATGCAAATGCATTAAATGGATTGCTGCAGTCATCTCTCCTGAAAAACAGTGCCAAAACAATTTAAAGCCTGAGGTCAAATCTATTGTTGCACAAATAATGCTTTCCATGTCGGTAATGAAGTATTACCAAGCTATTATTCCACGCGGAGTTAGCTCTTGAGGTTGTTTTCGTCCATTGTCAGAATTAACATAATCATATTTTTCAGATCCATAGTTCACATAATGGCAATTATGCTAAGCAAGGAAGACACAACATTCTGTCAGTTACTTTTCACTGCCTAAAACAAATAATTCGTTGTAAAACACTTTCTAGTCCTCCCCGCAGCGATGTCCCAATTCAGTGAACATGTGTGATGTATTACAGTGTAAGTTCAAAACTCTCAGATGAAACTGTTTCAGAACATTTTTACCAGAAATTAATATGAATTAATCAGCTACTCTTTGAAATGACTCATTCATGCGTGCATTATGTTCTTTTAAAATGTAACTACAAGAATAAGCTAGGATACATTTTTGCAAGATTTAATAAAATCTATTTAAAAAGGTGTGCTTGTGTGACATACAAAGAGAGAGAGAGGGAGGAAAGGAAGCCAATTAAATTACTAAAATTAACTTCAAGCTGAAAAGCAACATTAAATATAATAAAAATGACAAAAGAACATAAAATTACTAAATATTTAAATAAGAATATAAAAGAAAAGCTACTTTTAAATATTCACATGCCTTAAATACTAATATATAATTTATATTAAACATAAATAACACTAAGTATAAATTACATATACTGCATATGCATAATACAAAATCAATAATTGTTATTATAGGCTATTAGGGATGGGACGATACACCTACCTCCTGATTCGATACTATCACGATACTTGGGTGCCAATACAATATGTATTGCAATTTTTATTTATATATATATATATTGGTGAATCTTGGTTTCAGGAGACAGCCCAAACATGCATTTTAGTTTAATCCTTGTCTGTGAAACCTCAAAAATATAACATTCTCAGTTTTCATTGTTACTACACATGGCCATTTTCATATACAATTTAAATCGAATTTATTTTGTGCATAATTTAACTTTTTAAAATAATTTTAAGTAAGTCTTCTTTGAGTATTCAAAAGTTTACAGACAGTAGTTCCTCTGCATTATTGCCGCTTGATTATTACTGATGAGATCATAAACAGTGGCAGCGTTAACAGGCTTCATTCAGACTAATGCACAGATCTATATCAGAGGTTTTAACATATATATACACACACACACACACACACACACACACACACATTTTCCTTAAATGTATACATGCATATGTGTATATGTATATATACATAATAAATATACACAGCACACAAACATATATTATGCAAACAAAAACTTTTACTGTGGGTGTAATTAATCACTGTTTGACAGCAATAAAAAAATGAGCCATCTCCTTTCTAGCTATTTGTATTCATTAACCTTTCATCTGATGGTCAGAAACAAAGAATTTGTGCATCTTTTTTTCTCATTACAAGGTAGGCAGACCACCATTCCTCTGCGAGGAGAGATGTATGCCACCACAGTGTTCTAACTCCAGATTGACGTCTCTGAAGAACAGCCGCGCTGAGCTAATTTCAGTGTCATATCAACAACAACCTCATGTGAATTCAAAAGGCTCCTCATGCAGTAAGGTCTTAAAATGCATTATATATGCTCTCGAAGACTTAATTGAAACTGAAAATGTTATGTTCCACTCCAGTACCCTCTTAATAAGCAGGCAATCACCTACCAATGTTGTGGCACTATTACAAGCCCCCTCTGCCCCCAGGCCTCGGTTGGTCGGACAGATAAGACAGCGAGGGGAGGCTCTCATCTCTACCTGGCTGAACCTACATAAGGAGGCTGACGTCCAGCACTAATTATTGCTGCTTTACCCTCATCCGGCAGAGCAATTTATCAATATACAGCCAATCTGCTGTGCACTGTATACAGCCACCGCATTAGGAATCGCTGGCTTTTCTAACCACCAAACAGAGGGAAAGCAGAAGGAGGCGGAAAAACTGTGTAGTCATCACGAAATGGGATTGTATGATTTTCGGCAGCCGCAAATAGAGAAGCACATCAGTAATTGTCAGATATTTACAAGAGCTGCACCGCCACAAGCAGTAATGTAAAATGCATGAATGCTGGACTCGTCGGAATGTGAATGGTTACAAGAAACAACTGGACAAGTAGAGCAGACCTGAGAGGAAGTGAAGTCATTTGTGTCATTTACTCAGCTAATCTAAAATCCTACACTGCTCTGACAGAAAGTATAACAGAGGGTCAAAAGAGTCAATGCAGCAGCAAGGTCAGAAAAGCACGAGTTTCAAATTTAAACCCCTCAAAGAGAAATATGGTTAATAAATGAATTCCAATTCAAAATTTATCCGCCCAGAGCTTAGTTTGACCTTATGCGATTCACAGAAAGGTCTATTTTAATTATGATAATAAATTTGGCATTCTAAAGCCAATTGGGTGTCTCTGAGGATTCTCATGGTCTCTTTGATTGTTTCTCCCCTGTCTCTACTTTCAATTATTGTTTAGTGTAATAATTTAATGTTATGCAGCTGTATTGCCTGGAGCGGCAAATAAATTTTGCTTCCCGGATTGGATTATCGCTAATTTTTGCAGTTACTGAAGTCCACCAGGGAATAGTGCCTGTGGAAACAGTAGACCACTTTGCAAACACTTCTTTGCTAAAAATCCCCAGTTTATGTGCATGAAATGCAATTTAAATGCTGTGGAGTTCAAATCAGGTCTTCCCTGGTAGTTAGGGCCCAACGATTTCTGTGATATTGAAAACGCAGATGAAATAGCGGTGTACTGTATGCTTGAAGAAGTAGTTCACCTAAGAATGAAAATTTGCTGAAAATGTACTCACCCTCAAGCAATTCAAAATGTAGATGAGCTCATTTCTTCATTGGAAGAGATTTGGAGAAGCACAGCACTGCATCACTTCCTTAGAGAATCCACTTCAGTGAATAGGTGCCGTCAGGATAGCTGATAAAACATGACAATATGACTCATCCATCAATCTATAACTTAACATCTTGTGAAAGCTGCACGTAAGAAACAAATCCATCATTAAGAAGTCAAGAACATAGTGTATGGAAAACAGAGAGACTTTGTCTGACAATCCTGATTTGATCTGCATCACTGCATATTTCTAAATCAGTTTCCCTTTTCCACAAGAACCTAGATGATTAAAAATTGGTGGCACATCTATCTATTTCCACATCGCTCCAAGCAGGACATCATAACTGTAGTGACCTTGATTGATCAGGCCTGGCTGTTCGCTGCATATTAATGCTCCATAAGGAGGCTTAAATGCACAACTTTTAATAGATATTTTTTTTTAATGGGCAGAAACATCACCATGCAAAATCAATTTTATGATTCCTTTGGTGATTAATAAACCTCTAATATCTGGGAACTGTGGCAAATTATGATGATTGTCAATTTGTCCACAGAGTAAATAGGACTTCGATGGCGTCTGGGAATGACAGAATCATGAAAACTTATATATTTAACGTATTTCAGTTTAAGCTATTTTGCGAGAATCTCTCAGCCTCAAGACTTGGAAGCATGAGCTTCTTAAAATCACTTGGAAAAAACATAATCTGAAAACACAGGCTAATTAAAGTACTAATGGGTAATAAAAAATAATAAAGCATTGAGTAGCGATAAAATCTTGAGATTACCAGGCACTTTGTTGTCTCCAAGGCACTATATTTTCTCATTTTATTATTAACGATAATTTTCATGCAAGCAAAGCAAAATGAAAAGGCCACGGTGTCTTGAATATTGAATAACTTGTCAATAGCAACAATCCTCTCAAGGTTTACGTCTGATTGTTCGTACGACATTAGTCAGCGACTGCCCCTATCCTGCTCTGTTATTGACGACAATGAAGTCAAGGTTCCAGAGGGAGTCATATCCTTCATGTTTTCCGAACTGAGCACTCACAGTCGACAAATACCCTGAATAAACCAAAGCTTCAGAAATCCAGGTGTTTGTCGATAAGTGCCACTCATGGCAAATGTTATGTGACCCAGTGGTACATCAAACAAAATGTCAAAGGAGCTTTGTGGGAATCCCTGGCTGGTGTTGCTTATATTTGTTATTTGCACACATCCCTAGCTTTGCTTTTGGTTGAGGACACTCTAAGCTGCCCTTCATCCTTAAAGATTTTGTCAGTATAATAAGATCCATGTCACTCTGGCACAGGTCCACCAACTGAGTAACTTAAAACCAAACTGTTTTTACGCTTCTAATTTAAACACAGATCAGCAGAGCATTTCTGCCACTGAAGAGAAATAAGTCAGCAAATGGCACTAGCAGTCTTTGAAGATGCATTGGATTCTAAACAAACGTTTGCAAATGAATCATTTGTTAAGCTACTTTCTAGCATATTGCTAGGTGATCGACAAGTTTCAGCTCTCAGATAAAAGCAGCGCTAATGTGTCAACAGTGCCCCCTTGTGAACGTGATATGGAATTTTGGTACACTGTACCAAAAGAAAATGGAATGTGTTATAAGGAAAAGTATATCAGTATACAGATAAACAAAAATTTCGATTTTACAATACAGATTGTAAAAAACTGCACAAAACGAATAAATATCTCAAACGTATGAGCTTCATGAATTGTTTTGGAAAAACTATTAAATAAGAATAAATTAAATATAAATAAATCAAATATTAATGTAAACCTAGTTAAATAACAGTAAAATAGTCCTAATTTGTACATGCATGCATAAACAATATTTTTGAGCTAGCAATCAAGAGCGGTCAAGACGGATAAATACATAATTCAGTAAATGTGTGGATTTGAGATGAAATGAGATATTAGATATGAGAGATTTGATGAGATATGAGGGATGAGAGATGAGTGATGAAGGATGAGGGATGAGATATCTCTCATATCTCATTTCATGAGACGAGACGAGACAAAATCAGATGAGATGAGGATAAAATGATTTAAAATAAAGGTGAGGTAAGTGGGCCACTGTACCCCATCTTCTCAATTATATTCTATTCTTTAAAACAGCTTTTTGAGTGCTATAAACACCTTTAGGAAACAGCTGCTATATTTACTTCATAAAAACGGTTCCTCTACTCACTTATAGCTGTTCATTTGTTTCTCAAGTCTGTCTCTAACCAGCTGACAAATGTTCTTGTTCATGTGTTGCTTGCGTGCTCATGTGAGAGACTCTGGAAGTTGCAAGCAGGCTGTCTTCACACAATCTAACACCTGTGCAAAGCCACCTGTCTACTCTAACAGGGCTGTGCTAACAGGCTTTTGTGGTGACATATCATCAATTCAAGAAGGGCAAAGCAGACTTTCAGCAACAACAGGAACTGACAAAAGCAAGCCGGAGAAGGACAATGTCCTCACGTGAATTACAAAAGCTAGCACTCACAGCGGGAAGCCTTATTTTAGCTTTGCTAGGATCGAGAAGTGCTGCTCACCTTCTCACCTTCCTGTCACAGTTTGTACCTGCAGGCTTCAGAACGTACCTGAGGACAGGCATATGTCAGAGCCTGATGAAGGTGTCACGGGTCTTATATAGCGCGGTGTGTAGGGTGACATAGTTCCACTCTCGGGCATGTTCTAGCTGCTGAGAGCAGCATGATTCAGATGAGACGAATGTTGTCACAATGCTACACTATTGATTACTGAGTCTAAAAAAGGGCAAAGGTGCCGGATCGTCATGAGGGGATGTAGGCAATGATTTCAAGTGTTTGAAAATTGAATTTGGAGTTCTGCCTCCAGTCTCTAAATGTTTTGGGTTGTTTGATATTGTGGTAAAGTTGCTGGTTTGATCGTCAGTATAAGAAAATTCTTGATCCTCGACAGTAAATCTAAAATTACAAAAGATGGATACATGAGTCTGAGACAAGTCACCAAAAAAAAAATAAATAAATGCTTTAGACTTAAGAAACATTTCTCTGAATGTATATTTAGAGATAATTAGTGAAATTTGTGGCAGGGGAAAGTTGTCTATAATATTTATTTATATAAATAAAATTTCAAATCATTATTTATGAAAACCTCAGATATGTTAGATAATGGTCAAGAAAATTACCATTTATAATTTTAAAATCAATATAAAAAAAAAAGAAGTATAATTGTAATACAAAGTATAATACAGTTTATATCATTAACCTGCAGAGTTATTTTTTTAATCAGCCTTTTAGTTTACAAAACAAAACATAAACCTATAAGAGAAAATGCTAATGTAAATCTCCAAAAATTGCTGTTGTCTAAAGATTTATCACACATGGAATAAAAGCCATAATACTTTACAATGGCACATTGAATATTTATAGGCAGAAAAAACACTCACTTCGTACCATCTTTCACAGGTTCCCATCATGTCTCAGTGATACAGTGTGATTGCAAGCGACTCCATGCCTATCAGTGTTGTCCTGGGCAACTATAATCGTCTGGCCATATGGACAAGAGTGGTGGATAAGCTAGGGATATTTGTGCCCCATCAGTCATAATCAAAGGAGAGAACAAAATATGTGGCTACGTCTTAAAAAAGCTTTTACTCTCCTACACAACTGATTTTCCTCTCTGGAAGGAAGTAAGAAATCTAGGACGCCTGCATGCCCCGCACAGCTGCACCTGAAGTCCCGATAACCCTGACACTTCCCAGCACAACAACACCTTACTTTCCTTTCCAGCAGCGGACACCCTTACTTTACTCTCTTGAACAAAATAAACACCCCTCCAGGGATTTTCACTTGAACTTGTACCTGCCTTCATCAGTCTGCCACAGCAGTGGGAAAAGTTTCGGTAAACAACAAAGCATGTCACACTTTTCTTATGCCTGATGTTGAGTAAGGACAACTTTGCAAATCATTTTGTTTATTGTGCCCATATAATTTTTTTATTTTCCAGAAAAAAGCTATTTTTTAAAAAATGCTGGGGTTTGGTTAATGAGCATAGATTCATATTGAAGGTTATTTTGGCAAATATGTCTATGTATATTATATATGTCTGTATATTTTGGCAAATATATCCGGGAATATGTCTACATACTGTATGGTCATTATCAAAGTTGAGAACATTTTTGACTATGTAAATGCCTCCAGTATCCAAATGATTCAACTGAAAATCCATGTCCTGTGACATACCACCCATCACCAGAGAAAAGTTATATTATTCAAAATTGCAAGGTCAATAAATACATAAATGCAACATAAAGACATGAATTGTTCACAATAACATCATTAAAAAATTAAAGTTCAAAAGACTGGCAGAAAATAGACAGAATTTATATTTGATCCCAACTGCAAAGTGATTACATCTGTCTCAGCCTACATACTGTGATTTAATGATTAGAATTATGCATGAAAACTGTATCAGATGTTGTTTCCATTCATAGTTTGTAAATGTATAATGCACTTCAGCAGTTTATTGTTCCTTAAAAAGACTCATCCCTGTTTTTACTGGCAAGGAAGAACTAGCCTACTGTATTGTTATACAACTTTACGTTAATACTAAATAACACACAAGTAAGTTTTCAAAGGGCCAGTTACATAGCCTGCAAATAACTTCAGATCGCCAGAGAACTGTATTAACATCTATTAAAGACCAACAGCGCAGTAATTTAATCACTGTGTGGTCAAAATTCCTTTGAGGCAAGTCAGTTTAGTATGCAGCCATATTCATAACGCCCACAGCCAGCTATTTGTAGAAATGCATTATGCAACTCTTGTGCAGGCTACTTGAATGGGATAAGAGAGACATCTTAATAACTGTGTTGAAATTACACGTCAATAAGATATTACAAATAAGAAATAAAATACGACAGTTATGAATTGCTGCTTATACACGCGCAGACACACTAAAGTAGGAGGTAGAGCTTTTTCACATTTGGCTCCCAAACTTTGGAACAGCCTTCCTGATAACGTTCGGGGTTCAGACACAC
>JAUYWG010000039.1:11789756-11824789 GCA_034779775.1 Enteromius afrohamiltoni | reverse complement strand
CATTACTTTGGTGTAAAGCTGCTTTGCAATGATATGTATCATGAAAAGCGCTATACAAATAAATTTGAATTGAATTTGAATTGAAAAGTAAACAACAGAGTTCTTATTTTGCTCTTTCAAAGGGACAGTTCACACAAAAGAAAGGGGAGGAAAGAAAATGATTCTCATCTTTGCAAAACGTAATGGATCCTAAAAAATATTTGTGCCTACAAGGAATGGTAACCAACAATATTTATGATAGAAGTTAGAGGGCATGATTAATGGCGCAGACAGTTTTCTTCATAATACATTTCCCTAAATTAATGCTTTAACTTGCCCACCTTCCATCAATTTAATATTAAAAAGTTGACTAGTTGCTGAGTTTCTGTTTGTCATACATTAGCATATAAATCCTGCACCACACCCTGCAAGGCCTGTCATAATTAATAACCACAAATGTGTCTGTGCTGACTCATTTATTTCATTATCATATTCTCATGAAGATATTAAACCCACTGAAAGATCATTAGCAGCTCAGTCCTCTGACCTACTTCCTGCATCACCTCTGGTGCTGAATGAGATCATCTCTATTATAGCTCATTATTTTCATCTAGGGCATAAGGATTGATTAAGCGCATACCTCATACAGTGTGTGGTCAGTACTACTTACCGCATGCAATTAGTATTGATCCAGTGGGGTAGGATGAGACAATGAAGGATATGCCTTGCTCTGGACCAATAGCTATATTCCATTAGCTGCATAGAAATCATGGAGGAAATACTATATGTCTTGAATTTCTTTGCAAATGGGAGGCTTTTTTACTTTCAGCATCGTGGATCACGGATTGATATTTCAAACTGGATGGAGATACAGGAATGATCCCGACTTTAGTGATTGATTACCTGTTGGCCTTTCTAAAAGGCTAGGCTAGGTTTATTAAAGATAAACAGTTGTCAAGAGAGACCCCTAGCGGTTAAGGATAGAAGCGCTCACTTCTGGTTGTGTTATTCAGAATAATAATTCTAGTTGTGTAATGCACTTAAATACTGTACATCGTAATGTAAATTCAAAGAACAAAAAAAATAGGTTTTTTGAAGATTTTGTCATCATTACATCATAAAGTGAACACAAGCCTATTCATAAATGCAGCTACTGAGACACCTTTTACAACATCAAATAATATTATATTACATAACATAAAGGGAAAACATAGCCTATCATCATGAGAACAGTAACAGAACAAAGTTTTAAGGTTCTATCAAGAGTCTTAGTTCAAGGAAGGTGATTAAAACCTATATATCTTCGCTTTATGTATCATTTCAGTAAAAGAGAAAGAACAAAAAGTACACTCTTATAGGAAGAGATTTTCACACTTGTTTCTTAAAAGAATAGTTCAAAAATTTTAACACATTAAAAGATTTGTTTCTTACAAAACACAGATATACTGGAGACTGTACTGGAAGTTATGCGCAACTATGATGCTTTTATCATCTGTTTGAATTCTCATTCACTGCACATTGGTGTTCCCTCTTGTGTTAGCATTTTTTCCCTTCAGTCTGGTGCTTTTGACGTCAGAGATCATACAACAACAAAAAATTGCTCAGGGACCAAGTTGGCAGCATGAAGGTCACGTACTGCACATCCAAGGCATGCTAACAGATATCTAACAGATAAAACATGACTATAAACGTATTTTGTCATTATGTAGTAATGCAGTAATATTTCTCTATGCACACTAGAGGGCAGAACAACTTCAAAATTAAATGTGTAAGTTGGTTCTGTGCTGTGGAATCTGTCTCACATAACCTTTTCTAAAGAAACAACCATAGACGCTTTTCAATCATTTCTCAAAATCCCCAAAACCTATAAAAAAGACATACCATATCTTAAAACAAAGCATCTTTTGTTTAAGGTTTATGTAACAATCCATTAATCATTTGCCAACCCGTGCTAACAATAGCTGAAATGTCCGCATCAAAGGCCACATTTGTTTAACAGAAATAGTCACAGCTTCCAGTCTTATGAGTGATAATTTACTTCCAGCTCTAACCACAAGACTACTAATGTTGTTTTTCACTTTGCTATTTAAAAAAAAAAAAAAATTAAATACACAAACCTGAGCTGAACTCTTTTTCATAAAAGAAAAAAAAAACAACTGATGTAACCATGACATTTACCAAAAAAAATAGGAAAATCCAGTGCTGGAAAATTATTCTAATTCATTATTACACTAGTGCTGCTGTTGTTGTCATCCTGTTTCTTAATAAAGCTTAATAGTCTCAAAGACAACACTGCCATCATTTCACTCAATGGAAAATTTGAAATGATAAGTGGAGGGAGATTTATGAAGAGTCATGTCTTTCATATAATCCTCTATTAGCATATATGCTAGTTAAGTTGTCTGTGGGTGTGCAAGTAGCTCAGTTCATTACAGCAAAAGGCCCTTAGAGACATTTGGATCAGGTGAAAAGCTCTGGGTCTTCATTCACCGCCTGCTCTCATTCTGGCCATTAGCTTCAACACACTCCCTCCAAATCAGCTCTTTTTGATCTGAGGCAAGCATGAAATATAGGACGTTTATTGATTTGAAGTCTATCTATCTATCTATCTATCTATCTATCTATCTATCTATCTATCTATCTATCTATCTATCTATCTATCATTAAACATGAAACATAGAACATTAAACAAGTATACAGAAGCTTGGGAGACTGTTATCAGTTGAGTCTAATATGAATGGAGTTGGCATACTGCCTCATTTTATGCTTCGTCATGCTGTCATCTCTATTTCTAGTTTCCACTGTGACAAAGACTTCCGCTTATGTCATCATGCAAATATAATCCAGTTTAATGTCTTATGTTTACTTATCGCTGAACGGTTATAGTCATTTTGTTTGTACTAACTAATAACCATTACATAAGAATTATTTGCAGTACACTTCCACGTCTAAAAAAAATTTGAGCTCTTAAAATGTATTTAACAAATGTCAGACAATGCTGTTTGATCGTACCAGGGAGTCAAACTACATATTCTGAAGCTTTTTGATTTTTTTTCTGTTGAAAATTTTTTTTTCAAATTATTTTATGACAATTAGAGAGTTTTTTGAGAAAGTTTTCATGTTATGCTTTTTTAAAGGGTAAGAATTCAATTTGAGCTGGAACATGCCGGATCCGGATCTCTGGTTATGTGACTTGCCCACCGGGGGCACCATCGTTTAGATTTTGTGTATATACAGTTTATATCTATATATCAAAATACAAGCTTTTCCTCGCTTTACTTTTACTTTTACATTACCGGCAATTTAACATTAATGGCTTGAGTTCAATTCAATTCAAGCAACAACAAAATACAACATAGAACATAGGCTATATCTTTTATTAACAAAACGAATAAAAATACACCATGCTTTTCATGATCAGCTGTGTACTGTGTAGGTATGTTTTGCGTCTGTTTTCATTTATGACCTCCTTTCAATGTACTCTTGTCACCGCCCATCTCATATGTTGTCACGATTCCCACTCATGTCTCCTCCCCCCTTGTTTGTTGTTATGGTGTTTCATTGTTGTCTCCACCCTCTGACCTAGTTTTATGTGTATATAACCCAGAAGTGTTTGTGTGTTGTGACGGTTCATTAGCACTGTCGATCTGTCTTTCTTGGTTCTTGTTACTTTGTTTGGATTTATTGTTGCCAACCTCTGCTCTCGTTTGGATTTTCACCTTTTGCTTCTCCCCTTGAACTCTGTTTACTGTTTGTTTCGACCCACGCACGGACGCTGACTATTCCCTTCTGCCTATACCTCCTATGACGCTGTTATGCTGACGATCGACCCTGCCTGTATGACTCTGTCTTGTAAATAAACAATCTGCATTTGAATTCGAACGACTCCTCGTCTCCTGATCGTGACAATTCTGAATGCCTAATATGAAATAACAAATAACTTACACAAAGTTTAAATAGGTAGGCTAATCTAAAAATCTGTAAAGAGTGAGGAACAAATATTTATGAAAACTAATAACTTTTTTTAAAATAAAACAAAAATCAGCAAAAAAAAAAAAAACGTTGAACCAAATAAATAGTAACGTGACCAGGTGGGGACATCTTTGGTTCACTTAGTTTTGTCGTGGGCATGAGATATTAACTCGTGGAAACACAATATTATGCCATGGCCTCTTTTTGTCAAGGTAACGATATGGGTTATGTTGGGGGCATAGTGATACTACTGTGATGTCACAGTCTGTGTTATGCTCAGATATGCCTGTGACCTACACAAGAAGGAAGAAACATTGGTTTATGAGACTTGTATGTCATTTCCATGTACAGAACGTATTACTTAACAAAGTACAGTTTTGCATTCAATGGCACCTTTAAGCCTTGTCTGTGAACCTGGAGGTTAATTTCAACACTTTTTAAATTAAAATCTAACTCTCACTCACAAATCTGTTATAACAGTCAGAATTCATAAAGTGTCTTCATATACAGGTTCAGCTTTAGACAAATTATTGACATCTTTTTCCAATTTGGACATCAATAACAGGTGTTAAAAATCAATGCATAGTCTGACAGATAAGGTCATACAAAGCGATCTGCTACAGAGGCATCTGAAAGGCCTTCTTTCATCTTCTTCTTCTCTCCACCTACAGTGTGTGGGTGTAGAACTGTCTCTTTTCTCCTGTCATCACGTTACAATGAACAAGCCTCTCTTAACGCTGTGCATTCACTAGTGATCTTGTGGGATTCCTGCCAACGTGTAATCAGTGACTGCATGGAAAGTGACACACAAGAGGGGAATCTAATGGCTGGAAGTGTGGGTTAATTACAGGGGGAGTACATGCTTGTCGAAAGGGGGCAACCCAGAGTGAGAAAAAAAAGAAAGTAGGAGGCATTTAAACAGTCTAATATCTGCAAGAGAACTGTGGATCAAAGTGAACCGTATAATAGCACAACTGCTGATCTTTTATTATCTGAGGGCAGCTGGGTTTAGCAGGACATTGGGTTTGGCGTACCTTTTGTATCTCACCTCCACCAACATGAGCGTCATTGTTGTACTCGCTCTTGATAAAATAATAATGAATTTCATCATGAGCACATCTGTTTTGGTTGTATCACTCGTGAAATAATATTGGCAGGTTGAGTGCTTGGCTCTCAATTCTCAACAACTCTCCATTAATGCTATTCCTAAACAATATGGTAATAACAGCATTCTTAGTCATCCTGTTTATAATATATGTTGCAGAAAATATATTCCATCAAAATGCATGGTTATTTTTAAATAGCCATCAATAGAGAAAGATCCTGAGGTAAGATAGTAATTATAGCATGTAGATAACCAGACAACCTTTGATCCCTTGTTCCAGAATGACATAAATGCATAAATTTTATTTAGCAACACAGATGTAAACTATTCTCTTTAATTCAGACTCATAAGCCATTATAGACCACAACAGTCAGCTTCTGAAAACAGCTGGGTATCCACTGCATCTTTAGCAATAACTAACAATTATTGTTGTTAATTGATGATATATGCTTTTGGTTAACTGCAGAATTACTGGTAAAACCATTTTTAATTTTATTGTCATTCACAATGCCTCATGTAATTGTAGTTCATTCCAAAACCAAATCCATTTAATACAAAGTATAGTACCATTGTCTTGTTTTCTAATTTTCAAATACTTTTTTTTAACTTCTAATAACAGTTATTTATGATATGATTCAAAGTTGTCGTAGTTGGCTTGGTTCTTATAACACTACAGCTCATAACATTGTTTTTTAATCCTAATATATACTGTATATACATATATTTCCAGAACCAATGTAACTGAAAAAGTAAGAAAATATGTAAATAGCAAAAAAGTGCACTACTGTAAATATATTTACACTAAAACCTGTATGTTTATGTTTATCATAAAATAATGTAACAAATACAAGTTTGCAATGTAAAGGAGCATAAGAGCCTGTTTTTGTACAGGTAAAATAACTGGAAGAAAATGACCCCAGAAGCCTTGCACATTAAAGTTAGAAATGTCTACAACTTCATATAAAAAACGTGTTTATTTATCTTGATTGTGGTATCTATCCATTGCAATTAATAGCATCCATCTGCAACTTGTTGTTACTTTGTATTTAAAGGCATCAAATTGGACATTTACTGTATCTATTTTTGTATCATACAGTGTGATATATCTTTTCATTTCAAAAGAGCATCAGCTTTCATCTCATCAGGCTTTTCCAACGATTTAAAAGCTGAATAAATCCACCTTTGAATCTGATTAAACTGGGATGTTCCCGCTGACCAGATAACAGCATTTATGGCTGAGTGCTACCCTACTTACCAGCTCTGACAAAAATCACTCTGTCTGTGACCCACTATACAAAGTAGATTACAGATTTATGTCAGTGCGACTTAAAGAGATTTAAATAAGTTATGCATAAATCTTTTCAGGGGATGTTATATTTAGATTAATGTCTAGGGTAAATTAATTTATTTGAGGTATATTGTGGAATGTTATTACAATTTAATTTATTACAATCTATTGCATTATTGCAGTGGTTAATATATTGCTAGTATGTTTTGAATCCTGATGTATATGTGTAAGGATATTTTGAAGAAGGTTGTTTTGGGTCACCACTGACTTCCATAGTAGGGAATAATATGCAAGTCAATGGTGACCAAAACAGCCTGGTTACAAACTTTCTTCAAAATATCTTAATTTGTGTTTGGCTGATCAAAGAAATCCAAACAGATTTGTAACTACTCAAGGGTGAGTAAATGGGTAAAATTGTGCTGGCCAATTCATGCTCCTGAATCACTATTTACAACAAAACTAATAAAGCTACTCTTCCAACACGAAAAAGCTATATTACATCAGGGTTCAAAGAGTTTTTGCAAAAAATATAACTTGCCAGAAAGATATTGCTCACTGCAATAATGATCCAATCCTAAACTCTTTAGTATTTGCTTATTTAAATCAAGATGACAACTTTTTTGGGCCAGACAGTGTGCATTGTGTAATGCATGACTGATTATTATACACCAAAGTACCCGGAAGTGCATTTGCCTGTTGTGCAACCCTAATGATAATGTAATCTAGGGTATATAAGAATACAAAAATTAATTCAGATAATGGTGATGGAAGCGTTGCACTGTAAGTCAGCTTGAAATGACCGGAAAAGGCAGTCTAAACAGATAATGCAGAGCATATTGTGTAATGTCAAAGCTGCATGTGTGAGCTTAATCCTGATACAGTGGTACAGACATTGATTTGTATTATTTTTTTCGTTTGTTTGTTTGTTTTGCTAGGAGGTTGGGTTTATATATATATATATATATATATACTGTATATAAACCTTGATGAGATAAAACCTGTTCATTAGTACTCTATTATATGTTGAATAACTGTGATAGATCATAATAAATAAATATTACAACGTAATTATACAATAAATGATGTTAATGTGCAGTTTCTGGAAATAAAAAAGAACATTATCTTATGAGTCATCTTATGATTAACTGTGAAAAACTGAAAAGTGACATTCTCAGAATTCTATATGTAACACATTCAATGGTTTTTGATTGAAATAACTATTGTTTATTGCATTGTTTTAGTGTCATTTGTGTTACCATATTGTTTTGTATCGTGGACTTTTGTATCAGACTCGTGGACTTGATTCTGTGAAGTCGATGAGGCCGTGAGGGGTTCCATTCGTCATGAATTACGTCACAAAAGCATAGACTCAAAGAAAGACAGCAGGGGTTCAGGGTGCTATTTGTGACAGGGCCAATAATATTAGCATTTATTTCAGCTTATAAGTAACAATTCTTTGACACACATAATACAAAGAAATCTGATGCTAATGGTGGTAAGATTAATGAAAAATGCAAGAAAATATGGACATTTCCTTGACAATTATGTCATCAAGTGAGCATACCCCCTCAGCCCCAGAGAGGGAGATTAGAGTTTATCAAACAGCTGCTGCACAAAAGGGCCTTGAGAACCCCCAGGGTGGATTTCCACATGATGCCCTTTGTGGGGCTATTAATATAGCTATTATTTCAAGTGGAGCATGCTCAACCTGGTGGAGAAAATGCCAGGATGTAGTTGGCTTAGTTAGCAGTCTGCATTTGCTTGACAACTCCTTTTAAAACAGTGATTTGAATATTAGGTCTTTCTGAGTGGCAGTGCCTTTACCTCAGTGAACAAGCTTGAGTATAGTTCAACCTCCAATTAATGCAGCAGGCTGCTGTGCATCATTCACGCTACGCCTGTATGTGTTCTTATGAGCATCTAAGAAGATACAACACTATTTTGAGGACATAATAATGCCTCCAGTGGAGAGGTGAGAAGGCTTAGTACTCAAGCAGTTAGTCTACAGCCCATACTCAGATAAGAGCTATCAAATGAGGCCAGCACGTCCCCATTCTAAACCCAGCAAGGATTTGCCACGGTGAGCGCAGGATGAAAAGACAGCTTTGATGTCTATGCCGGCTTGATTTAGTCTGCTTGTTCCTCTCCTCAAAGGAACCCATTACCTCAGCCAAAACCTGCGTACTAGACCAGAAATGTTCCTCTGGTCTGTGACATACACCCATGCAGAATAACAGTTTGACAGCGTGAGACCTCGCAACACAAACACGACTCTGAAAAGCCTCGATGGAGCAAAACAAAGCGGCATAGTAATGCCCTTTGTATCTCCGGAGAGACCGGTGTGTTGACAAAGCCTCTCCCTCAGCCTATTTCTCTCCCCTTTCGTCTCATCTCTCTCCCTCCTCTCACTCACTCTCTCGCTCTCGCTCTCGCTCTCTCTCTCTCTCGTTCTTCGCTCCCTCATGCTTTCACACGGATGAACACACTGTGTGATGATTGCTACATGTGGGCAACAGTAGATATCTCTACACAAGAACAGAGCCACGCTAAACCCGTCGGATAAAGCAGCTTCTCCAGCCTGAATCAAAGAGCTGTCATCTACAACAGCAGTGAATTGTAAAGGTAAAGGCTCCATATTCATATCCCTGATCGATTGTTGCATAAGTTGCTTACACTGGCTTTGTGTGTCTAGGATATTTGTCATAGTGTACAGCTCTCACCATCTGTCCTCCTGTCATGTCTTCTCTTGTGTAGGGAATTAAGTAGAACAAACCAAAACAGAAAATCTATTTGGCTTTCACATTGTAAAATTTATGAATGATAGTAAGTGTGCAGTTTATGATTGTTATGATTGATGAAGTGATTGTTATTTTTTGTAGTTTTTTACAGTGCAGAGTTATACTGTGTATAGCTACCAATGGTATCCAGTTTGCATTATATCGGTTACTCTGTTACCTTAAACTACACATTGTTTTTAATTTTCTGAGATGCACAATGAAATTGTTTGCTGAAGGGATTGGGCAGCTAATCCATCTCTCCAGCAGTAACTGTGAGGGCTTTGTAGGTTTGTAAATGTCAGTGAGTGGAAGTGACAGAGATGAGGAGAGACTTTGAAACACCCACACTCACCACCCACTGCTCATTTTGAGACACACTGAAGATATGCTTCATTCTGCTGTACAAACTCAGCAACAGAATCCTTATTGAAATTTTTGCATGGACGTTGTGATTATAACTTTGAAACGGGGAAGAATGCACCGCATTATTAGTTAAAATGAAATTAAAATGCACATTAATATGTAAGAGTTTTTACCTGTCATTTGTACTTTTGTAATTCCAGTGGATGTTTTAATAGCAAAAACATTTTGCACATGCATCAGTGACATTTTGCTGCAGCTCTATTGATAGTATAACATTATAAAATTAAAGAATGCTAAAACATATTAATTTCTATATTAAGTTCTATATTAACATATTAATTTGTATTATTTCTGATCAGGTTTATTAGTTTGTCATTTATTGTGCATGAATTACTGATCTGTACGCCCACATCGAATCTACATGCAGCAAAAACTCTACAGATTTTCACAGAAGTTGAACACCTGTCACTTTTGAATTTTCGCCATTAATTTACATGAAACAGCATTTTTAGAGCCTGGAAACACAAACTTCTGAAAAACGGTTTCAAAGTTTTGGAAAATTACGACGTCATGATCCCGTATCACGAACACGAATGACGTGTTAAGTATTAAGTATGTGTGCATAGGGAGGTTTTAGGTTAACTAAAACTAAACTAATAAATAAAAAACGTAGTATAAATGTAAAAAAAAAAACGTAGTATATTAATTTCATTGAAATAACACTGCAATAAGGCCCATTTGTTCAATATTTTGTCATGTATACTTTTTATATATGTTTCTTGTTTTACCATTCCATTACGCACATTTCCCCCCTAGTAAAAAAATAATATATAAATACGTTTACTATATAAATACATTTAGATCTATTTACATTGAATGAAATATAGCTTGAGACGTACTGATATAAAATGTATAATTAAACTTTGCTTGTGCACAATGCACACATTTCAGTATTAAGTTTTAAATGTGTTTTAATGTCACTATTGATGATCTTTGAATATGAATATTATCTTTGAATAATGAACCTGAAGTTTACTTGCAATAGCTCCAATTTAGCACTATCAAATGTCCTTCAGTATATCTTTAGTTGGACTTCAGCACTACTGTACACTAAAGTGCATTAAGCACAAAAATAGTTTTAGCAGACTTTAAACACAGAATATTTATTTTTCACTATAGGGCCTTCAAAATAAATGTATAAAAACCAGTTCCATCTTAGTACGACCATCATTGAATTACAAAGTATTAGCCATGTATATGTGACTGAACCTTTTCTTTCCCTCAAACTAAATTTGGCATCATTGAATTGGGCCTGTTAGCAACAAGAGTGTGAATATATTAAAACTTGACAGCGGTATTTGAGAATAAATGTTCCTCCTATAACCATGCTAATGCTTACTGCTCCTACCACATTCACACAATTGCAGTTCTACCCAATTTGTCGGAATTATGGCCCATTTGTAGGAACAGCCACTATGTGCTAACCTTTTTCAAACAGATGTCTCTCTGTGCCAGATTTAATGAGACCTCACACAGATAAGGAGCACTTATTCTCATTTTTCAGCATAATTCACAGCTACTAGTTTATCCTAGAAAAGTAAAAAAGGGCTTGCTGTTTTGAAGACATCTAAATAAAGCAACAGTGACCTTAACTTTAGAATTTTGTTGGACCGAATGTGATTTGACTAGACAGTAGCCATCATGTTACATAGATGAGGACCTCAAAGAGGAAAGGACATTGACAAAAATAGAAGAGAAAGAACCGTAGGTGGGCTGCAGCCTGGCGTGTCCCTGCAACTGTCAAAGCAAAGGGTGAAACAGGGTGTAAATGAAGGTAATGTCTCTGGGGCACAGACGCACCTTGCTAAAACAGCAGCTAAAACCTCACTCTCGCAAAGCCCTAGGAGACATGTTCTTTTTGTGGATGATACACACTGAAAAACAGCTTAATTCAACCCAAACTCTAAATAACTCTTCCAAAAGGAGGTTTTCAGTGATGTCACAGAACATCCATTTTTGGGTTCCCCAAAGAACCTTTTTTAAAATATATATTTTTTTTATTAGTAGTACACTTTTAAACACATCGATGTCATAGAAGAACCAACTACATGAACAATTTTTATAGTAAAAGGACATTTTAAAAACTTTAAGAACCTTTATCTTTAAAATAAAGATTCCGGAAGGAATTTCACAGTTATTCGTTAGAAGAACCATGTTCCTCAAAGAACTTTTTTCAAAATGCTACATTTTCCACTATAAAGACGTTGAAAAATGTTGAAAACTGGTGGTCTGTTTTAATGTTTTGTTTTGTTTTTTCAGACTTTTAAGATATTCTGTCTTAGAAATTGCCTTGACCAGATCAGGAAACCAGTTTAAACCAGCTAAGACCAGCAAAGTAACTCAGACTTGTATAAGATGGCAGGATTTTAATCCAACATTTACATTTAATCATTCAGCAGATGTTTTTATCCAAAGCGACTTGACAAATGAGGAACATCACAAGCAATGTAATATACATGAGTCAACACACTGTCTGTAAGCATTGCTCAAGACATTTGATGGTTAAGTATTTTAGGCTCTCTCAAGGTTAAATATTTACTATTGTCTATTCCAGAACGTAAAAAGCAAAACTAATTTAAGGCTAGTAAAAGCAACTGCATTATTTTTTCAACATGGACATGCCAAAGAGCCTGGAATTCAAAAATAGCAAGAGTGAGGGTAGAAGATCAGATGGCATAACACATTGAAAGTGGGTAGAGGAGTCTCAGTGGGAAACCTGACATCTCACTGAGCTCCATCAGATAGTAACACTACAGGGACCTTCACATATTCTACTGAGCACGAGGATGGGGTGCACTTTCCTGAGATGAGTTATCTGTGAGGAAACCCTCAAAATGAATGTGCCAGATTCAACAGAGTCTCACAACCAATTTGTACGAATTCATACGAGGTAACACATTTGTGGTAATTCCTACAAATTTGTTTGATTTAGTATGAAACCCCAGTGATGGGTAGGTTTAGGGGCGGGGTTAGGTGTTTTGGCAACGTATGATTTGGCAAAAATCAGTGTTTTGTATGAATTTGTACGAATTGGCCACCTCGTAAAATATGTATGAATTGCCACGAGACTGGGCTGGCCAGATTTCACAATATTGATTTACCTAACCAAACTAAAACTCAGCACTTTAGAGTTTTATCCCAGCCCATTAGCATCCTACTTAAATGTGAAAGAGGGCTCACAACTATGAAATGATTCTGAGCACAGAAACATCAAAGACAAATTATTAAATTGCTAATCCCTCACAAAAAGGGAAGGAGAAAGTTAGCCATGTTTTTTATTTCACTCTGCATCTCATTTTATAAGGATGAGACATCCGAGTATCTTTTAGTTAGCAAACTCCCCGTAGCTCCATTTGTGCTGCATGGCTGCATAGAACATGAACTGGCTTCTCTCTGCCTAGATAGATTTGTCAGTGCATTTTATAAATAGCATGGCACGTGTTCTCATCCAGTGCAAGGAAATGAAGAATAAGCCTCAAGCTTCTAGTGCATCACTAAAATATTCCCAGAATTTGGATTGTTTAGACTGTCTGCAATTAGAATACATTTCACTATTTCTGCTCGGCCTAACTAGAAATGCATTCACTTAATTTACTACATTCAACACAGTCTTATAATCAATTTGTACGTATTCGTGTGAGGTGGAAAATTGCCATGAGACTGGACTGGTATATCCTATTAGCAACACACATCTTCTAAATAACATAAAGTCCTTCAGATACAAAACGATATTTAATTGGTTAATTGGAAATTGACACCTTTTTAAACTATTTTGAAAATTTTCAGTAGTAATTAGACATATTATCAAACCATCTTTTATAATAAAAATATTATAATATTATAATATAATATAACTTATCTTTAATATCTCTGGTAGACTAAAACGTTCTGATTCCCATTCATTTGTACAATAACACAAAATCCAGATTTTTTTTAAATACATTACTCATGCATTACGCATATGACTAGTAGTGTCTGTGAAGCTATTTACAATGCTTCAGAAAAAGAAGAAATGGACAATTTCACGCAGTGTTCCCAATTAATGATAACTAAACATGAAAGCAATAGGTTGCATCAGCCCCATAGCTTGAAATGGAAAGAGAGTGATGTTATTTGGAGGGAAACACTCCATTAGAAGAGCTGAATGTGCCCAGAACTGCAGGTGCAATAACAAGCAAAATAACGTGAGACTTATGTTGGTCCAAATGTTTTATATGGCATCAAGGGAAAAGGTGGCATCTGGCACGCAAGTAATTGTAAACCATGGGAATAGTGATTAACAAAATACGCTCACTGAGGAGTGGTATATATATGTGTACATCTTTTTGATTTTCACAGGCATATCAGCTCTTTGCTTGTTCCTAAAGTACAACCGACTGGAAGAAACTGCATTGCAAGGACATTCAGTGAGTATCCACTTATCTTGTCATTTATGTAAGAGTTAATGTGTGTATCTCTGTTTCTCTCACTGTCTGTCGCTGTCTCACTCTCAGCCCTGATTGATTCTTCTGTGATGTAAATATGCAAGCTGAATCCATGATAATGCCGTATTTGAGGGCCAGGTGCACTGCTGTATTTCAATGATTCACATTTTGAGGGAATATTCATGTTTACAATAGTTAATCCACATCTCCAGATAATTACCGAACATTGCAATGGTGTGTTGTATAATGCAGGCTCATGGTAACGTCTGCGAGCATCACTACAAATCTAATCAAACAGGCTATTATGCACACCTGAGCTGTTATTATTTTCAGTAATTTGGTATGTTCTAAAAATAACTCATCGTCGGTCTCTTATGAATACACTAATGTCATTGACAGCTGCTAATGTCTTTGTTGTTCTTTCCTTTTTGTTAGGGCCATGAAAACTAGACTAGGGTGCCTGTCTAACAAATCAGACTCATGCAGCGATTTTTCAGAATTCCTGCCTCCTGCTCAGGAGAGATCCACAAGATACCTGAAGTTAGTAATGTGTTGTTGTTGTTGTTTTTTAAGTAAGTAAGAATTGTCTTAGAACTGTTGCTGATCATGTTTGGCTTTCTTAGGTTATCCACTGATGAAGTGACCAGATGGGCAGATTCGTTTGACACTCTGCTGTCCAATAAATGTAAGTCCCTTCACATATGATTATGTGTTTATGTCTGATTTATTGACAATTGGAAGATTGTTCAGTTAAAGGGACTTTTTTTTGGACTACTTTAAATTAAATTCCACCTAGGCTGTTTCACTAACTTAAATAAATAAATTTCTGTTGATGTATTTATTTATTTAATTAAAAACATATTTTGCCTGATAAAAGTAGCATACTGACAAATTTGTAATAAAGAGGCAGATACAGTTTTAAGCTATTATACCTTAAAGGGCGCAACAGTTTCGCGAACAGAGTTTAGGAATAGTCCTAGATTAAAATAAATGTTAAGAGCTGTCTTAACTGGAAAAAGCTTGAACTAAGATGTCTTAAAATACATTATTGCCATTGTTTGGTCTTAAAATGCTCACAGATAATGCATTTTTGTAAGACATGTTTCTAAAAAATCTTAAATGATTAAAATATAATGATTAAAAATATACCTGAAATTAAAACTATTAGTTTGATGCAATTAAAGGGTTCAATTCCAGTGGTTCAACCATAACATTATGAATCTATGAGAATATTTTTGTATGCAAGGAAAATAAAAAATAACAAAAACAAAAATGTAAGCAAAAATTAATGTTATTATCTGCAGGTACAGATTAAATGTAATTTTAAGACTTAAAATAAACATGAAAAATCTACATTCAATACAATTTAGAACACTTCTTTATGGTGCCAGGATGTTGCTACGTGGCTGCTATGATTGTGCATTCTTTGAGTGTACTTAAGTGACCCTTATTTTACGTTTTTTTTTTTCTCCCTTATATTAACCCTAAGGTAAAATAACAATGCTTCCCTGATTTAAACACTGATTTAAACTGATTATGATTTTAATCTAAATAGGAACATATACTGTAGATTTTAAAGCTGTTCCCCAACATTCTTATAGCCGACAATTGATTAAATATTATGAATATCAGTATTATTATGCTTCATGTTGTCCAAGTACAAAAAAACTTGCTTAAAACTTTTGTTCTTGGCTAGTGGGTCAGTTGCATGTCTACAGAGACGCACTGTTGTTCTTCCATGAAATGGATCACCAGCAACTTATGTAAGAAGCTTTCCATATTAATAAGATGGACGCCATTTCCCTGTGAGTCATGAGTTTGGCTGTGACTTCTCTTGTCTATTGCTCACAAAATGACAGGCCTTATTTCCTCAGGCTTAATTCCAGCTTTGATTTAAACTGTGTGTGCATGTCTTTTCCTGAATCTCACACTGGCACCGCAGATGTGCTACAAATAGTCTCTGTGCTGTTAACAGGACATTTGTCTAAAGACTTTTGAAATCTGTCAATTATAGTACTCAGAAACGAAAGACAACAAATCATTCAGATGTCATTTATTAGCAGCGCTTGCTAAAGCTAAGAGAATCCCCTAATGCTATTAGCTCACCTGATTATAGAGTGCCATGAACGTGACTGATACCTCAAATCCAACCTAGGCTCATTGGAAATACATGCCTCTTCATGCATTTCTTAAAAACCGGAAAAACGTACAATACCTATACATACGAATCAAACACTAGAGCAAGTAAAACAACTTGCCACAACTGTTATTCCTTTCCACACAAAAGTATGAATTACAGGTACATTTATTAAATTCACTGCAGAATGCTGGAATACGTACCTGTACCAACCTAATAAAAACAAGCCACAGTTACATAGTAAAGGTGTGTTTTAGTGTCATTCTATGGACATTTCTGCGGCAAAACATGCAGTAAGGTACATAATTATAAGGGTTGCAGAGTATTTCCAATGAGCCGGGAATGAAATTGAAACAACACAAAACTATTCAAGTTTGCTTAATTTTATTAAAATATATATTTTTTAAATTGCACTTGCAGATTCTTCAAAGTCAAGTCATTTAAAATTATGCTACAGTGTACTTCTTTTTTACAAGAGAATCCAAAAGTCTTTATTTGTTGTGTATATGACTCTGAATGCAGCACAATCTATCAGACACAACTTATCACATAATGCAGATGACAAAGTACAAAAAGTCATTGTCCTACTGAATAACAAAACTTTGTTGATATAATGATGATATAATGAAATAACAGATGTTATGTCTTTCACTGACTGTCAATTAATTACCAGTGTACACTAGGTAGCACGATCTGTAAAAAGCATTTTAGATAAATGCTTTTCATGTGTCAAATAGAGCCAGATACATGCATCATGCTGAAAATCATTCTTCAGAGAAAAGGGAAAAAAAAAAACAAGCAATGGCCACGCTAAAAAGGAGAACATTTTGTTCCCTTGCCAGCAGGAGAACATTTTGCCTCTGTACTGGCTCCTGATTGTCCTTTCATTGAATTTCCTGAGAAACACTATTGTCTCATTTACCCACCCTGCTGTTTATATGGACTTTAACTGTATCCAAGAGAAGTCTACATTACAGAAAAAGGATACAGGGTAAAAAAAAGTGCCTTACAGCACAAAAGACCATATGATGGTCATAAAATATGTTTAATAGGACCGAGGCTCACTACAAAAACATGCCTGTGGCAAAATTTCTGTAGAATGCAATATATATATGCTGCTTCTTGCACATTTCGGGACACTTTCAAAGTGAAATGTGCAGTGAGTCACACTAAAAGCTTGTTCAGTTTTATCTGGAACAGATTAATGTGAATCTGTCAATGTCTCATTATCACGCCAGTTCAGAAATAAAATGTCCGGTTAGTGGTGCTTAAAGGCTAGGGCACAATAAATTGTGTTTGAAAATAATGTACAAACTACCCCATCCCTACTCTAAACCTCACAAAGATAATTTTAAAAAAGTGCATTTGCTGAAGCAACCAAACCATTTAGTTTGCTTCTCCTGAGAATTGGCAGGTTGTTTTATACAGGTATATATAGCGGATCTCTCGCGAAGTTGGAGAAGAAAAGCATACACGGTCGGGAAGCTTGTCCTCCGGGATGTCTTTTCGACCACGTGATTTTGGATGCATGAGTTTACTGACCTCTGATGATGGCCATGATCGCTGTCTCACTTGTCTGGTCCTCAGTCACGCTGAGAGAGCTTTCACAGATGGTTCATGCCCTAATTGTGAGCGCATGTCCATGGCTTTGCTCAGGTCACGGCTTTCCTTCTAGCTTTCATTAGAGCATCGGGCTGGAGGTGACTCCCAGCCACGCTTGGCCCCAGTACCTTTCTTACCAGAGGTTCACCAAATCATAGAAGGCACCATAAACACCTAGGGCGTGGTTGAGCTCCTCCCTCCTCACTACCCTTGATGGTGGAGCAGCCAGGGGGTACCTGGAGATCCCCCAGGCAGAGCGTGCGGTTGCGGTGCACTTGTGCCCACAAAACGGCGCCACCTGGAGGAATCGTCCGCATCTCCCGTCCAAAGCCTGTAAGCTATCGCTGCCAAAGCTTACAGCACTGCGGGCCAGGCCACTTCAGCCCTGCATGCCAGGTCCACCAGGCCAAGGCACAAAAAGAACTGCACAAGGGTAGTTCTGACCAGATGTTGAAGCAGGAAATGCGTACTGCAACCGACTTTGCTCTCCATGTGGCGAAATAGATTATTATAAATTATTCACGAAACATGTAAATTAATGCAAATGCAATGTGCAAAGAATAAGTCTAACAGTAACAATGGGTTTGTTCAAATATCAAAGCTTGCTGTCTTGTCAAAGGGGATTGGTCCTATTAATTTGGGCCTCAACCATTTTTCAGTACTTTTGGGAGTGTGAATGCACTCCCAAAAGCAATGAGGAATGGTTGAGGCCCAAATTATTACTACTAGTACTATAGAAAAGACTATAGAAGTACTATAGAAAAATGTCTTTTCATGACCACTGCTACAGGCTAACACAACCTCATAACATTTGAAACTCTAGTGATGTCCAGGAGCGCCTCCTCTGGCTGAACCTGGCACAGATGGGTGATGCTGTCAAAGTGCGTTTTTTGACGCATCTTATATACCCGTATGTACAGGGGAGGGGATATTAGTTTACACATCATGCACTATGATAAAAATATTTTAAGGTCATAACATTGTGTGTGCAAGGAACCAAACAAAAAAAAAAGTCTTTATTAATCAGAAATCATGTCTTTCTAATAAATATCTGTGTGAAAACGAATAGTTTTTTTCTGCCACTGGCTGTAGTTTTGTCACAATGTAGGGAAAGTCAAATTTTTCCAGTGTTTGTGCAATCTCTCATTTGAAACACGTCACAAATGTGACAAAGAAAAGAAATGTTTTTGATGAATGAAAGCAACTAGCTTGGTGTCCTTGGGAAGCATTTCCTGTATCCAATGTGGCTTAGATATGGTATATTAGACATCGCAATGATATATTGGTTTTAATATAGAAAGATGCTTATCCATAATCTTATAATTCTCTATTTCATAGATGGTTTGGCAGCCTTCAGAACCTTCCTCAAAACAGAGTTCAGTGATGAAAACATTGAGTTCTGGTTGGCTTGTGAGGACTATAAAAAGATCAAATCCCCTGCTAAGATGATGTCCAAGGCCAATAAGATCTACAAGGAATTTATTGACGTTCATGCACCCAGAGAGGTATGTCGACTGCTTCTACAAAACCATAGCAACTGCACCTGAACATATAGTACTCTTGTGGGTACTATATGTTCATTTCTGCTTAAAAGGCATGTGTATGAATCACCAGAGATATAAATAATGTTGTTAATAAAAACACTAGTGTGCATGCAGTGTTTCCAGACACTACAGCCAAACATAACATATTGATGAGGCCAGCCCAGGCTCATTGGAAATATGTGCCTTTTCATACATTTCTGCAAAACTGAAAAAAATGACCTATACATACAAATCACTGCAGTTTCCAGTTACCACTAGAGGCAGTAAAACTCCTATAACTTTTATTCCTTTTCATACAAAGTATGATTTACAAGTAGGTTTAATAAATTGTTAGCTGAACATTTTCTGGTTACACTTTATTTCGATAGTCCATTTAGACATTCTACTTACTATAAGTAACTTTGTAAATACACGTCTACTAACTCTCAGAGTAGACTCTTAGGGGAAGGATTAGGGTTAGTAGTATAGTATGTATTGTGTTGCCATCAAAATAAAGTGTTAGGAGATATTAAGCAGACAGTCTAATACTCTAATGACTGCTAGTTGACATGTAGCTGGAAAGTTACTTAGTAAGTAGAATATCTATCAAAATAAAGTCCATTTTCTAAAAGTGTCAAATAGAAAACAATTTAAAATTGTTACAATTTCACAATATGACTGTTTTAACTTAAACGGTTTATCCACCCCAAAATGAAAGGTTTGTCATTAGACACTAAATTAAAAATTTAAGATATTTTAGATGAAAACTGGGAGGCTTGTGACTGTCTCATTGACTGCCAAGTAAATAACACGGTCAAGTTCCAGAAAAGACATTGTCAGAATACACCATCTGCCACTAGTGGTTCGATCATTGTTTTTTGAAGCAAAATGGTGCTACGGTGATGTGGAGATGGACAATATTGACAATGTCTTTCATAGTTTTCTGGACCTTGACAGTGTTCATTACTCAAAACAGTCACAAACCTCCCAATTTTCATCCAAAATATCTTAAATTGTATTCTTAGGATGAACAAGGCTTTTATGGGTTAGGAACGGCTTGGGAGTGAGTGATTAATGACAATATTTTCAGTTTGGAGTGAACTCTTTAAGGTAGTGTATATACAGTGTATATATATATATAGAATATAACATTTTAATTAGTTTAAAAAAGCATACAATTTTTTATATAAACTAAACATTTTATAAAACTGTACTATTTTTAATTGCTTATATAATGCACTTCCGAGTTCAGAGACCTGAAAGACTTTTCCTCCCTCTGAGTTTGTACTTTAGCACCACCTACGCTCACTTTAATACTTCCCTGGCTTCAAACCTGAAGATCATCTTCTTGTTCAGCATGACCTTCAGATACTTGGTGATTCACTGCTTCTTATCTTGGAAGCACAGCCTTATCCTTAAGCATCCTGACTGTGTGGGTCACAGAAAATACAAATAGCTCCTTTGAGATGGGACGTACCTACCAAATGTAATAATCATGGTTTCAGACAATCCACGATCTGAATCAAATTTGTGACAGTTCAAGTGTGAAACACAATCACCAGAGATAGAGGTAGTTTTTGTGTGAACTGGCTTTGCCAAACACTGTTTTAATTAATCTCTAACTGTTATGTCTCTGAAGGTTAACATAGACCACAGGACCAGAGAGGAAACCAAACAGAGGCTTCTGGAACCAACTCCCAACAGCCTCAATGAAGTACAAGCTAAAGTGTACAGTCTCATGGAGAAAGACTCCTACCCTCGGTTTATAAGATCAAAGATCTATCAGGATTTACTGAACAGGACACAGATATACTGTCAGAGGAAATCTGTTTAAAGGGGAATGTTTATTCGCTTGCCTGGTTAGATTACATTGAGATATTCAGCAGACTTCAATTGAAATATATAGCATAGTCTGTGCGTTTACAAAATAATTAGATGAGAATAATCAAATAACAAAGGTCAAAAGACGAACTAGTTCCTTGCTAGTTTGTGCATCTAAAATTAAACATGACCCTGTACTGTGCTTCTTTGCCCAGTTCTATTTGTAACATGTGGCTATATTCTCTCCCTTCAATTGTGATAGAATGTTCAATGTTTCTTCTGAATGCTGGCAAGCATGTAAGTGTAAATCAGTCTCTAAATGGGTAATATGTAAGAGTAGAGTATGATAATTTATTTTTCTTATCTTCAATGTAATTTGTGTACACATTAACACTGATATATTTCAATTAAACAGCCTCTGCCTTCAAACATCTCTCATTGATTCCCCGTAAAATCTAAATCTATAAAAAAACATGAATTCCATACACACACACTGAATATATTTATTTTTTCTCTAAAAAGTGATATTTTTAATGTAATATTTATGCCTGTTTATTTTGTTGTTTATTAATTTATTTAAGCTTATTTCATGTGTTGATGTTCTGATGGTTTACAATGACATGTTCTTGTGATGATACTAGATCAAGTAAAAGCATGTCACTTTGAACAGTGTTTGTTTGTGTTTTTTTTGGCTTGAAAATGTGTTCTCTGTTTGAATGTGTCAAGCTTTATTCCTGGAGTTGAATGGGAAATTAAATAATACAAATGGAATATACAAACTGATTTTAAATCACTCCACTATACCAATTATTTTCAGCTGTTCTGCAGTAACATACAGTAGATTCAACAGTTTATTTTCACATTCACATTGGAACAAATGAAAGGAGAAAGTGCTGTACTTACTTTGAAAGAGATATTGTAGAGCAATATGTTTCATTTTACTTTTATTTTACTATCAGTGCATTAAAACTGCTGTCAATGTTAAAGAAACACCAAAAACTGAATTTGCGGAGAATGCACTGAACTTCAGGCCATTCAAGAGCAGTGATTGGGTGCCATCCGAACAAGGCATAAGTAATCCACACTACTCCAATCAATTATTTATAGTCTTGTGAGGTAAAACAAATCCAGCATTAGGCATTTTACCTGTAAATGCTTCTGGCCAAAACATTACACCATAATTCCTTATAATAAACATTTTCTCCAAATCCGGTAAAATTGTTAATTGATGGACTGGAGTCAAGTTAGTTACTTGTTGATTATTATGACTCTTTCATCAGCTGTCTGGACTCTCATTCTGATGGCACACATTCACGTGATCCATTGGTAATAAAGTGATATAATGTTAAATTTCTCCAAATCTAAATAATAATAATAATAAATGATAACACTTAAACACATTAAGGGTCTTTAAACTAGTTGCTTATTAGCATGCATATTACTAGAATATTAGCCATTCATTAGTAGTAATTATTCTACATGACTACATGAAATCTACATCCCTAACCCTACTGTATCAAATACCTAAATTGAACAACTGCCTTAATAAGCAGCAAATTAAGACTCAATTTAGGGAAAAAGGTGTAGTTAACAGCGAATAAGTGTTCCCTATTCTAAACGTAGTACCAAAAAAAGGTTAATGAAGTATCAGCAAATTATATTTCTGGGGCTCCAAGTTTTAATTGAGTAGCCTACTTAAAATACATCACCGGACCGAACTCAATCAGAGCCTTGCTTACCAACACCTGAAAGGTATGGCGGTGAACCCAACATGTGTCAAGCCTTTTTAACCAAGTGCACAATGTTCTTCTCACTGCAGCCGCAAACGTTCACCTCGGAAGAGGCAAAGGTGGCTTTTGTATTAACTCTGTTAATAGGCAAAGCAGCTCTGTGGGGAACGGCGGTGTGGGAAAACAATCATCCATGCTGCTCGTCGTTTCAGGGGCTTGCCGCAGAAATGAAAGCTGTATTTGATAGCGCCGTGGCAGGGCATAAGGCGGCCAGGAGGCTGGCTGATCTACGGCAAGCGGAAAGGTCTGTTTCGGATTACTCAATTGAGTTTCGCACACTGGCGGCTGAGTGCGGCTGGAACAAAGAGGCGCAGTGGGACATTTTCATGCATGGTTTAGACGATCACATCCAGAAGGAGATCTGTTTAATGGAGTTACTGATGAATTTTGAAGGGCGCTACACGTTGACACGCGTTTACAGCAACGCTCTCAATATCCTTTGAGTCATTCAGTGAGTGAGTACGCTTCTGTTTCTACGGGCCGTGATGTTTTTCCCGTTGTGGATATGGAACCCATGCAGGTGGGGAGAGCTCGGCTTTCCCAGGAGGAGAGAGAGAGATGGAGGAAAAAAGGACTGTGCCTTAACTGACTGTCTAGTACAAGATTGAGCCCGGCTGCAGGACTGAGGCTGCTGTCGGGTAGAGCAGACTTCAACAAAACCTCATCAAGCACTCTCCTCCTGGATTCCGGTGCTGAAGGAAGCCTTATTGACTTTTCGTTCACAAAGAAATTTCACATTCCTGTGACTTTACTAAAGCGTCCTCTCACAGTAAGAGCTCTCAGCGGACAGTCATTACCGAATGTCACTCATGTCACACCCACTCTGACTCTCATCACTTCTGGTAATCATACAAAACGAATTTGTTTTATGTGACTGAATCTCCTTTAGCACCTGTCATGCTGGGCCATCCCTGGTTAGTTAAACACGGGTCAGAGTACTGTTACAGCGTGAAGTGAAAAATGTTATGCTTCATGTTTTGTGTCTGCTTGTGCTCCAGTCTCTTGTGTCTCATTGCAGAATGAGGTTGTGAACCTGTCAAACATGTCCGCGGAGTACCACGACCTGAAGGAGGTGTTCAGTAAGTCCAGGGCTGCTTCTCTTCCTCCATATCGTCCCTATGACTGTGCGATAGATTTAGTTCCTGGCACTTCTCCACCCAAAGGCAGGTTATATTCGCTTTCTGCTCCTGAAAGGGAGGCCATGGAGAAACATATTTCTGATTCTCTAGCAGCTGGGATTATTCAACCTTCCTCTTCTCCAGCTGGGGCGGGATTTTTTTTTTGTCGCGAAGAAGGACGGCTCATTGCGACCTTGTATTGATTATCGAGGGCTGAACAACATCACGGTAAAGAATACATATCCTATATAGGGAGCGTCCATCTTCACCAAATTGGATTTGAGAAATGCTTATCATTTGGTCCGAACTAGGAAGGGGGATGAGTGGAAAACTGCTTTTAATACCCCTAGAGGGCACTTTCAATATCTTGTTATGCCATTCGTGTTATCAAACTGTCCCGCAGTTTTTCAAGCACTCATAAATGACGTGTTAAGAGATATGGTTGATCAGTTCATATATTTTTTTTTTCTTCTCTCCAGGAACATGTTCAACACGTCAGGTGAGTGCTCCAGAGGCTGCTAGAGAATGGGCTTTTTGTCAAGGTGGAGAAGTGTTTGTTTCATGCACAGTCTGTTTCATTTCTGGGTTACATAGTGTCGCCAGAGGGGGTATGCATGGACACAGACAAGGTTACAGCTGTGGTAAATTGGCCATCCCCTGATTCCCGCAAGGCCCTGCAGAGGTTTCTTGGGGTTGGCCATTTTTACAGCCAATTAGCCACGCCTCTGACTGCCTTGACCTCCACCAAAATGGCATTCAGGTGAAAAGCCACTTCATTTCGGTTCCCATTCTACAGGCCCCTGATTCCACACGTCAGTTTATGGTGGAGGTCGACACGTCAGAGGTGGGGGTAGGAGCAGCGTTGTCTCAGCGTGCTGCCTCTGATGAAAAAAAAGGCATCCCTGCGTTTTTCTCCCACCGCTTATCACCTGCCGAACACAACTACGACATTGGCAATAGGGAGTTGCTGGCTGTCAAGTTAGCGTTGGAGGAGTGGCGTCATTGGTTGGAAGGTTCGGGGGTTCCTTTTATAGTCTGGACCGATCCGCCAAACGTTTGAACTCCAGGCAGGCTCCCTGGGCATTATTTTTCGGACGTTTTGATTTCTCCATTTCCTATCGTCCGGGTTCCAAAATCCCAATGCGTTATCACGCGTTTTTGACCAATCTGACCGTCCTGTGTATTATTCCGGAGAGATTAGTTGTCTCTGCCATCACTTGTGAGATTGAATCGAAGGTCCGCAATGCCTTAGAAGGGGTAACGCCTCAGCCTGGATGCCCAGCGAGTCGTTTATTTGTGCCGGAGGGATTAAGGTCTGATATCATTCGGTGGGGTCATTCTTCCAACGTGGCTTGTCATCCAGGAATTGAGCGTACTATTTTTATAGTTAAACAACGATTCTGGTGGCAGGATATGGCCACCAGAGGGGTTACTTCAGCCGCTGTCAGTCCCTTCGAGACCCTGTTCCCACATTGCGCTAGATTTCGTGACCGATTTCGTACGGTTGTTTTAACCGTAGTGGACCGGTTCTCGAAGGCGGCTCATTTTATTCTCTTGCCCAAATTTCCCTCAGGAAGGAGACAGCGGTTACTATCATTGATCACGTCTTTCACATTCATGGGCTCCCGGTAGACGTGGTTTCTGATAGGGGTCCTCAATTTGTATCCAAATTTTGGACAGAGTTTTGTGTCGGTTACTGGGGGCGACTGTGAGTTTGTCTTCGGGTTTTCACCCTCAGACTAACGGCCAAACTGAGCGGGCCAACCAAGATCTTGAGAGAGTGTTGCGATGTTTGGTCGCCCAGAATCCCACTTCCGGGTGTCAGCAACTCTCATTGTTGAGTACACACAAAACTCTTTGCCAGTGTTGTCTATTTCAATGTAGCCTAGGTTACCAGCCACCTCTGTTTCCTAGTGTTGAATCCGAAGTCGCGGTTCCCTCCGCCCACGCCTTTATCCAGAGGTGTCACCGTATCTGTGAGACTCTTCTCCGGGTACCGGAGTGCACCAAGGCTAAAGCGGATCGCCACCGGTCTAAGCCTCCGATATACGTTGTTGGTCAAAAAGTGTGGCTTTCTACCTCTAACATTCCTCTCTGATCTGTTTGTAACAAGCTTGCTCACAAATTTATCGGCCCTTTTCCTGTCACCAAAATCCTTAGTCTGGTGGCAGTCCGCCTCAAACTCCCTCCTGCGTACAGGAGAATTCATCCGGTGTTCCATGTGTCCAAAATTAAACCTGTTTTTTATTCTCATATTAATCCACCTGCTCCTGTTCCCCGACCGCCGAGTCTCGTAGATGGGGAAACCACCTTAATCTTATTCTGGACACGAGATGGAGGGGACATGGATTTCAATACTTGGTGGACTGGGAAGGTGAAGGTCCAGAGAAGAGAAGTTGGGTACCTGCCAGGGACATATTGGATCACACCCTTATAGATGATTACAATCAACGGGTGAGGCAGGCTGGGAGTTGTGTCTGAATGAGCAGCGTGTGTGTGTGTGTGTGGGTAACGAGCAAATTGGTAACAGCTGGGGCTTGTTACCCAGCACTACTTATTGTGTACTAACCTGTCCTGTCTTAGTCAGTTCCTCTGCTTTGCTGCATGGTTGTCGGAGTTCCGCTCCTGTATTGCCCTGTACTGGATTCCTCTGTGTGCTCTGGTCGACTTTCTGCTCCCTCTGGTTTAGTCTTCCTGGATCCTGTGGCTGCTGTTTGGATTGCCCACTGCAGTTCCTGCACTACTAGCCTTTACCACTTCACGCGGGTTTGACTTCACTGAGAACTGGGATTGAATTGACTGCTGTCAATAAATTGTTAAAACGCATCTGCAACTGCTTCCTCCTTATTCAGCCATCACACACACAGATGTGATGCCCTTGGCTCATTTGGTTTCTTCCAAGGTCTATAGCCCAGATGGAATAATTAGATCTTCCACCTCTTCAGATCAGTGCTTCCTGAACACATTTTAAGACAGAGAGAACATCTGCTGGCCTGGGGCAAAGTCCTCCCTAGAGACATCGCAAATAGATTCACGAGTCACCGACACATGCCTCCCTATCAAATCTGTTACGGTAAGAGAAAGAGGGGAACAATTCATGTGGGAGCTCAGGTTAATTACAGTCTTTTCTCTTTGTTTAAGAATTCCAGTGTTTAAAGTTCCAAAAAGAACTTTCTACATATCACCATTATTACATTTGACGGTGCTGATGTGGAAATCAAGTGACAAGCTGGGATTTAGGTGCAGCCATGCATACAGCAATATTTAATTCTTATTGGTAAATTCTAATTATGTTAGATGCTTCTCATCAGTTGAGCATCTGTTGCATTATCAAAAAAAATATTCAAATATTACTGCATTTAGTCCTTAGTTAGTCCCTTGTTCACAAGAGTTTGACACCTTTTTTACACATTGTAATATAATATTGGATATTATTTCCAGATGAATGACAATTTGTATTTCATATTTGAAAATATGCATTTATTTGTTAGGATGTTGCATGCATAACTATTTGACTATGTGACAGAGACAGAGCTATGCTAAATTAATTATTGTATGAGATATTTATTATTGGTTTATCCATCCATCAATTCTCCAAGCTGAAGTTCATGAAATTAAAAATTTCTTTAAGATTGATATTGATCTGATATTGTAGTTAATGATAGACCTAAACAAAAACTAATCAAGCTTGCCTAATCAATATAAGCATTTAGCAAAGGTCTTGGTATTCGGTATTAGCAATATAGCCTTTACAATACTTAGTAAAAAAAAAGGTATAATTTGGATTAAATGTGTAAATAAATTTATGATTACAACATTTTGTTAGGTGTTAATCAAGAAACCTATAAGGGGGTAGTTGTGGGCCTAATGGAGTCAGACCTATAACCCAAAGGTCATGGGTTTGAGTTCCAGGTCTGGCAGGGATTGTGGGTGGAGTTAGTGAATATCCTGCACTCTCTCCACCTTCATGTGATCACGGTGTGTGTGTGTGCATGTTTGATCACTTCTCACTGCTGTGTGTGTGCACTTGGATGGGTTAAATGCAGAGCACAAATTCCTAGTATGGGAAACCATACCTCGTCACATCCTTTCCTTATTTATTGATTGTTTGTTTAATGATATCATAGGTTATACATTGACACCATTATTGGTGATGTTGAGAACAAAATGTGTCATAATTGTAGTTTTGCTTTGAGTAAACAGTTACTCGTTGAGTTGTTAATGTCAAGTATCTAATTAAATTAATGTAATTGCCCATGGTTAACATCAATTTACAATTCAGACTAAGATCATTAAGATAATAGATATCTAATTTAAATCAGATGTAAAATCTGAACTGGAGAACAAGAGTAAAACTGGAGTAAGTAGTAGTAGTTTTCTACAGTAAATAGTGTATACATGAGAGAATAATTTGATTTTAATTGTTTGTATCTCATTTTTATTACTCCATAATACAGAAAATGTAGTATTTTTGTCTGCAGTGCTTCCCCGGAAAAAGAGATTTATTGCCAGGAATCATGACAGGTCTGGTCTTGACCAACAATAAGCTGATGTAGGTGGATTCCCAGACAAAATCCACTCTCATTAAGTCTCAGGGCTAATTCACAGCACTTCAGGAGCATTAGAGCTGACAGCAACCTCGAGCGAGAGATTTGCACAGAGCTGTGAGTGAGAGTGTGATGTTTTTCCTCCATACTGCCAGGAAAATAATCGTAGCATTACAAGCAAGCAGAATATTAGTGGCCATTCATTCAAGGTTCTGGGTGATCGTAATAATCAATGGCTATTTTCAACATTTGAGTGCATAGATGTCTGTCATGTAATATTCCATTTAACATTTACTTCAAAAATATGAAGCACATATATTTTTTACTGGTTTATACCTTCATCAAAAGTAATAATTGATGAGATTTAATTTAAAAATTATTTAGTTTTCCTAATTTTCAATGATTACATTAATAATAGATGAATGATAGTTTATTATAAATAAGAATTTATTTGAAATTGTTATGTTTTATTATCAGAATATCCAAAGCAATTAAATAATACTAAATAATAAATAATACAACTAAATAATATTACTTTAAGAAATGTAAAGTAAAATATAATTTAAAATATTTACATTGCATTCCAAAAGCACATTTTGTCAGTTGCCTGGGAATTGAACCCCTGACCTTCGCTATACGTACATATCATATACAATTCAGAGCAACATTTGACACAAATTTATAAAGGATTTACATAACTTGTGTTACCTTTCAGTCGGCCACGCCGAGTCACGTTAGTGACTGACAGATTGGGATGTGACTTCTCTGTTCCCTCCTTCAGGGAACAAGGGTTACATAGGCCCATTGAATCTAAAGTATGTTTGTTTTGCCTGTAAAAGACCATTTATATGTAGCATTACAGGGGTTAGTTTACTGTAATAAATAATATTACTTTTAGAAATGTAGAGTACTTGTAATTTTAAATAGAACATGATCATGAGTGATGGAAAATTACAAACTAGGACTAAAAATATGCAACATTCCAGAAAACAAGTATCCTTTGTTCAAGGATGACTCGTTCTTATCATGAAAATTCTGTCATTTGGAGGACTCTGAAGCCATGGTCTAAAAAAAAGAAACTTACAAATGTGAAAAAGCTGTTTACAGCTGCCAATATGGCCTACTTTCTCAATGTCTTTCTTTAACTCTTATGATGTTAAAACAAATAGGATGTGCTTCCCATCCTGGGATCCTGAAACAGTTTCAGAATCAAACAGAAATATTCATAATGTGATGAATGCACTTTGATCATTGTGTCTTGTGAAGTCTTATCTTTTCATTAACATTAAAAACTGTTAGAGGTGCCCTGAGGTAAGACTTCCTCTGGATTGCACCTTTTCTATTTCCCGTCCTCATGGTGCACCAGTGGGACACCCACTGTCATCTCTATGAAGAGACCCAGCAAAATCAGGACTCCATCCTGCTCTACCCATTGAGACATCTCTGTGGTGGTATAATTGCCCTTATGGGCAAAAAAGAAGCTGTCAACAGCAAGCTAATTTTCCCCTCTGCATGTCTTCCACATCTCTGAGAAATTGCTTCCAGGCAGTGGGGTGAAAGTGAATGACATCTATCCGAGCAGACGCAGAGATCTCAAGGCCAACTGATGCGGAAGATCCCCTGTCCTCATACAACCATATTTTTGGTCTTTTTTATCCCGAGTGTCATGTTGGGTGAGAGAAAGACCTCTGTGTCTGCTGACATCATAAGTTATTGATCCAAGGTGGGATTCCCTCAGGCAAAACTGTATATCTTTCTGGGTTATTAAACCTAATCAAATGTTCCTTGTTTGGTGCACAGTTTGAACAAGTTAGCTGTGGTTGTCCTGATTCGACTTGTGGATCAATGAAGCGAGACGTTTGACTTCACTGGACTTACGATGAAAGGCATAAATATAAATATGTTATGTTATTGTACCACATCACAGAAGTTCTTAGCTCATAATTTTTCTTAAATATATACATGCATGTGTTTGTATTTATATATGTACATAATAAATATACACATACATTATATAAACTAAATATATATAGTATAAGCTGACATGTTGTTGAGTATTGTATTTAATTACAGTTCATTTCACTTTCAAAATGCACTACAACTACCAAAACGCCTTTATTCAGGTCTCAAATAAATTCATTCTTCCAAAACACTAGCAAAGACTGACGGCTGACAAACACACTTTGTCACCCACAAAACAATGAACTAAAAAACACTAACAACATGTAGCATTACCCAGGGTTTTCTTGTGTAAAACAAGGACACATCTCGATTTATAATTGCAAGAAATATTGTTTATAACTGCAATACATGTTACTGGAATGAATCAGACATGATGCAGAATTTCTCAATATTTTATGTTGTTTATTTAGTTTTTATTTTTTTGCACTAAGTAATTCCAAAATACGAGACTTTGTATACACATCATCCACTGATACAGATACAATAGTAATGCTAATTTATAAAAATTCAATAGTGCTGTAGAATTTTGCAGTCTTATTCAGTTTTGCATTATGTTATTGTTTTGAACATAAGTTTAACAGTTTTGAAAACAGTATGTAAGCATGTGCAAAGATTTTTGGCAGTTGTTGTGTCTGAGTGAGAAAAGAATTCATGAAATTTGAGAGATGTAGTCATTGAATGTATTTTGTGCCCAAACAATGATAACTGATCCTCAGTTTAGCCCACATAGACTTCTGTTGTGCTCACTGTGTGAAGAGTTTTGCAAAAGTAAACTAAGTATTGAGAAACGGGTCCTAGTGTCTGTAAAAAACTGTAAATGTGAAAGCCCTCAGTGCAGGTTACAGGTTAAGATAACATGAAACATGCAGGTGTTTTTATTTATGCTTTCGAAACAATCATATTTCTGGAACAGTGTGCCCCTCATGTAAAAGACTTTAAAATGACCCGAATTAGGACACTTACAATAATCACACTTATGAACATTACCATCACAGTGGACTTTCCTGCCATTTCACATACACATGAATGCACAGTACATAAGCGGAGAGTGAACTGGATCGCTATTGGCCGAGAGTAGAGATGATGCTCTGCTTCCTGCTCTATATAAACCCCCTCTTCCCTCGCTGCAGACACACTGCTGATAAATTTCACCTAGAGATCTCACTTCGCAATGGATATTTATTTTCCTTCTGCCTTTCCAATGTGTAGAGGAATAACAGGGATCTCAAACAATTGCCTAGAAAGGTACGATCCTCACATTGACGTGGGTTTTATGTGCTTTATTAAAATAATCATCTAAAGGCTTAAACATAACCTCTACTCTTTTATTTAACATCAGCAGGGGCTTTTCATTTTATTCTAACTGTGTATATTTCAAAAGTAGCCAGTACTAATGTTGTGTATTAAATAAATGCTTTTCTAACATCAGGGCTAAAAGATTAAAGGCATGCGTGGGTGGATTTCTGCAGAGACAAGACTTGAGCAGCATATATAAATATAGAAAACCAAGGTAAGCATATTTATAGAATGTTTTTCATAACATGTTTCTATTTCCATAATAAAGCGTTTCGTTTTCTATGCTTCCTTCACTGACTGGCTTACATCTTCGCAGGTTGACCTTGGAGGAATGTCTGATGTGGAAACAGTCTTTTGAGAAGCTTCTGTCCAGCAAACGTAAGTCCACACTAAAATAAAATAAAAAAATCTCAGACATTGCTAATAATAATAATAATTAACATATTGTAAGTGTGAAATTTTGAAGCAGAAAGACTGAAATTGTTTTTTCTTGTAAAATGTACTTTATATAGATACGTTCATATATATATATATTTATTTATTTTTTATTGTGTAATGGTTAAAGATTATTATAATTAAATCATAAACATAAAGCAAACTCAAATACAAATCTGCCTCTTTTGAAGTCGGATATACTTTGAAAAAATACCCTTCCATCGTTAGCAATTTTTACAAATAACTACAAAGAAATAGCAATTAATGTGAATATATGTCAATATATTTTTTTACAACTTTGAAAAATATTTTTTATACAGCATCTGACAATGCATGAGACTATAGTTTAAATATAGATGCTAGAAATAGGACTGCAGTGCACAGATGTGTCTCTCCTGCTGCCTGATCTGTGTGGGGGGCTTTAATCTGATGAGACACGTTACACAACTAATCTCTTCTCTAACCCCATTTTTTCTCTCTTTATCAGATGGACTATATGCCTTCAGAGCTTTCCTGGTATCTGAGTTTAGTGAAGAAAACATTGCTTTTTACCTGGCCTGTGAGGACTACAAAAGCACAAAGTCTGCAGCTAAGATGCCGTCCAAAGCCAAGAGGATCTACGAGGAGTTTATCGGAAGTGAAGCTCCTAGAGAGGTGAATATACACAATTGATTACTATATCATAAACTGGTATTGTTTCTAAATTGCAGATGTTTGAACTCACTTCCCCTTCGCTTCCAGGTTAACATCGATTACGAGACTCGAGACATTACTCAAGCTAACTTGAAAAGCCCCACGGCATCCTGTTTCGATATGGCACAGTACCGCATCTATATTCTCATGGAAAAGGACTGTTACCCACGATTCCTGCGCTCCGCTTCTTACCGGAATCTAGTCAACCAGCTCACAGTGAAGAGCGCTAAGGCAAGAAGTAAAAGGGCCATTTCGGCCAGACCACCAATTGAAGATGAAGAACCAAAATGAAAAACGTAGGTTTGCAAAAGATGGAAGCTCGGGTAAGAAGTGGAAGGGAACGGTGCAGACCCTAAAAAGACTGCTTGAGGCGGTCGGAGTGTCATAAAGAGATGAAGAGAAGAGCATCCCGGAATCAGACAGACTGCATTCCCAGATCCCCTTAATAGTGTTCATGAGAGGGAACAGAAGAGCTGCTGGTGGAGAGAGATGCATCTGCACAAACACCTGTAACTCAACACAAAGGAGTTATAGACTTTACTGAAGCATGAATGAGCTTAAAAGCACATGGCATACGTTAAAAAAGCAAATTATGTTTTTTGTAAAGTTTATAAAATGGAGAAAAGTGTTTGGATATTTAATGTATTTATTTATTTATTTATAATAAATAATCCCTTGCAAAAAGTATTGTGATGGTACCAATGGTAAACTGGTGGTATTTTATTTACCTTTTTTAAATATAATAATAATAATAACAAATAAACAAAATAACATTCACAAAATCATCATGAAAAGAATGGTTTTAAAATGTTTTTTAAAGACACTGACAATCTGCCTGGACTGCTACATGAGGCTCGAGAATGTTAAACATTAGTGTATTGTGTATTTTATTGATTTTTTTTTTTATATATATATGTTTTTGTTAACTCAATTTGAAGTTAAAGTGAATAACAATTTTGCATTAAAGTGATAATTTGCTTTCACATCTTGTGTATGTGATTTTCTTAAATTCTCAAAGGTCAAACTGAAAGAATAAAGCTGACGTTTTGCTGTTTCACCAGTCATTTTTAGCTTTAATTACTTCTTTCTTAATTTCCTTGACTTGTTCCTATTAAAAGACGAAGCTGTTTTTGTTTGATGTGAACAGAATGAAAATGTAAGGCCCAGATTTACCACAGATGCTTCACTATGAGGTAAACAGGCTTGTTATGCACATGACTGGCCAGACCAAGCTTGTGTTTCATATTTAACCATCAATGCCCAGAAGCAAAGAACAGCTTCAAGTGTAGGTTTACACAGTTGCCAAGGCAACGGTTTGGACCCAGTTGCCAAAGCTGTCCACATGATTCTCTCAGCTCAAGATTAAACCACATCATTCCTGCTGACAGTAATGAGAAAGTTCATCACCCATTTCGAAATCAAATACTGGAGTTCAGAAGGAGGAAATACACTTGATAACGTCTTTGCACGAGCAGCCATAAAGATTTGTTAGCTTTTGTATTTGTTTACACATGTAATGACATAAAGGGCCTTTGTTTGATTTGGAAATCATGTAGTTGCTTTCTTTCTCACTAGACTGTGTATTAAACTATATTGCACTGCCTAGACAACAACTGCATAAATATACTTATTAATCCCACAAAAGCAATACAAATTTGTCTAGGGAATATGACTGAATATTTTAATTTCATCATCTAAATGGGGGCTAGAAGATGGTCCTGTAGATATACAGCATATAGTCAACACAACATTAGAAACGAGCGTCTCATGCTTCTTGTCAGATGAAGGCCCTGTTGATTAAAGAGGGGCTATGTGTACTTGAGTGTTGCACTCTGGTAGTAATTGGATCTCAGACTTTGATTATAAAAAGATTAATGGGCTAAAATGTTATGCAAGAGTGAAGCAACAGTGGGGTTTACTTACTTTTAATAAATAAACAAATAAAAACATAAATTTAACGTTATACCATAATAAATAAATCACCTCATAAGTTTAATTGTAATTTTTGTATTATTTTATGTATTATTTTAATACATATTTTATTTTTAATTCATTTAATATATTTTGTTGTTTTTTGTTAACTAAAACTAAAACCATTAACACTTCATTACTCATTCCTAAAAATAAACATTATCTAAAAG
>JAUYWG010000039.1:11724259-11769552 GCA_034779775.1 Enteromius afrohamiltoni | reverse complement strand
GTCGCCTCTGGCTTGCTTAGTTGGGGACACCTGATTTCCAGTGATTGTTGTCATCTTACTACAGAGACCGTCTCTGCGTTTAATAAATAAAGCTTAATCTAGTCATTATACATTACCATTACTCTGTTGTTCCATTTGATAATGTTCAGTGCTTTGGTACAATCTGTATTGTTAAAAGCGCTATATAAATAAAAGTGACTTGACTTGACTTGCATCAAAAAGGCACCCTTTTCATAAATGCCAAAGAAAAGAGCATCTCCGTTTTGCTTTGTCCAGAATAGGTCAGGGTCAACAAAACGGTTCTTAATTAAATTGTTTTTGTTGTGCTGCTATTATCGAAGACATACAAGAACATAACTCATTTCATTTAAACAGCAAATGCACGCATCCAATTAATCTCTGCTTAAACAAGGTTAAACCCTTTCGAACATTCTGTTATGACAAAAATACGAACCAGAATATTCAATTAACCCGGTGAAAAAGTACAAAATCACATACAGTGGACCAAAATAGTATTTGGACAATGGCCACATTTAAAACTGCCTAAATGTTTTTGTATTAGCGTATGTTTACATGACAACAAAGTAGCCTACTGAAAACAAAAATAGTCCCTTTGCAGTTTTGTTTCATGTATACTGGAGGATGATGTTGTCAAAACAATGCCCTCTCACACGGATCCACAAAAACAGCTAAAATCACTGTATTATGGATGCCAGTAGTTGGAAATGGCACTTTAGAAAGAAATATTATGCACGTAGGCTGGACACAAATCCATGTTTTGTAGTTTACACAGAGTTGATAGTGGAGTTGTTTACAAAAACTTGCATTTTGAAAGACATTTATTAGACCCTCCATGCTGTTTCATGTAAATAAATGTCCGAAACACAATTTCTGTAGATACGTTATACCAATTGACTGATATTGACTGATGATAATCACAGCAATTGGAATTTGCAAACAAATTATGCTTGTCCCTGTGCTAAATGCACTTTTTTAATTTTACTTTTCAAATTGCAGTGATTATCATCCATCAATATCAGTCAATTGCTATAATGTTTAACCTAAGGTCTCAATATTGACTGATGATAATGGATGTAAACTATGTAATTAAAAATATGTTTATTTTATGCTTTTGAAAGAAGTCTCTCATGCAGATCAAGGCTGCTTTTATTTTTTGGGGTGGGGGGGAAACAACAGTATAACAGTCATATTGAGAAATATATATAAATATAAATATATATATATATGACAATTTAAAATAACTTTAACTTTTGTAGTGCCAAATAGTCAAATGAAATAAAAACAGTTAATCTGCAAATACTTTCATCTTCATTTTTAAATTTATATTTAAATATAATTTTTATTAACTTGTTATTGTGAAACGTTTTGTTTGAACAGTGTTCTGTGTGTGCAATGCCTCTTTAAAATTAATACACACAGGGTTTGAAAGTTTGTTATAATGCAAATACATTCATTCATTATGTGTTCAAATACTTTTTATGGGCACTGCATATCTGAATATCTGTTCACAAATTGCTTGCTCATTCACATGCCAAATTTCTTTTTATGGCAGTGCTCATTGGACACAACTGTGGTGGTGTTACCTCAGTGCTGAAATTATGTACAACAGTCACATTCCTTTTCATACCAGGACCAAACAATATAAAATCTTATCCACGTGTTAACTCCAGTCTTACAACAGCTCGAGTTGCAGATATAACAAGGTATAAAAGCATGAGTAAGTGTGTGTGTGGGGACCAGGATGCTAATCCTGCCCTTATGGCACAATAATGCTGTTCTTGCTATTTACGCATACACACAAATGGAGACAAATGTGGCCGTACACACAAAAACAAAACCAGAAACCAGATAATGACAGCGCAGGGCTCAGATGGAAGGAGAGATAATGCTCTCTAAATACTCACTTCATATGGTCATTTGTGTAGTAAAACCAGACCGCTCTCATTAAAGAGACAGCTGTAAAATCATTGTTTTTGATGGCTACCAATATTTACAATAGTTGAATGTAAATTTTATTTTGCAAGTTTGGCTTATAAAACAGTTGTTTTTGTCTTTCAACAAACACCCATGAAATCCAAAACATTGTTATTATATTGATGCAGCTTCCTTAATGCATTTCAAATTTGTCATAAAAAGCATTCTACGTGTCAAGTCAAAACCAGAAATACTAAAACTACATATTAAAGTGTATACATATACACTAAGCATGTACATATAAAAGTGTTTCTGAGATTTGATGCACCAGAAGTTTCTATGAAGCAACTGTGAATCACAAAGTGACAATAGTTACGTCTCTTTTCTGATTCCCTGTGTAGTACATAGCAACCATTCAGATTTTTTTCTCAGATATGACTATACAATATACCTTTTCCACTTTTAATTCTGAGAAAAAAGTAAGGTCTCAACTGTGAGATTAAAAAGTCACCGTTTTTTTCAGCCTTTAGTGTTTCCTGATGAATAGTTTTTTCAGATGCATAATATAAATATGGCTTATTCTATTTTTTCTTTTCTTTTTTCTTTTTTTTTTGTTCAAGCAAGTTCATTGCTGTTCTGTGTGTATGTGTCTGCCATTTCAAAAGGTGCCCACTTCAATAACAATGATCAAACAGGCACTGCAGCACCTGAAGCGCCAGAGCAGAGTGTAATTACATTAAGCCCTATGCTGAGCCATAATGAGCAGACTGCTGTCCTGCAGCAAGATCCTGCACAAAACAGAGAACACAGAACAGAGAACAGAGAGAGAAAGAGATAAATCGGTCAAGAAAAACAGCCTGTTCTCTGCTCTACCAGATGCTCATTTGCTCCTCTGTAACTGCGGGCAAAGGCAAAACATGTCAGTCAGTGTAGACAAGGGGTGCTGAGAAGTTACACATTTCTTTTGGCAGCAGCTATGCGGATGGTTATTGAATTATTTTTGTAGGTTGTTTTTAGCTAATGTGAGCACGTAATAGGTCTTGAGTAACTTTGTGAGTGTTTGCCTGTTATATTCAAAGCTGGATTGTCAAAAAAACTGATGCAATGTCCATAATAACCTTCACTCGAAGTCATCAGCAACATCTCAACTTCTCTAGCATTCTCCTTTGTGCTGACTCTAATTGAACAGAGAACACAGGGTGCAAAGGGGCCCACAGCCCCTTGGGGTAAAAAGGCTCTTTTGAAAATATTTTCTCTCAAAAACATCAAATTAAAACAAGCACCAACACAACCTAAACAAGTTTGTTGCTATGGTCTGCAAAACATGACTTATCGGTGTGGACACTAAATTTTCCTTTTTTAAATTGTAACTGTAATTTTTACATTTAAACAATTATATAAAGAAATTATTATTGCTTGTGTGTGTGTGTGTGTGTGTGTGTGTGTGTGTGAAATTAAATTTACCTTGAATCTTAAGAATTAACTGTAATGAGATTATAATAATACCCTTACATTTATAGAAATTAATTTACAGAGTGACAGTTAAGTGACAGTTCAACTATACATTTTCAAATGTATTTGTTTTTTAATCAATTTCTGGTTTTAGCATATTTTTTTATTTATGCAAACATGTATACATAGTCTATTATTATTGTTATACATTGACTCTTATGGTTTTCAAGTTTTGCTCAAAAGTACGAAATCGTAGATTTTTCAATAATCGAACAGTTTAAAGTTGGACAAAAATTCAACTTCTTAAAAATGTTATAGAAATAATAGTTGATAGGGGAAGGAGATGGAAGATGCTAATACTGAAACAAATTGTTTTCCATAAGAGAGAAGAAATATATTTGTTTTAAAGTGTGCAAAAGTGGGCTCAGCGACTGTGATAAAACACAATCAAGAGTCGTTTCAGAAACATGCCTTCTAGCATTTGGTTACTAAAAGCAGGAAAAGGTTTTTATTCAAATAAAGAATGTTCAAAATTAGCTGTAAATGCTTTATGATTTGCTGAAGTTGAGATTTCCAATATTTCTTTATTTTATTCAGAAATATTGTTATATGATCATTTTCTCTCTTTAAAAAATTTATACCACTTTCCCTGCGGGTCCAGATTTTTTTAATATCCTGAATGTGGGGGTAAAAGCCCCCTTCACTGCCTTGAAATGATTTTCAGTAAAGCTTCTTTGATCATTTCTCTTCACGCTTGCTTCATCAATCATGTTTTCAATCATCATACACTTTTAAAATATTTCCTTTGTACCCTACAGCTCTGTGTGAGATGTACAGCAATAATTTCTACTTTATCCTTTTCACTCATTACTCCATTTGTGTTTGTGTTTTCATCTGAGTGTAATACGCTTTTGAAGTGTCACATCATTTGTTTATGCCCCTAGAATTTCTGTTTCCTACTTCAAAAGACTTTAGAACTGAACGTTCCCATCCTGTATTCAATGAATCCACTCCAGCTCAGCCTCTCTGCGCACTTTTTACTTCACAAAATTTCTCTGCATTGTTATAAACACAATGAAAGATGAGATGAGACTGAATAATATAGTCCACATTTTAACAACACACCATCTTAAAAACACACCAAATTAAAACCATGTGCTTCCATGTGTGCTAGTACACATTTGACATTGCCAAGGTAATTGTTTCCTCTGCTGTAACTCTTGTTTTTAAATCATTCTTTATCAGTGTACCTTAGGAAGGAGAAGTATTGAACAAAACTGAATGGGATGCTTGATGAATATGTCAATATAAAGATCAAATAAGTAATCTCAGTGAAATGGACAGTTTGAGTCTTGCTAGTTTTTTGGTCTCTGTAAATTTAGGAATATTTCAGAAATACCCATGAGAGATCTTACAGTTTTTGACATATCTGAACTTCCTGTACTCTTTCACTTAATGTCCTAAACATCCACATACAACGTGCTGCAGTCCTCCATTACGTCACACTCAGGCTACATGGGTGCTCATTATCGTGTTTTAAGAGATAATGGTTATTGACTTGAAGCTTAAAAAAATTCCCCATTTAGTAAGGAGACGGTAAAGTATTTCTTAACTTATATACTAAAAAAGTACTTAATGGTTTGAATAAACGTTTTTATTTGTTTTACTTACGATTAATTATTTTCTGAAGATATATGAATGGTTGACTACATAGGATTTTTGTTTTTAGGTTTTATTCAATATCATAAATGACTCTTTGTTCTCTTTAAATATATATATGTGTGTGTATATGTATATATATATATATATACACACACACACATATTTAAAGAGAACAAAAAGAGTCATTTATGATATTGAATTTATATATTTGAAATGTACTTCTAGAATTAGCATTACTAGAAGTACATTTCAAATATATAAATGGGTTTAAAAAAAAAAATGTTAGGAATACATTTTCAGTTGCATTTGGTTTAAAAAGGTAGGAGTTGGATCTATGAGACCATTTGAATTTTATGATGCCATTTTATTCACAAATATGACAAAAATAAATATGGAACGAGTAAACATATGTAAACCACTCACATTTGGCCATTTATTCTAACAGGAGCATTTGTGGTTTTGATATGTAATGTCTGCCTTAAAGCCAAGACACGTTTTCACTGTGGAACACATCGTAAATCATTGGCAGTGACAGGTAATACATTGCACGTACACATTTATCACATTCACTTGTCAGTTTGTGGATCATGAAGAGTGGCCAATGCAAAAAGGAAATGCTGTAAATTTCACATTTTAAGTAGAAAGAACATACCTCTGTGGAGCTTATACATAAACATAAATATACAGATTACATTACAAGAGTAAAGAGAATACAGTTGGTTATTAGTGATGTTAATTGGTCCTGTTCTCATCGCAGCTCAAATAAGCAAAAATCAGTTTCCGTCTGTAACAGTCATTTAGTTGTAAACTACGTCACGAGTGTATTGTTTTCCCAAAGCCGATTCTATGGAATTTCAAGGATGAGAAGTAGACGTGGGTTAGTTCTATTGATGGTCAAAACAACGCCTGCACAAAACCCATTCAGAAGATGTCATGCTGAAGCAGTGATTAACTACACACTCAACGCTGCTGCTGCAAAGTGTTACAATCACAATGACCGAACCATCTAATGAACTCCACCTTTTTACTCTTAAAAGTGAACAAGCATTACAAAGCCAAAATGAGTGGAAGTCACATTATGGCATTAAAGTTCCTCATGTACTTTGTTCATCTAAGAGAAGATGGTTCAGGTTAGGCACACCTAGGCAAGCACTGACTGTGGTCAGAAATGTGACGTTTTCCTTTCTTCTCTAAATTACATGGTTTGTTTCCCGACGCTGGTTGAGACAGTTCCAGGAACATTTTTGATTTCAGGAAGCGCCTGTACGAGTCCTTTTCCATGAGTGTGAAGATTTTACTCTGAGCCTCCTCAAAACAGGATGCGTCACACCTTTCCAGATTATTTCTGGTGAGTTCTCTGGTGGCTGAATCCAAATTCACCTAAAAGAAAAAAAAAATGGTAATGGAGATGGCCATTTATGAGCATTTTAGATGTGATAAGAGAATAGATATACTCCAGTCAAGCAGGGCTCTCACCTCGCTGGGGGAATCAGCGTCAACATATCTCTCAAATATCTTTCTAGCTTTCACATTCATCTTGTCCACTGACGTCTCCTTGAAATCCTCACAGGCTTCCCAAAATTCAATGTTCTCTTGACTGTACTCAGACTGCAAAAATGAAGTGAAAGCCTTCCGACCATCTGAAAGAAAAGAACAAAATTAAATTGTATAAAATAATATAATATACATTTTGAATTACATTTTGATATATTCTGCCTTCATTTTAAGTATTAGTTGTCTTTAAATGGTTTATTTTAGGCGTCTAATTTTATATTTAAGTTTTATTTTTAATGTTAGTACATCAAGTTGAACTATATGAAAACAGGAAATGGAAACTAGCTGAAATAAAATAAGTTTTATACATTTGTTATATTTTATTTCAGTTAACATCTATAGTGTTTAATGTTTTTCTTTTAGTTTTAGGACCCTGGTCAGAAGACATTCAAATCTCCATTTGAACCAATTATTCCTAAGGAGCGGATGCTGAAGAGGTTCTGGAATGAGAAGGTCAAGACTTTGAGTCTGGGGGGATTTTCTAAAGACTATCCTAGTGGTTGATGACCCTGCTAGCCCACCAAGAGCACAAGTGCAGTCTGCGGACACGTAGCACACACTCTGGGGCATGAGAAAAATACAAATATCAGACTGACATACATGGTCTCCTTTAACAGAGATGTTAATGAGGCCAAGGACTCGTTGACAGCAGATACCAGGCCGAACAAACAAGGGTCAGTGCAGGAGTCTCAGGCTTTCTCTTTAAATCATTACTATGCTGCAGCCTGTTCATTAACACATGCTGGTTTCTGAGATTTTCTATTGCATAACTGAATTATCCGGACACTTACCTTCATTTTTGATCAGGTTGTTAAATGATGTTTTCCATTTCTCTATTTCAGCAGGAGGGACTCTAAAATCAGAAGGAGAAGTTAATAAACAAAACATATAAATGTTATTTTAAATGTAAATAACAGATTAGCTTCAGTAATGTTTAAATACTGTATATAGAATATCTACATATTAATGATAATAGAATAGAATATTGTATTAACATAAGTAATAATAATATAAAATACAATATAGTATAATAACATAAGCTTCGTTAGCCCAACCTTACCTGTTCACCACAGTGTCCTTCACTTTCTCCTTCTCCTTCAGGGACTTCTGCTCTTGAGGTGGATCTGGCTTTTGAAGCAGGAAGCCAATCTTATGCTTTATTTCTTTGGCGCTGAAGAAAAAAAAAAAAAAAAAAAAAAAAAAAAAAAAAAAAAAAAATTAAATGAATTGTTTGGCTTTAGAAAATCAGTAAATGTAAACAAATCTAAAATACAAAAGCTATATTACAGGTATATATATTTTTAAACAGGTAAAAATCTCTCTAAAATGACTGCTTCTAAATTATCACACACATAAAAAATACATCCTTTTACATTATTCAAAGCAAATTGTAATGCACCCAAACAACTCCTTTGCATTACTCTTACTTCAGTTTATACTCAGTAAGAAAAAATAAATGGTTCTTATTTTTATTTCAGCATTCCAGATATCACCGATAATGTCCAATAAAGTAGTTCATACCTTTTCAAGCATGTTGCTGGGAGGGCAGCGAGCCCTTTACACATGGTGCTGGTGCGTAATACAAATCCAACGCTAGAGAAAAAGAGTCTTGGGTGTCACAGGTCCTCACAATCTCTATGCAGTCTCCTCCTACAACTGTCCTTTTATACAGCCCCAGCCCTCACGACACAACAGCTAGCCAATCACAGCAGAGGCACAAACAAAGCAGAAGCAAAACCGAGGTAATTTCCAAAGTTTATTAAAAGAAAGAAGTTTGTTGTACCTAGATCAATTAGTGATGTGATGGTAAACATGTGATTGCGGCTGTGTGGTGTACTGTACTGTTCCTGCACGTTTTACATGCTTTAGGACTTTGTTTATGTGTTCAATAAAGAAAAACAATAAAATAAAATAAAAATTAAATACTTTTTAATGGGACTTCAAAAGGTATGATTTCCTGCATCTGGAAGCCAAAATGTTGTAGAATTTATAGTGATTAATTGTGATTATATAGCTAGAAATGTGTGTGTACCGAGTGAATTCCCCTCAAGTGGGAAATTTTTTTGCATTTCAGACTTTAGTGAAATATTGCCTGACTTTAGGGGCAAGTCACCCTATATATCTATATCTATACATGTGTGTGTGTGTTTAATATTTTTAATTAATATATTTATATGTAAAAAAAATCTAAAAACAACACATATGTATATATATTCTTTAGATTTGTTACTGAATATTTATTTCCATCCTATCGGTATAAAATTGACTTTACATTTTTATTTTTTAATTCAAATAATCTGCAAATGTCATGTTTTTTCATGTCTGACTGAAAAATGTCATAATATTGCTTTTATTCACCAGAGCAGTCTGAACAAACAATCACAGTCCAAAATTTATTTGAACTCTTCGACTGACCTTCACGACCCCACGCAGCCCCTAAGGTCACAACAGCAACATTCTCTAAGTTGTCAAATATTTGTGGTCTCCATGCTCTGATTAATTTGTTCGTACCCCCTGATGCCCTGAAGAAAAGAATCTGTGGCAAGAAATAAATATTCCACATTAGGACTGCTACAAATAAAAATAAAGCTGCGCTCAAAGTGAACAGCAAAGCAACTGAACATTTTGTTCTGTCCAAATAATAAATCTCAATAAAACCTCAAAGAAATACTTCTTTCTTGTCAAGGCCCCTTTGTTATTTTTAACTGATCAGCTAAATAAAGACACAAATCTCCTCAATGAAAAAAAATAAGTATTTCAACAGTCTAAAAGGAAAAGGAAAAAGGCAAAAGGCCAAATTCTGTAATGTTCTGGAGACAGGAACAGACTCCTAATGCCGGGCCGTAATGTAATAGCCGTCATTACCCTGATTTACATATCAGATCATGTCAGGCCTATATTTAACAGCGTGTAAGATCATAAATTATCCTCTAGCAAAGGAAATGCACTTCATGTTGAATTTATGGGAGCACTGAAATCCTGCTAGAAATGGCACAAGACACTGCAATGTCGTAATATTAATATTTCACAATCACATTCGGAATTTGTTGAACACTGCATATTATAAAACACATCAAAACCTGTTTAAAAACACATCTCATCTAACCCTATCTATTTCAATCTGTTGACATATCCATGCAAAATACTGAACCAATCCCATCAATAGTTCTGGTTAGTCAGATGCCTGGAGAGATCTAAAGACAAAACCAAGCAGTAAGTCTATCAGTTCCAGTTCATTCAGCTGCGCCAGCAATAGGCCATATAAGGGGTGTATGAACGGTTTAATCCAGGTCAAAGTGAGAATGTGATAACCAAGTTTATATGAGGTCATATTCAGGGGAAAAGTCGCCTCCACCTTGTCTTAGCCCGCATTGTTCTTCTTATCATAAGTTACCTGGTCCCAGATGTGGGGCTGTGACTCGAAGCATGTGCGTCTTTCAGCTCCATTAAGCTTTAACTAGATATTGGAAACTTCAGAGGTTTTTTTGCTGATTAGACATTCAGACCAGACTTCTGCAGATAAATGATTACTAGATTGCTAGATTAATCTGTAAACAGAAACAGAAATCAGTTTCATAGCTAACCACAAATGAAATTGGTACTACGTTACTAAATCATTTATTTATACATTTATAGATATTGTATTGATATAAAAAAAAATAATATATAAAATATAATAATTTATACAGTTATTGTTAAAATATTATATGTATATATTATAAAATAATTATAATATTTGTACAACAACAACAAAACAATGATTAAAAAAAAATATATAACTACATGTGTATCAGTAGTAGTGGTATTCACATACAATTACATTGTTTATTCCGTGCACAGCATATGATCATCAGGTGGAGTTTTGACATATCACTAACTACTTGCCAAAAAATCAGACTCAATTGCAGTGTTTTTTATTAGCATGCTGGAAAACAGCTAATGTTACATACCTTTGACTGTGTCTTGAGGCTGCATGTGCAGATGTTTAAATGTTGGACACTGGCCTAGTACAGAATGTGCAAAAGAAATACTACAAAATAGGGCAATTTCTGAAAATTGTCATCTGATGGTTACGTTTACGCCTTTAAAGTGAAAGTACAGGCCGAATACATGCAGACTTTTCTAAGACTGTAGCCCTGACTTCTATTGATTTTTTTTTGTTATTCTCTGCCAATTAATTTGTCCAGACCTGACTAGTTCTTGCTGCAATTTTCACCTTAATATTCCAGCTTCAATAGAAGCTCAATCAACAGCCTTTGTGGCATACAGCAATGCCAATTTAAAATAAATAAATGAAAAGAAAAAATAAGGTTAAGGATCAAATGGGGAAAATGGGTGAATGGGCCAGTTTTGAGACTAACAAAATACAGAAATGTAGCAATTATACTTTTATAAAAGCGCTTATTAATATGCATGTTAAAATGTGTTTCTTATTCAAGCTGACAATCAAGGTTTGTGATGCCTTGTAAAATTTGATATAATTTTATTCAGTTTTTTTCTCACTCTGAAATCCTTTTTTTGTTGCTATGCTTTTGAAACAGTGAGTATTTTAATGTTTTAAATTGTCCTTATTTACTTTCATTTTCACAGACTCATGTAACCTACTTTAGCTTTTTTTCAAGCTTTTATTTTTTTTTTTTAAATCTAATCGAGATCAACACTTTGCCACAGGCGTTGACAACTGACCCTAACATGTACTGAACCAAGAAAATGAATTTAAACAAGGAACCACTGAACACTTACTGTGTGCTTTGTTTGCATTCAATTTGAAGTGCTTTAGGTTCAGTTCATAGCAAGTGGTTTGGCTGGGATTCAGCCCGTGGCTCGTTTCACATGAAGGAACTAGAATCCTTCAAGCTCGATATGTTATACATCACCTCGCAACCCTTCTGAGCTTATACTTCAGTTGATGCAGACCGGGCGTATTGATCAAAGGACCAGACTCCAGATGAGAAACAAGTCTGTGAGGTGAGATCACCCCTCTTGGCTCCACGGTGTTTAATGTCGCTCTATATCTCAGTCTATCAAATCATGGGTGAAAAAACAGAATGGTTCACCTCAGAGTAATGTCATATCAAATCAGTTCCAGCTGCTACGTTTACACAGGAAATTGAGTCATGGTGGCCTTAGATTATCCAGGTCATATTTCTCCATAAAGCATACATAAAAAGAGGAAACAGGATTGTGGTTCATTAGGGTCAATGAGACAAAACACAAAAAAAATTGTTTTGTTGAAACCGTAATGAAATAAAAGAAGTGGAATTGTTCACTTGCTTCGTTTCAAAAGCTCTGTATGCTTTAGGGGGTTATTAAGACATCTAAAAAGGTAGCCATCTTATTTAAGTCTCAATCGTATATAACTAATTTGAAACAGATTACTACACTGTGCGATAAGATTCCAGAGACAAGCAATTTGTCTGTGTACATGAGACATGACATGACTGCAAGACACAATCAATCAAATACCCCAGCCAATCAGAAGAATGTGTGGGCGGGCTCTTTCTCCAAACATGCTGCACTCAAAATGAAATGACTAGTGCTGTCAAACAATTAATCAAGGTAAAATGTTTTTGTTTTGTGTACTTTGTATATGTATATATAAATACACACACATGCATTTAAGAAGTGTTACAATTATATATTAAATATGATATGAATAACATGAAAATAAACATATACAGGTAAAAACTGATTTTTTCAAAATACATGCTGTATGTCTGTGTATCAATATATACATAATAAATGTACATTATGTAAATAAAACTTGTATTTTAGATACAGTTAATCACAATTAATCATTTGACAGCACTAAGAGGATATTTGAACACTATTATTAACACATACTTGGTGAGTGAGTGAATCTTTGTGATAGAATAGACTTTGTTGTTCCTATAGAGTTCACATTTTAAGAATTCATTAAGGATCTTCTCTAGGGACCCAAAACACGCTCAGACCCCAGAGGGTTAATTATAGCTTTCAATATGGCTGTAAAGGTCAGGCAAAATGATATTCACTCACACTGGACCCTTTTAACATTAAATAACGCATCTAATCAGTACCTGAGATAATCTATGTCTTAGTTCGTATGCTGTTGCTCCAGTCGTGACATCCCAGAATTAGAAACTGCTTCTGAAATAGAATACTCTGACGCTCGTCACGGATCATGGCTGATTAGGCCAAAAACTAATTAACATGTTTTTTAGCATCACAAGCTAGCATCACATGGACAACATTATGTAGAAGGCACTGCAGTGAAAAAAATAAAAACATTTAAATTGGCATGTATTACTTTGTGTATACTCAACAATAAACTGTAAATAATATAGATCTGTAAAATTTCACGGAAATTACTTTTTGTGTAAAATATAAATTTATTCTTACAATGTCATGTCACTAGCTTCAGGCCTATGTATAGAGCTTAACAGCACAACACACCGTGTTCCCGCCTTCACTTGAATCACATCCTTTTTTTTGCGCTCGTCCATCAGCACTGCTTTTACGCACTACCTTCAGTACACTTTCCTGCTTGAATGAGAGGCAGGTGCTATTCGGGAGTTTAGTTTTATCGGCCCTAGATAAACTGGGAAAGAGAAAAACACAGCACTCAAAGTCTGACTGAACAAGCTCAATAAAACGCTGCCATGGCCAGACATCTTAATAACAGTCTTGTCCAGAAATTTCATTGAGCGGTGGATGAAGAGGTGCAGTGTTCTAAAGCAAATGTTCTAGCTTTCAGATTGTTCTGTATTTGCACTGTGTGTCTAAGACACATTTTTGGTCACGTCTGTAGTACATCAGAGAGTTTTGTTGCAAAAGAAACTTTAGAACTATTTTAGGTAATAAACTTCGGTAATAGACTTGTTATTAAGATGGTATTAACATGTTACGATGTTAATACCATATTACAGTACATACAAAAACACAAAAACCGACAAAGACGTCATTCTTATGCTATGAGCTCAGATATAAGTAAAGACACAACACTCATGCCTCTTTGTTTTATAAAAACAGACACTATTTATACTACAACACTTAGTCATTATTGTTCAAAATCCACCCACGTGCTTCTTGGAACACTAAAGGTGAGTTTTTAAAGAATATTTGGATACTCTTTAAAAAGGAAATTTAAATAAGTGAGGCATGGGACTGTCAGGTTCAAGAATATCAGAGAAGCACTATAAAAATGGCTCATATGAATTGTGCAAGGTATATGATAGCTTCATGGGAGAGGATGACTGAGATTGTTCATGACAGAAGCTGTAATATCCTACTCACTAACAGAGCGTGCTTTTGAGTCTTTTCAGTGAATCAGCACACTGAATCTAGTTTACAAAAAAACGTTTCAATGATTCTTTTGTGAATCTGAATTATTTGGTTCGTTCGACAAACTTGCGTAACAATCTTCCATAATTAAAGTAAAAGATTGACAGCGAATAACGGCATGGAATATACTGTAGGATATGAGTCAGAGAGGCTCATTTTATTATATTCATGATACTATATGGCGATTTGGTGTCTTTTAAAGCTTGCTGGAAAAGAACAAATGCTGAATTAAATTATTTACTTTTCCATGCAAGAAAGTTAGAATTTTGAAGTTTATTTTTCTATGCACTATTCCTTTAAAAGACAGTCACATCCCAAGCATACAACTGATAAAAAATAAAAAAATAAAAAAAATCTCATATGAGCGTATCCGAGTCTAAAGTTCAAGTGCTGGTTATCTGTTGTATTTCAAAGACGCTGTAACTCAATGCAGAAGATAAATGTATTATAAAACAGTTGCCACTAAGCTTTCTCTATATCGCTCCCAGGACGAGTGACGTTTATGGCCATTTACAACCCTGTTTCTGAATGGAAAATGGATGGTAATATGAAGGGTGACAGGAAGGTGACCTCTATTTATTTTCGTTTTCTTTTAAATATTGACTTGATATTGATGTAAAGATGTTTTCAGACTGAAATTCTGAGTCAAACTGTTACCGTAAGTTGTTTAATACTGTTGATGACTGAACGGAGCGTGTATTGTACTATTCCAGTAAGCATGCTGTCAGATGCTTCATGACACTTAAATAATGACAAACAAACAAACAAACCTCTTTGTCCCCCAACTGTCTGAGAGAGTGAGAAAGTGTTTGACCCATGCAAGGGAGCATGTGTGAGGAATTAATGTGGCCATGTCTGTTAGCGCTAACATAAATAAACTTAGGAGCTACGTGCCAGGCAGCACAAAGAGAGCTGGATATTTGGCCAGATGGCTTTTAAGAGCTCGCTGGTCCTTTCATCACAGACCTGGACTGTTTATGCATGCGTGTTTGGAAACCTGCGCGTCGAAGACTGAGGAGATTGTTCCCTTAAATCAGTACATCTTCAGCACACTTTAAAGCGCTGAGAGAGAATGAGGTTACGACAGATTCAGTTTTCATCAATGCTTGATGCTGATTAGGCCCATTAACAGACTGAACTTCAGCCTTAGTGTTACGAAATCATAGGACACATGCTTTCTCCACACACTGTCTCATCAACGAATTGCAAAGTAAAATTTGATTTGAAAAGTCTCTGATTAATGTTCTCGCTGAACAAGCATCTGTTGTGAAATCAAGACTGACAAGATAATGGAATTGTTTTTCCACAATAAGGCGGTCCCAGTCCATTTCTACAGGTTACGGAGGTGTGAAATCATTTATCGGTTTGAAATGATCACGGGCTGTCTGGTTTGTGGCATGTATTTTAGAGCGTCATCTTTGTGGCCCCTGGCGGTCGCTTCCTCCATTTCATAGTAATGTAGTCCTTTCAGGTCACATCTCATCTGCGCTATTAGTCGAGTGAACTGAAATGGCAGCAAATGCATCAGATAGTGAATGATATCGGGACTGAAATGACACCCTTTTATCTAACATCAATATCTAATATATAAATGATCATGAAATCTATTATACTTGCACATAACTTATTTCATAGCACAAAGAGTGAATTTTAAAGTACACTGTAAAAAATAACATTTACAGTGAAAAACTGACAGCTGGTGGTTGCTGGAATTCTACTGTAAAAATATGGTAACAATGTTTTTGGTTTAACGGTTTTGGTTACATTTACAGTGAAATACTATGATGTCATTAACTGATATGATGTTTATAAACAAATTTCGGGAGAAGCACGTACGAATGATTAACCACGGCTGATGAATCATTCCCCAATCAGCCTACTATGTGATCATCCTATCAGAGATAAGAGGTTTTCCTTTAAATAGAGCAAACTCCCCTTCTCCGGCATTTCGTTCTTTGCATCCCTCCACTGACCCTTACTCCGCCCTTAGATCTCACCTTCCCCCGGGGTCAGGGGGGGGCACTGTCGAGTTCTGCCCAACCCTCACTACTTAGGGGTTAAAAATCCCCAGGGCCGAAGTTCCAGCCCTCTCCCCGGAAAGCACACCAAACACGCTTATTCTATTCAATTATTAATGGAGTGTAAATTTGTGAAATAATGTTAATATATCAATCTATAAGTACTGAAATGTGTTTTGTACCATTAAAATACACTGTTAACCACCCCATGTACAGTAGATGTTGATGAGGAAGTCAGGGATGAACCAGAGCCCATCTCAAGCAGCTTTTAAATAGTGGCATATAATGAAGGTGCTCAGAGTCATTCACACAAGCACTAAACACCATCATGGTAAGACTCGTTGAACTGAAATATGCATTAAATAAACATTAATTTAACAACATTATATGTAACATACAAACCTAATAAACACAACTGATAAGAAAAACTATGACAAAACATAGTGATTTTAAAGAAAAACATTAAACTAAATCAAAATTTGAAATGCAGTGCAGGCAATTTAGAGATTTTCCCTGTAAATTCTTACAGTATTTTACCATTAACCATTTAACAGGTTTTTACTGTAGCATTTTAACATTGTTTTTTTTTTTTTAACAGTGTATGTAAACAGGCATTCAGGAACTGTATCTAAGATTAATCAGGAGAAATAAAAAATCTAATATTAATCAGGACAAATAAAAAACTAAGTACATTTCTACAGCATATTATAGAATACAGATTGTGTCAAAAGCAGCTTTCACAGAGATTTAAAAAAAAAAAAAAAAAAAAAAAAAAAAAAAAAAAAAAAAAAAAGTAGCTAAAGCAATTCTGAAAAATGAACTTCAAACAACTTGTCTTTTACAAGACAATAGTGTTTTTATTTACCTCAAGTTAGTTCAGATCAATAAGGGTGAAGGTAATTAATCAACTCTAGTACATGCAGTTCTACAACAGACATGTTATTCAACTTGTTTCAGTTCAATGTAGCTTTAGTTCAGTTCCAAAACAATGTTTCAGGAATTCAACAATTCTGCCATCATCTAGATTAATTCAGTTTAAGTTGCGTTCTCATATGATGGTGTCAGTCAATACAGTCTAGTGATATATGTCATACTGATAAAGTGTCTTTTAGACCTCAACTAACCAAGTCAGAAGGTAACAGTAGCAAGGAACACTCCATCAGGTGACAGAAGTGGAGAAGAAAAAAAGCCTGGGGAGAAACCAGGCTTAGTCGGGCGACAAGTTCTCATCTGGCTTAAATTAACAAATATTATGTAATGTTGCTTAATGTATGAAAACACCGGTGAAAAAAATAATTGTAATCTTTCTAGAAAGTAGGAAAAACATGAAGCTTGAGCTTCTGTTGACCTTCAAGACAAGTTTGAAACAATGGTTCAGATGGGTTCTCTGCTCAAAAGCTGCTAAAGGTTGGGATACACTGGTGAGCGTGATTTCCTGAGATGTTCCTGGATCAACATTCCAATCAAGACTTGAGGGATAATTTTTTCAGGAAATACCCATTTTAGTCTTATGATCAAGGTTAGGTGCTTCTACACCCTTATCAAATCAACTGTCATTTCCCACTGTTTTTAGGAATACATTTTTAGTAGGGTTAGGTTTAGGGGTAGGGATTGGAATAAGTCTTAATTTTTGGACCGTAATGTTGATCCAGAATTAACCAAAAATGTTGATCCAGGATTGTGTCTTAATTGGCAAAATCACGGTGACCGGGATACACAAGGAATTAAAAATGCTATAAATTATACACTAAACCACCAAGAGTTACCAGAGTTTGTAGTTGTTCTGCACACAATCTCAAGCAGAAACAGGAGATGCATGAAGAATGGAAACAATATGTGTTCTAAAATCAGGTCTGTGACGGTCATAAATTACGTAATTTAAGAAATCAAATCTGCAGACTTATTCTGAATTTTGCCAACTAGCGTAAACACCAGAGTGTAAATCAAGGGCAAAAGCCATGTAGTGTATTCCAGTCATAAAAAGTTCTTCTTGTGTTCTCTTTATGTTGATGAGAATAAATATCAACATCATTGTACACAGTATGTCAAAAGACTAAAGTAAAGTCACACGAAACATGAGCTAAGTGATGTAATCCAATCAGTCGACCATTTTATTCCAGATGTTACTTCTGGTTGGAGGCTTCTGTAAATATTTAGCTTAAATGTAACTCAATGTATAACGGAAACGCTCAAATATTTAGTAGATCTATTGTAAATAGATTCTAACTGACAACTGGTGAAAATAAATCAGAAGTATGAAATGAAAATTTGTGCTGAATGCATTTCAAGCTCTCACACTAAATGTCTTTTCTACCCAGTAACCACCAATCTTTAACAGTCAATTTATTCTTCAAGCATGCATAGTCTATAAGCATTTTAATCCAATTATATAACAAGAGCATTGCAGCTATACTGTACGTGTCCCATGTTCCATATGCAAACAGAATTACTTGACACGGGGAGCACTGGATTCCTGACCCTCAGTGGAGGTCTTTGGGGGGATCTTGGCAGTCCAACAATCAAGCCTCGGCTGTGGGAGAGGGACTGGAAAAGCACTCTGGACGCAAATAAGACGTCAGGCTGGAGCATGCGTACTTGCATCTAGAAACCTGCGGATGACGTCACAGCTATTTTGTAAATGTCAAAAAGACATTTGTAGCCTCAGGTCATCAGCCACGGCAAACAAGGTTAAGGCACATGTGTCATAGATTATGTAAAAGCTGTGAAATTGGTTTGTATCCTATCAGGAAACCAAAGATAGGCAGCATTACCTAAAACTCACCGTCTAATTTAGTGCCTGGTGGCTAAGCTTTCAGAGACAAAACGGAGGAATACAGTAAAAATGATTAAAGATTTGGCAAAGGGGAAAGCACATAGAGTTTAAAGGCAGACTAAATGAATGAATGATTTTTTTTCCCAACATAAATATTTACCTCAGCTGGTACTGCTGGTAATTTACTGTAGGTGAACCGTAAAAGAAATTGTAACAACCCCAAGCTTGTCATGACTTGTTTGTTCCTGCCCCATTATTGATCATGTAAATAGAGACCAGACACCAACATGGACAGTTTATCAACGTTACACTCCTTTACACCAATAAGGGCATCATTCCAAGTAATGCTGATATGTCATTACAACACTGTATATATTAGGCCTTTTCAAAGTTTCATTCAATGTCCTTCATCAGTGATTCAATTCAAAGTGGTTTTAAAAGTGCAGCCAACCACTTAATTACTATAAGTGCTTTGTTGCACCAATTTTTTAACCACATATTATATCCCCTCGTGGGATATTACTCCATGCAATTACTGTGCCGTTGAGTGGAGTGTAAATTAAAATTAAACGGCAAGACAACAGTGACACTTAGTGGCTAAGCAGACACAAACAGCCTCTCTGTCCAGCGCCTTCAGTTACCCAACCAAAACACACCAGTCAATTTTAAAGACATTTGCCCTTGGCTTCAATGAAGCATCTGGTTTATTAAGGCCAAGTTGATCAAGCATTACCTTGAACACCTCTCTGCTTTACTGAAACCAAACTAGCTATCAGCTAGTGACCAAAAGCGATTAAAATTTTATATCAAGGTCAACATTTGATGGCTGAATATGGTTTAAGGGCTAAATTAGCCTTGATACGTCAAACTATAGATTAATGATTGTTATTGTGGTGTTTGACAGGCTGCTTATAAAACAAAAAACCTGTCCAACCACGTTTGCCTTGAGCTTGACCTTTTACCAATTCATATAGAAGCTTTCAGCACACAGAACAAACACATAATAGCCAGGCAGTGACCTCAAAACTGACTATTATCATTGATGAGTTGCATCATAACCTTTGCGACTGATTACAATTTGACATACTTATTGTAATGTAGGTTAAGGACACCAAAGACAAAGAACTATTTATCACCAACAAGTGATGGATGACAATACTTATGTCATTTTCAGTCATTATTCCTAGACGGGATTAATAAATAAAAATAAATAAATGTATGTTAGCATTTACTGTTAATGCACTTGCAATATAACAATATTTCAAGAAAGAATGGTTTTCTATAGAAGGGAAATTATAGAGGAGAATGTTAAAACGGATAAAACTCATTAACAAATATTCCATATGGTTCCATGTTGATTGGAAATCTAATTTAAATTAAAAGGTCAATAACGCAGCATTACTCTTCAGAGAATTTATCTGAAATTGAATGTTTAAACAAGACTGTAACTCCTATCCTATTTTTGACTTCTACTTGCTTATATCTTGCGGTGCAGTGCCCCTATGTGGATTTTTATTGTACTGGCATTACTCTAGTAGTGTAATACTTAATATTTCAAAATATCTAAAAGGTTTGTAACCTTTTTTGCAATCAATAGTAATTTGTTATTTAATAAGTTAATTTAATTCCTATGCAAAAAGGATACAGAATACTGGTTCCTGCTGCAGAATAGTGTCATCAGATGGTGGCCTAGATCAAATGTTATTCTATCCTTGTAAAAACAGCATTGTGACATTCCAACAGACATGAACAAACAAATATGTTGTTAGCTGCTTTGTTGTTTGTACAAGAGTGAGTTTATAGTTGTTACATGTGGAATCCTAACATCCGGTTTCAACTGTTCTTCTGCCACATATTTTTGGGGAATCATTAATATTAATTCAGGTTAAGCAGATCGTCTGTTGATTATGCTCAAATTTTTAAAGATTTAAACATTCAGGCAAGAGTCCCTGGGTTGCCAGTGACTTGGCCACAGAATTCCACTGACATTATAAAGTTGTTTTGTGATCACAAGATATGAATTCAATGCTATAGTCTTTTACAAGAACTAATACATTTTCCTTTTATTAGGGCAATTTTGATTTTGACATCAGGTTTCACTTTAAAGGGTTACTAGGGGTGCCGCTTTTGGAGCCTTAAAATCTGACAAACACGGCTTTAAATGTTTTTTTTTTTTTTTCAAATAATTTTGAAAAATAATAATTTTTCTGCTTTAAAAGTTGACCAATTATGGGAGAGGTTTGGTGAAAAAAAAAAAAAAAAAAAACCTTTTAATAAATTTGGAGTCATTTAACAAATTAGGTAAAAATAAACTAAATTTAAAAAAAAAAAAAAAAATGTGTTTGCTTGTTTTGAAGTGTTTTTTGACCTTGCATGCATGTCAACTTGTTTGGGACTCCCAAAGCCAAAATGTGGACCTTTTATAACCCATTGTAGGGGCACTTTAACAAATGAACTGCCCTATGCTGCAACTGCCTCAAGCGGCTCTCCATACCATTTACAATTCATTCATTCTACCATTTTTTTAAACATCTCTAAAAGTGATAGTTAGAAAGGTGCTTTTCTATAACACATTGCTTTAAAATGCTGTAGATTCCTTCTTTTGGTCTCCCTTTTCCCCTTTATATCTATAAGTCTTTTTAAGCCCTTGTGATCTGCACCAACTGTTCTGACTTATAAGGCCAACCCACATCAAATCACCCCTTTAGTGAATCGTACATACACAGTCACCAGTAGAGGGTGAAAAGGGGAGAAATACATTCTATTGTATTCCAGTCTAACTTACAGTACACTTTTGCATTTGCAAGCTACTCCAACTTTTCTACCCGACAAAAGTAAATATTTGTCTTGAGCTTTGAGATAAAAAGATGTGATGTCAGAATGTTGCTTTCTAGGGCTCCTCACAACTTAAATGACCAGTCTCTTTTATTAAACAAACAGTGAAGATAATACTGTACTGTCAGGAAATGTATGAGTCAGCAGTGTCTGCCTACACATTTCCCCAGTGGTTAACTTCTGTAACACCAACAGCATTAGAAGCATGGCGTGGATTACATTCATTTGAATAATATGCATTTAGCACAGATAATATATGTGGGAAATATCCCTGGCAGAAAGTCTATCTTACCTAAATAGCAAAAAAAAAAATATTATTTGGCCTGAAGCACTACAAATGTTTCCTAAGAGGTTTCCTCGCTCAGTGTTTGAGAGAAGTGTTTCAATAATTTAAAACTGCAATGTTTATATTGGCTGATTTCTCTGGAAGGTTGTAAAGTAGAGTTATACAACCATATCACAATAATTCTCATTCATACATAATATTTGATACATCTTATTAAGAAATATTAATAATACTGATGTGTTTTCTGTAATCCATCTGTTAAGTATCATTCTACATTGTGTTAATCCAATTAAAATATAGATTCTGCTAATTTACACGCGCAAAGATTAAAAACCCAATTAGTAACTAGACTGCATGCACTCTTTTTTTACAATGAGCAATCTGTGAATACAGCCCATTAAAACTAAACACCCGTAAAAGCAGAACTGCAGTGTGGGCCGTTCAGAACAAAGAGGAGACATTTCAATAGCAGCCTCTTCAAGGTTACTGGATTGGGCTTCATAAAATTGATGAATTCTGGACCCAAGTTGAAACATTAACATTATTTACAGTTTCTTTTGCCATGTCAGCCCATCTGTTTGCAGTTATTCACTTTTCAGAGCTGACAGGACCAATGGGGCACATAATGCATTGTTACTATCTGAAGGGCAACTTCTGCTACCAATTCACCTTTGAGTGCCTTAATTGGCTAAATGACACTGAACTTTTATTTTATTTATTTAACCAGTTCTACAACAACAACAACAATATATTATATATATATATATATACACAGTGGGGAAGGAAAGTATTCAGACCCAGTAAAATTTTTCACTCTGTGTTATATGGCAGCCATTTGCTAAAACCTTTTAAAATAGTTTTCCCTCTTTACTGTACACACAGCACAACATTTTTGCAGATTTATAAAAAATAAAAATAAATAAAAACAAATTAAATATCACAGGGTCCTAAGTATTCAGTGCTCAGTAGCAACAATTTTTCACACCTGGATTTGGGGATCCTTTGCCATTCCTCCTTGCAGATCCTCTCCATTTCTGTCAGGTTGGATAAAAGTTGGTGGACAGACATTTTTAGGTCTCTTTCTCCCATCTCCCGACTGCATCTCTGCAGCTCAGCCACAGTGATCTTTGGGTTCTTCTTTGGGTCCTCCCTCACCAAGGCTCTTCTCCCCCGATAGCTCAGTTTGGCTGGACAGCCAGCTCTAGGAAGGGTTCTGGTTGTCCCAAATGTCTTCCATTTAAGGATTATGGAGGCTTTTTAATCTTAAGTGCAGCAGAAAGTTTTTGGTAACCTTGGCCAGATCTGTGCCTTGCCACATTTCTGTTTCTGAGCTCTTCAGACAGTTCCTTTGATCTCATGATTCTCATTTGCTCTGACATGCATTGTGAGCTTATATAGATAGGTGTGTGGCTTTCCTAATCAAGTCCAATCAGTATGATCAAACACAGCTGAACTTAAATGAAGGTGTAGAACCATCTCAAGGATGATCAGAAGAAATGGACAGCACCTGAGTTAAATATATGAGTATGACAGCAACTGTGAACCATTTACTTAGGACCATGTGACGTTGCATTTTTTTTATATATATAAACCTGCAAACATTCTGACAAATTTCTGTATTTTTCTGTCAATACGGGGTGCTGTGTGTACATTAATGAGGGGAAAAATAACTTGATTTCATGCAAGTGACTGCAATATAACAAAGAGTGAAAAGGGGGGTCTGAATACTTTCTGTACTCACAGTATATTACTATTATCATTTTTCATGAAACATTTTTCATTTATTCATGAATAAAAGTTTATGGCATTTTTTTGGGTCACATCATAGGAGACATTTATTTATTAACTACACACACACTGTATATATATATATGTATATATATATATATACACACACATACACACACATACATACAAAAATGTAAACAAAAGGATGTGATGAGGAGCAGTGTTAATTTAACACTTAGGATTTTGCTGATTAATCTACATCTTAGTAAACTAGCTAGTCAAACTAGTTCTTTCTTAAAACTATCTTAACATAGCGGCTGTTTATGCAGCTGGTCCTTGTTATCGCTTAGGTACGTTTACTAATTTCCTTAGGAAATCAGCATGTGATAGAAATGAAATGAGTTGCCAAGTACTCGCCTCGACTTCCTCCACGGTGTTCCGACGTCTGCCACTAGGTGCCATTCTCCGCTTTCCTTGAACACCAATGCTGGGTGAATGTGAAGCGATGTGTTTTTCTCCTCCTCCAAACCTGTGATGAAGCCGTGTTCCAATGAAAGCAGGTGGAATTCCCCCTTTCAACCAATGGGGCTCTGCCCTCGCAACAATCCTTTCGAAAAGGATGTGTGGGCTCGGTTATGGCGCTGGCGTGAAGTTGTTGGAAACGGACAATCCCAGGAAGCAGGATTTTGGCACTACTACACCAGCAAAAGCTTAAGGCTGCCCGCCTGAATGGGAACAAGTGAGCAGACCATTCACGTTTGCTCGCACGTACACCTTGGAGGCCACTTCGGCGACGACTATTGAAAATAGTGATTTCAACAAAAGTTGCTCTGTCAAAAGCGAGCGCGCATGAGAAATAAGAGTGACCTCGGGCTAAAAAAGGCATGGATCGCAGGAGTTAGACCGAGTCCTGACTCCCTCCGAGCTGTTTGTGTTTTTAACTGAGGAGAAAGACTGAAACAGTCACCATGCCTGCCAAAACAAAGTACAATTTAGTCGATGATGGACACGATTTGCGGATTCCTTTGCATAACGAGGAAGCATTCCAGCATGGGATTAATTTTGAAGCAAAGGTAAGTTTCTATTTACGCGAAGACGTGTCTTTCAGCAGCATGCTTTGTTTACATCCTGCTGCGAATCCTGTTTCCAGTCCCAGGAAACATTAAAAGTTGTTTTGCCACTTGTTTACATTCTGTATTGTCAATTTAATTGAGCGCGTCAATTCTGAAAGCACACTAAGCCCAACTTGTCGACAGGCGATCTAATGCGTTTCATCTCGTTGGCTTTGATTTCCAGTATATCGGGAGTCTGGATGTGGCTCGACCCAACAGCCGTGTGGAGATCGTTGCAGCCATGAGGCGAATAAGGGTGAGTTTTTATGGAACCCGTTTACTTTTACTGCTCCCCAGTGTCGCGTCGGCTTACAAAGTTTACAAATGTCAGTATTTAGACCTGGATTCGTTGGTTTTCTAATAAAGCGCCACGACGTGACTCAGCCTCTATTACGCACGGGTGGTCTCTTCACGCCTCGAGCAGCAATCAAAATACAAAAGCAGGACAGATCAATGAGCAAATTGCTTACAAAATGAAAGGGTTGGATATTGATAGCCCTGTCAAAGTTGCTTTGGTGCACACACACCGTTTCTGTAGGTTACGTCGCCTTTGGCAACCACCGTGTTTGTGGATTTTCATGTGTGTAAACAGAGAGGAGCTCTTTGAAGTGGGGGTCTTCTGTGGAAAGCACTTAAAGGGCCAGTTTTGGCGCCCACCAATCATGCCGATGAAAATGCACCGGTTTCCTGTGTAGCTAGATCCTCTTGATAAAGATATTCTACGGTGCTATCGTGGTTTGTGTTTAAAGACATTTCCCTGTTGGATGGATTGGTTCATATAAAGTCCCCATATGCAGAAAGCTAGTGTTTACTGCTCCCTTCTATAAAAGTCACTTTAGCAGGCCCATTTTTTACATCGTCATATTTGAAAGCACAAAACTTAGTGTGTTGTCCTTCCTAATTCACTTAATGGCACACCTTCCACTTAAAGAAAAACAACGGGTCATTTATAACATTTCATTCCTTAACATTGAGGCATTCAAACCAACCTGTTGTGGTCAGTTTGCACTCATGGCAGGTTCTCAAACATGCATTTTATTACTGGCAGGGAGAGTTTTGTTTTACCTGTAGATATCTACAGTACTTCCTTTTCCTGGTAAATTTTGCATTGTATAGCCTGGCTATTGCTATTACAGTGACACTGTGTAACAATTGAAAGGCTTTTTTTTCTTCTTCTTTTCTCTCGACATCCTGAATTCCAGCATGGCAGCAGACACCAGGTGCAAACGATCCTATTAACCTTTTCAGTGTGCTGGACCCCCTGCTAAGGTCTGCTCATTAACGGGCAACTATACATGCCTATAAAGCAGGAGATTATTGTGTGGTAAAGCTCAAACACAAAAGTTACACAAAACCAATAATGCTGTAGCAATTAAGTAGTTTTATGATCAAGCGTTGACAGCATTGTTTGAAGTTAACTTGTTTGGGCTTGCGGTAAAGATGCGAGATGCATACAATAGCGGCACAGAAACTGACACATTATTCATTTATTTAGTTTTGTATTGATTCCATATCGTTTTTTACACTCTTTTCTGTAAATCTAAACTTAATTATTTCAAACCTATCCTTCACAGGAGAGAGTTTGTCATATCTGTTGATTTACAACACATTTTTGCACAGTGGCGAGGAATGTCGAACATTTTGAGGGATAGTTTTATGCAATAATGTTGACAAAAGAGAACCTACTTGTTTGGTTTCAAGTCCCATTCACTGTAGTTTATTTGGCAAGCAGTTTGGCAAGCAGCTACTCTGTATTGTTATTGTCTATTGTTTACTGCTCACTGTTTGTTGCTATTGTGTACTTCTTTCACAAAATGTCCATCACGGTGTATGATAATATGTCGTAGTATAGGACATGTAACATTCGTAGAATGCGGTTTGCGACTTTAGACTGGTAATGTCAATGTGAATGTGCAGAAATAGCGTTAATTATAATCCAGTGCTTTCTGTTCTTGGGTATTTCACTTTGTAGGATCATATGATGTGGTATCTGTATATGAAAGGAGAACCTTTCAATGGCTGTCAGAAATCATTTCTGTTTAATCCTCTTTTGATCTTAATTGCCATCACCTCGATAAAAGAATATGGGATGAAGAGATCCAGTGAGTTGTGAATCGTAAAAGGGTTTCACTTAACTCAAATAATGTAGTGAAAATATTGAGGTTAGATCAGTTGCCTCAGACATTTTGGTCAGTAGTTAAATGCGCGCACACACACACACACACTATTTATGCAGGAAAGGGTAATTTGGAGTCCATTGAGGAATTAAAAGCTTCAAGTCTACAATCACTGGTAATTTTCACCACACCCAGCTTCCATTTACTCAGTATAATACGCCAGAGTCTAAAATGTTTATAGCCTGTTGTCATGTTTTGTTTGGTGCAAAGAATATTTGAGATTTTAATCATCTAATAATAGAGATATAAGTGTAAACATCCATAAAAAGTGGGTTTAAATGTTATTTTTATAGTGCTTCAGTTTATTTCCATATGGAGCTTTCTCGTCTTTTCATTCTTGAGCATCACAAGAATTGGCTTCATATCCACTTGAGCTCCTTCCTTGACTTTTCAGGGCTTTGTAGTGTCAAAGATGGAGATTCACTTAAGCAGCAGTAGTGGTTTGTTTTACACCAGTGTGTGACAAGTGTTTTCATTGAAGACTAAGTTATAGGCCCACTTGAATGTTTACTCTAGCTTCATTGATTTACGAGATGCCTAACAGACACCTTGTAAGAAAGAACCTGAGTGTGACATTATCTTTGTGGAGGTGATTAGCATTGAGTAGATGTCGCTGTCAGATTTGGAAAGGGGGAATATTTACAGTCTTGCAATCCTCCCGTAAAAGCTTTCAGACTCATAGCCCAGTGCACTTTGCTCTTATTGCCGTGTCTCAAATTTATTGCATTATATATTGTTAGCTTTAAGATGGTCAAGCCTCACTCTTTGCAAAAATTGATGACCTGCACTTTAAAATGGCACCTTAATTAACTTACTGATTAAGTGATGTTATGAATTAGTTCTTTTGGGCTGAGATCCTTCCTCCAACATTGTGGAAGTGGAAATTGAGTTCTAATTTATAGTTATAAAAAGCGTTTTTCTTTATAAAATTATCTTCATTGATTGTAGCTGAAATGAGGTGATCCTGCCTTGCTTTTATACAATGCTGTTGCAGTCCCAGCTTAATCCTGTCAGCAAAATGAATTGCCTTCTGTTCATATGGCAACAATTTTTTTAAGGCATTCCCTGAATCCCTGATTCTGAACGTTTTAATAATATGAAGAACCTTCGAAGAACCGTTTGTGCAATGGAAAGATTCCATAGATGTTAAAGTTTCTTAAATGCCAATTTTTTTTTTTAAAGGAGTGTACTGTTACTGGTTTTACAATGGATTTCTACTCTACAGGGTTAGGTAGAGGGCTAAGTGCAACATTTGGGACATGGCCAGTAACTCTGAAGTTGTCACTGAATAGATGCTTTTCTGTTCTCCTTCAGTTATCTCTGTTGAAGCAGAAAGGTCACAAAGAGTGTTCCAGTGACCATTATTGATTCTCCCTTTCTGTTCCCCTCTATCAAACACCTTTTTGGAGGGAAAGTTTAGAGTTTAGGCCAACTGTGGCTGCTGGTTAATGTATAACTTGGTTGTTTGAATTTTAAATTCATGAAAAAACCAAAGTAGTAACAATAGATCTTTTCTTCTGTTTTGTGCTGCATACATCACCAGAAGGGCCAGTTATGATATTGCAATTAAACATTACAATTTCAATTAATAATGGGGAAAATGCATTGATAAACTGTTTACTATAAGATCTATTACATGCGTTTATAAAATAGGGTGAATCAAACGGGAGAAAATGAATGTCTTTAGGAATATTCGCTTTTGTCTGGATGACATTTTGACGGCACCGTACAGGATCCAGCCATAAGAGGAAGTTGGCCAGGATCCATTCTGTTGATGTGCCTCATTTTGTCTCCAAAGGGCCTCTTTGGATTTAAAAAAGCTCTCTATCCCCTCAAGAACTGAACATCCTCTGTGTATCATTGACTAACGTCAGAACAACAAAGCCATAGGATACTCGAGCCCGTCCCCTTCTTAACCATAGTAACGGAGAACAGTAAATTGACTCATAACTCTCTTCCTTTCTCCTTGGAGTGTCTTTGCCTTGCGATCTGCTAGACGGATTGCTTCCACCCCAGAAAACTTCATCTTAAAAACATGTTTTGTGTGTTTTTTAAATGCATCCCTTTTTTTTTGAGACCTTTCATTGGAACAAATGAATATTCTGGCCTAATTTGATCCTCCTTTTCAATTAACGTCTACAGTGGCTCTAAGGTATAACTCATTCCTTGTGATTCTCTTTTCTTTTTTTTTTCTTTCTTTCTGTGAGGGTAAAAAAGTCATTAAGCATCTTTGAGAAGAATCCAGCAACCAGGTCCTGTTGCATATTGAATGTAATTTTGTATTATTATTTTTTTTAGCCGGGGTCAGCTTGATTAATAATATCCTCGATGCTAAGAAATCACTTGATAAATTAACAAGCCTCAAGAAAACACCTTCACTTGATGTAGTTTATTCAAATGTAATGGCCCTAGATCCATCAATAAACCCTACATCTATTGATCTTTTCAGTGTAATAGTGTGTGTGTATATATATATAATATATAATTATTATATAATTATTTTTATATTTTTTTACCTCTTTACATTCTGTGTGAAAATTCTAAGAAAACTCTCTGAAGTGGCTCAGTCATTATGAATGTCTTTTGAACTTTAGTGATTTAGTGATACAACTTGCTTCTTTCTCCGTTTTATAGCTGCCTTTCTAGTGTTTATCCCATTAAACATTTAAAAAAAAAATCATTTCAATCTGGCAACCCTTTAGTTTTAATGCCCTTATATAATATCCAACATTTTTAAATTAATTTCTTAATGGCCTATAACAATTCTCTATGGCCTATAACAATCTAAACCTTTTTGACTCAAAGGCCACCTGCTGTCCAACATAATATTTGAATAAAACTATTCTATTTTTTTTTTTTATTTAATAAAAACTAAGAGGAGTGATTTTTGTGGATTTCCAGTCATTTCAGCAATATTATATTAAATAGGATGTTCTTAGAGTTAGATTTTAGATTATTTAAATTAAGTTTTATTATTTAAATACAAGTCATCCTGTTGAGAAGCACTGGCCTGTACTATTTTGTATATTCATTTTAATTAATTATTATATTATAGTAGTATATGTAGTACATTTATGTTGAAACCAATCATTAATGTCAGGGAAAAATTGTATTCTACTCCATATAATTGTATTAATCATTGCATAATTAACTATGGACGCTATTAGAGTCAGTTTGCTGTTGTTGGATTAGGTTGGCTGCATGCTCTAGAGTGGAAGAGAGATCTTGTGTTCATATTCAAAATCATCCAAGCAGTTTTGCCATGTGAATTATTGACTATTGTGACATAAAACTTTCATGCCAATTAACGCTTATTGGGCCAGTGATAACAATTCAATGCTCACAATGATGTGAATTTTCTCAAAAACAGAAAGCTAATAACATTCCACATTCCAAAGCCTCTGGTTTTACTGGCTACCTTCATAGGAAAAAATGACATAGTGTTGGCTACAGGATCACTGCATTAATATACATATTTTTAACAGGCAAACGCATTGTTTTACTTGATTTGATGGATGTCAATTAATTAAACTGAATTAAACGCATCATCAGAAATTTGCCAAATATATATATGTGGATTTTTGCCAAGTGTTCAATGGTATCATTAAATTCATTCTGAATGAAGTGCTGACAATCTGTCACTAAATCAGGGGAAAGCCTTCTTTATTCTGCCACAGTAATGAGCTGACAGCGAGTATTTGAACACAATCGTACCAGTGCACATTGTCTTCTGTCTAAAGTTGTTTCAGACCCGTCATCTCAGAATCCTTCTGTCTGTGGAGATACAAGTTAGTTGTACTTGCTTTTGAAACATTGAAGCATTAATTGTCTGCATTGCTGCTGTAATAATTAGCCTGATAATTTAGCTTTTCCACTTCCTTTACGTTCACAGCTTGAGTCGATACTATGTTCCACCTTCCTTGGATTATTCTCCCAAAAAGCTTCCATCTTCACTACTGATTTACAGACGCTATCATGGCCTCATCAGCATCAAATATCGTTGTCTCTTCTGTTAGTCTGTAGACTTCTTTCCAAGAGGGTGGTTTGCTCGATAATATCTTTCAGCCCAATAAGACGAGCCAGACTTTCCCCTCCATTTATTGCGTTTCTCACTATCTTTCTTGGCAGCCTGATATTTTTTTATTTATGTGCTGGTTTTATGTGAGGAGATTTGTAGCTTTTGTGTAATGGTTAAACTGAGGCAATTGATTTGATGGTTGTTCATCATCTGAATAGCGATGCATATTATGGTTAACAGGGCAATTGCGGAGTTATGCCTTGCTGGGATTGACATGCAGTTTATTCTAGACTTATTGAGTAGAATATGTTTGCTGCATTCAAGCCAGTTGGATAAATTGGCTTTTTGCCTAATTTCACCTGGAAAAGGCCAGCTAACACCTGTTATACTAAATTATAATCTCTTATGATCAAGCGACAAACAGTTGAATGTTTTGATGCACCTACCCATTTTGTTTTTTCAAATTTTACAAAAAATAGAAGGGTAAGCATTATGTACCATGTAGCTGTTTATTAGCACCTACAGTTGGGCGGGGTAAACAAATATTTATTTCTTGTTTTTAATTGATTCTCATTTTTATGAAACAATATACATTTTTAAATCCCAAGAATGAATTAGTCTAGCCTGTTTTCAGTTACATTGTAGCACACCTTCAATAAATCGCAGTAAGCTCTGTTACTTTCTCAGATTTTACATTTATATATATTTTATTATGGTATCTAAATAATACTATTGTTTTGGCACTGTTTAATGTGGAGTGACAAATCACTTTGGCACCTTAGATCAAGAAAAGAGGTGCGAAACGTGCAATGAATGAAAATCTGAAGTTTTTTATTTTATTCTATTCAATGGTATTCGGACTGTAGCTATCGAATATTTTAGTAATCGAGTATTCTAATAAATACCTTTTATTAATCTTCGTATTTTTGCTAGTTTGAACAACTAATTGGTTTCAATTGATTTTATTGATATTTGTTAAAATATTAATATTAAAAATATTAGGTCAAATATTATTATCATAGAGTAAGCTGTGCATTTATAACCCCATTTAAACCCAATATTCATTGCAATCCAACTAAAATTACCGCACCTGTTGTATTGAGCACATTAGACTTAGAGACATGTTTACAGCAATTTATTCAATGTTCGGTATTCAAACTAAAGTATTCATCCAAGCCATGGTATTGAAAATTATTGCGTATGTTTAATCGTAAAAGCCATTCACAACTTTTTTTGAAGGTAAATGAATTCCCTATGCTGCAGCATAGACTATGTGCTGTTGTATTATGTTCGCTACAGCATTCTCTTTACTTTTTCAGTTTGAAATGATTCTAAATAGGGGTGGGCGATATGGAAAAATTTCATATCATTTTTATCCCGATTCTTTTTCATATGACTTTTTTAAGACTATTTTGCAAATTACAGACATATTAAAAAATATCATCACAATTTTATAATTCTTTGTCATTGATTCGACTATTTTTCAAGTTGTCTGAGCAGTACAGACAAACTAATTTGCCTTTTTTATAAAAACAAAGCCTTTCAAGTATACAAAAGTAGACAAAGTATAAAATAAAGAAGGGCAGATATTTAGGCCAAAATGAGCAAAGATAAAAATCGTTGTCATTTTTATCTTTGTTACTTGAATAGATACACATTACAAATAAACATAATATGGATAAAACAAACAGTGCTTTTATTTTTCAAGAAGAGTAGGTGTATTCAGCAGTATTGAATTAACAAACATGAAAGGTGAAACACTATACACTACACTACATCCATCATTTACTCTCTTTCAGCTCGTTTTTATCTGAATGAGTTTCTTTTTTCTCTTGAACTTTGTATTAAATTCAATGAGGACCAGATACTGTTTGATTACTCAAAATCTTATTAATCTTATTTTGTGTTTAGCACAAGAAAGAAAGAAATACAGGTTTCTAACAACATGTGAGTAAATAATAATCTGTAGCCTAACACCAATTTTTGAACAAATGATTGTAAAAACAAATAACACAATTTTCCTGTAAAAGAATGGACAGTGGTTACATTTGGGGCATGCAGGTAGGCTGCAAGAGGACTTTTTTAACCAAAAAGGTTGCTAAACGATAGGAAACCATTTTTTTTCTGCAGTACCGATTGTCATTTTGGATAAGTTTCTGCTAAATTAATAAAAAAAGTCACATTCTTACAATACATCACTTTTATTAGCCTTAAGTAATACACTTTGATCTTCACTGAAGCCATAACAGTAGCATAAGCAGCCTTTGTGATTAAGCAGGTAATGACATTGGCAGATGCTCTGTGATTTATCACATACTGGTGGCATGAAACTGTAACCACCCTCCATTCATACAGCCCAGCCCCCAAACCATATGCTCATATAGCTCCAGAGCCCTGGGGTATAGAGCCACGGCAGGAAAGCTTGACGGGAGAAAGGAAGTTAAAGAACAATGAGACAAACCGCACTGAGATGAGGGATGGGGTGTACATGTACGTACAACAGTGGCCTGGATGGTTATCAGTGCTTTGGCCTGTCAGGAAGGAAGGAAGGGGATCCACAGTTGGTCAGTGCTTTGCTTGTATGGATACACCAACAATAGAGATGTTTGTAACATTTACAGTACCAAGCACCACACCTATGTCCAATACCAGGCATGAGGAAGTGTTTTGGTCGATGTACATAAGATTATATAATCAAACAATCATTACCATATGCAGTTATTGAGGTATATCACTACTTATATAACCCCCTATTCCCTTTTATGTCTATAACTTATATTCCAGAAATGTCTGAAGGCTGTGTCTTTTTCTCCAGTAATGTACTATATAACTCTGTGCTCACTGAAGTTGAAACAATTTGCCCTCTCAGAGTAATTGGTTGAAATGAGGGATTACTGCCCTGCCAGAACTTATTGCACGTCATCTGGAAAGGTAGACAGCCTTGCTGACCCCTCAGGGCATGTGTCTGCATTTAGGCGGCTCAGTAGGCAGGGAAATCACAGGCACCTCTGCCAGTTCAGGAAATAACGTGACCTATACATTTTAATGATGGGAAGCTCCTCACTTTTGTGATGCTCTGAGGGCCACTGGTTAGCCGGTAATTGGTATCATTTGCATAGCTTTAAATAAAAATCATTAAAATACCATCATGCAATTCTAGCATCTTTTCACGTGAAGCTTAAGATCTTGAGTAAAGTGTATTTATTTATATATGTGTATATATATGTATAAATTACATATATGTATAAATATATATAAATAATATGTTTTTTCACATTATAAGCAAGCAGATGAGACAGTTTTTGCAAGAAATGTAACTAAATGAGCACCAGCCTCATAGGCTCTTTTTGGCCATGGCAGATGCAGCTCTTTCTGGTGTCCCTCCAATGCTAATTGATTATATGCACCAATTAAAAGTCTCTGAGCCACAATAACTTCCAGTGGAGTCTCTTGCTGAGGCCACAATTATTACAATGATACGGGCTTGGTGTTTAACATTGATCATGTGTTAATTGGGGAGAATGACAGTGCGACCTATGGTTTCAACCATAGCTATGATTAATGCCTCCATATTCTCTCATCAGCGTACCCTTTTCTGCATCAAAGCCTCTTATTTTACTTATAATTATGTACACTTACCTCATGCTTGACTAACTAATAAGCAGGGAATCAGGGTCTTGGCACAAAAATCTTTAGTTTATCATTTATTTATCCTTTTAAGTTATTTCATTACAAACTTCATCCACTTTGAACTGCAAACCAAAACAATGTAACATCATTCACCCAGTTAAAGCATTATGAGATTTGTGCTTCTTTTTCAGCAAAAAGAATTGGTTATCATTCTCTCTTTTTCTGAGGTACCGCAACAGTGTATTTGATAAATAAAAAAAAAGAGAAGATTTTTTTTTTAACTTGAACCACTGTAACAGTTGATTTCCAACTCATGCTGAGCCTCTGTAGGATTTGCAACTAAATGTTTGCAGTCCAAAGGGTTTCAACAGCATAGACAGGACGGCGTGTCTAGCCTGGAATCTGTGATTTAGTGTGTGTGTGTTAGGGTTGTAACGTTATGAGATTTTCACGGTATGATAATCGTCTCAGAAAATATCACGGTTTCAAACTATCATCATTATTATTATAATCATCAGCTACAATGACCTTTAATGAATAAATGGAGATATGGTTTTTGGTTGAACATGGTTTATTGTAACAACCTTTTTTTACCAAAAAAAACAACAACAAAAAATATGGAAGGATGAGTCGTGAATTTTTCTGAGAATGTTTGGGGAGAAAAATTAAATAAAGCTTTGCATCTCAGGTGAAATAAAACCACTTTTGCTTCTCTATACGAGAGGTCTACTAAACTAAAACATGGGCAAATGCTAATATATTTAATAACCGTAATATATTTCAGTCCTTCCTTCTTCAGGCTAAACCAAACTTTTTTATTTTTATTTTTTTTTTTTTTTTTTTGACAGGTTGTACTAAACATCTTTGAGTTTTCAGTTAGTGTATTTGATGATATATATTCTTTTTAATAAAATTCTAAAATGATCATTAAGTGTTCACTGAGAGCAGTTCCCCATAAATCACAAAAAAAACAACGTGTGTGTGGCGTATTAAAACTGAATTATTTTAATTTATTAATGCAGAAATGTTTAATTGATAATTGTTTTTTGTTTTATCAACTTTACAAAAATTTGTTTGCATTATTAATTGGAAATGCAAAATTCATCATTTATAGCCACTGTTTTGGGGGTTTAGACACACAACACTGTCATTGCCTAATGCATAGGTTTATAGTAATGTTTAATTTATTGAAGACTTATACCCTGTTTGAATACTAAATTCTTCATATAGAAGTTTATGAAAATAATGATAATTAGTAGTATTATTTGTTTGTGTGTGTGTTGCTATAGTCCTATGTTCATTATATCATATCAATCTCTTTATTTATTTATTTTACTTGCTTCATACACACAGAACATAACATCACACCATAGTCATTATTTTCTTGTAATTGTGCTGCTTGACAAGGCAAAGGCACCAACCTTTACTTCTCCTTTTACATAATTAGTATTTTTGTCAGCAGTGTACTGTATATATAATGAGCATTTATGAAGACCCACAAATGCATACATGGGAAACTTACGCAAATACAAATTTCCTCCAATGGTTTCTCTGTGTTTGATATTTTGTGACTACAGGGTTCAGGAAGTATTGAAATCTAGATGATTATAATGGGAAATGGGGAGTAACCATGGAAACCTCACAAAAGTCTGTAGAATAACAGTAGGAGTTATAGAGAACAGTGTGGAACAGCTCAAGCCTCTTTTGATTAACTCTCAAGGCAGAAACATCATGCCTCTCGAGTAGAGCATTTATTCAGCAAATCTGTATGATTTCGTCTGAAAGGAGCTCTATTCAACCGCATATGAAATAATCTCACATTCCAGAGTCACGGCCTAGTCTCTTAAACTTGAATTACATTTTTGCACTATTAGGTTTTCAATTAATGCTTCTCACATGTTACAATTGCCAGTTTAGTATCTGCATCACTGAAGCTTATCTTGGTGACATTTGCTCATTTCATATAATGGCTTCGCTTGTTTTGTCTGTTTCTGTGACTTTCGAAGGAAACTGCATTACAGAAAATGTGCGTATATTTAACAGTGAGATAGGGGTGGCTCTTAACACTGGCTGAGTGTCAAGAGAGCTGCTTCATCCGTTTGCAGCAGGGTAAATCCTGCCTGCTGACTTCTTTGATACATTACTCACTCACAGCATCGAGGGCTTTGAAAACGCTCCAATTACATGGCTTCCATTCAAAGGCTTGCATATCTTCATGCTCGTCTGTTGTGCTCTGTCAGGGCTCCGTTTAGGGGAGAAGTAGGACGAGGGAGATGAGGATGCCTGGATGATAGTGTAACACCACTGAAAAATGTTGGTGCACACTAGTGGCTTCTCAAAGGAGGTTACCACCTCTGGGGTTTTGCCAGTAAAAGTTTGACGCTTTAAAACCAATGTAACAAGTTGCAGTTAAGTGAAATAATGTGAGCCAGTGTTCAAATTTAATGAAGTTTATTAAATAAGCTAAAATGTATAAACCTTTTTTATTGATTGTATTGTATGATCAATTGAATGCATGTCTGTACTGTAATACTAATACTGTATTTGAAACTCCATACATCCCAGACAAAAAAAGGAAAAAGATATACATTTGTGTGCATATACACTTTAACTTAGAACCTTCACCAATTTAATTTGTGAATGAGGTGTATTTTTACATGTTTACTTATCTCTTATATCTGTGTTGGCAGCTTTATTTGTGTTGAGTGAGGGAGACCACCCTCCAATCACTCCTCCTCAATTACAAACAAATTATCTTGACAGAGTGTTTCTGATGAGGTTTTCAATCTGCTATTATTGGCCTGCGAGAAGATCTGTAATTGAGTGATACTTGAAAATCAAGTGCACCAAGATAGAGTGATTAAACTGTTTATTTAAAGATAATTATTATCATTAGTGTCAAGAAAATGACACAACACCTGGTCACTACTATCAATGCACTGCTTAAATTTCAGATGCATTTTATCATTAGGATTGTAATTCATATATCCTATTGCATTCGTAGCATTTCTCCCATTTGCACTGTTTTTTTTGTCTGTTTCCAATGTAAAATTGCAGAATTTTATATGCAAAACATCGCCTTGTCACCCAACTATTTGTAGTGTGCCAAACCTGACCTGAATCTTAGATACTCTTCATACCAATCTGTTTATATTTCATAAATAAATTAACCCTCTCATTTTCCCTCCTTGACAGATGTCTGTTGCTGGCTCTTTACTAAAATATTTAAACCACAGAGCAGGCAACCTGGATGCCGAAACACTACTGACTTCGTGATTGGGAGATAGATGGAGGGTGACGCTTCAGGCGAAAACAAAACATGACAACATAAACATCAATTGAGGGCTTCAACTGCACTTTTTAAATGAGAATATCCAGGCTGTACTACTGCTGTCAGCGATATGAGTACTTGAAATGAACATGTTTTCTTAATGCCTGTTGAACATAACAGCCCCTCTCTTTTCCATGTTTGGCTTCTTTCCGTTATTGATATTCAAATGATGAATCTGAGCACAGTCTTTCAGCAGGGATTTAGTTGTTCACTTAAATCAGTTGTAAACAATCAATGAAGTATACTGTAACAAAATATGCTTTTGAAAATATGATTCATTCCCTCAGTGATGGCTGGCACATATTGGATTAGTCTGTCTGCCTGTTGCTTCTGTACATCATTGACAACTCTAAGGAAATCAAAGAAATTTGTACACAAACCATTCTCAGCCTGATGGCACATTGCTAAAATCCAAACTGACAATGGAAACAATCAGTCAAACCCTTAACATGAGAGAAGGATTTCTTTCAAGATTTTGTCCTTCCTTCTGTGCGTTTCCTATGAGACCCTTCTTCTATATCTCTCTTTGAGACAGATAAGCTTGAAAGTGAGGCCGGTCAGCTTCAATAAAAACGGCAGTTTCTCTGAACCCAGAGGGACGGGGAATGCCGTGGTCATCAGTTTCATTCCCACAGCAGATCCCCGTGGTTTTCGTGGTTTTAAGTGTTGGATTTGATTTCACAGCAGAAATGTGGAGCTGTGGTGTTGACGGGTGCTTGCTAACTTTATGAATTGCAGTAAGCAGATTGCCAATAGCCATCCAGACTCCAAACTAATAATGGCTGTGGAGACACTCGCAGCCTTTCTGCTGAAGGCCAGATTTATTTATTCTGCTTTATACCAATATTTCAGTATTTAACACAAACACATTGAATTGGAAAACATACAAGCAATAATAGACAGCTGCATGTCTATTTTAAGACATAATATTTGCTGTTGTGTCCATATCAGACTGCTTTTATAACAAAGTCGATTAATTGAAATAATATTTTTTCATTAATATAGCATGAAAACAGGAAGACAAAAACATTTTGCGTAAAGTATGCCACTAGATTATTGGTTGCGCAATATAAAGGGCACTTTCATGAAGTGATCTCATCTGCTTTATTACATAGCAATTTTAAAATGCATAACAAAAGAACCGTATGTGTTTTGTCTCCCAAATAACACTTCATCCCTCTTTCAGTGGAAATTGAAGGCACTATATATTCATAGCTGCTCAAATTGAGAACTCATTCAGCTGAGGAGGCCATCTGAAGGAAGGATGATGGCCGTTCTGTTTATATAGATAGCAGATGTGAGAGCAAGGTCAGAGAAAAATTGTTAGATTTCATAAGTTTTTAAGGCTGAGAACATTTAAGAGATTATGCCTAGAGCAAGATTGTGTTTGTTCTGTGCAACCATGGTCAAAATCTGGTGTGCATTACGACTCCTACACAAGGAGAAATCCCTCTGGCTCTAGCAGCTTTTAATTGGCTATGCTATGAAGGGCTGTTATGCTGATCTAGGTCCTATTTAAACAATAAAAGGTCGGGCTTTGTTTATAAGAGGGATTTCATCCATATGAGTCTCATGTAAAATCTGAAAAATTATTAGGAGTGGCACACCACTTAAGAATTTATTTTTAGAGTGTTATGAATGTGAGATGTAAGCAAAAGTCATGCACTCAATTTTGTTGCATTGCACATGATACATGGACAAATATAAAGTTATAATATAAATTCTGGCCAATACTAATAAGCTGGAAATTTTTCTGGCAGTTAACTGGTAAATAAATACATTTGGGTATTGATAATTGTTTATATGTAAATAATAATGTTTTGGCTGAATGAACTTTCAATAGAGGAACTATATTAGATACTGTTTACTTTTTATACTATTTTTAAATAAATTGAAACTAAAAGGCTTAACTAAAAGCAACCTTTTTAAATGCGCTTGTATGAGTTTATGCATTACAGCTTTAATATTTATAATTCAAAAAATCAATTGTTATATCTTTTTTTAATCTGTATGCACAAAAAAAAAAAAAAATCAATAAACAATTAACCCTGCATACCTGCAGGATGATCGATGGGTTCATTGGGCATAGGCTAAAGCCAAAAATTTACATTAAAAAAACTAGCACACCATACCCATCTTGTAAAAAGTATGAAATATACATTTTTTCTCGAGTCTTGAAAGGCCCAATATCTCTTACAGTGCAGAGTATATTGTGCGTTCCTTTTTGTTTTTGATTTCTGCTTTTTAACATTTATTGGCCTTGCTGTTTGTTTTGAGACCCTCATTCATTAAAAAAAGAGTCAAGAAATTGTGGGGAACTTGATTCAGTCACAGCTCATTATACAGTCATTTCAGTTTCCTGTGGTCTTAGAAGATTCATCTTGTTTTTCTCACAGAAGTAGTGATTCACAGCACTGCGGCTAAATATCATCTCTGCCTACCTGTCAGAGACTGTTTCTCAGATTTTCCTTAAAGGAAGGGGTGTGAGGGCTGCAATACTTCCTCTTGCCACGTATATTTAACTTTCCGCAGGTTTATTCAGAAGCTTTGCCAGCCCTTTGTTTTCAGCAGTGACAGCAATCAATTTTTCCAGCAGAAAATGGTGCAAAAAAAAAAAGTGCCCTTAAATGATTGCATTCAGTTTAGTTTATTTGTACATGATGTTTCTATGCATTTTTGGCTTGAATAACTAATGACAAAACCCTCATGATGCAAAAATATTGTGTGCGTGTGAAACTGGCAGTTAGTGTTTGCTTTCAACCAGTGTTCATTATAAGACTTGTTTACTCTCAATAATAACATCCCCATAACGCAAATACTCATTTACTGCCTGTTCTTTTTTTTTTCTGTTTACCACAGTTGACTCACGGCTATGTTGAAGAAAATGGTAGCAAATGCTTTCTTCAAAGAGTGTAAAGCATTGGTGCTTTTAAAGGAGATATTGTAAATTAAGAGTGGTGTGGAACGGTGACAGTGGGTGGAATCTGTCCGCAACCTGGGACATAGAACTCAGGACACCCGAAGTGCAACAGCTCTACAAGGCCAAGCACGGTCTACGAGGCCATTGGTGCTGATGAATTAAATCACATTTCTGGTTTCCCCCGCTAATAGTAAACTAAATGTTAGTCAGTGGGAAAACGCTCGGTCGACCAACATTTTTTTTTAATCACTTAGTCGCAGAAAAAATGTAATAAATCCACAAAAAGTGGTAAGGTCACGCAGTCAATTGTTTGTAAAGGGCACCTCTAATGCAAAACCCACTTTAACGTGCTGTTTGAACATAAATGTGTTGGTAGTGTGTGAACACAACCACTCTACAATGATAAAAAATCCAACCACTCTTCATTTTGTTATTAAACCAAACTGTCTCAATAGGCATGCCTTTTTGATTCTCAAAACAATGACATCACAGTGCTTAGGTCCTGCCCACAGGATTTTACTGAGAGCCCAGCATTGCAAGTTGTTTGGGTGTTTGTACACTGTTCTTAGTTTTCACAGACGCATTCTGGAGACAGCCAAGACCAATATTACATCTCGTTACAAGGGTGCTCTTGGAAATATTTACATTTTTGATCGTACAGATACGCTTTCTGAGAAGGAACTGTAAAATATATACTTGCCTTTTATACAGCAATTAAAATATATCTAAAGAGAGCAGAATATCCCCTACACCAAACACAGGACCAAACCTACCTGATAGTGTTAAAAAATGCTAAAGTAATACAAAATTATGTATTTGATGAACTTTTAACTGTATTTCGTAGGGTAAAGGGCAAACTGTGGACCAGCAAATCATACTTTGGAAATGTAGTTAGAAATTAGGGCTGGGAGATTTAATTCATCAGCTGTTTTTAAAATGCACGGCAGTTGATACACAGAGCCGTAGATCACTGATGAGCTACGCAGTTTCGTCTTCAGATGCGGAAGTGATTTATTTCGCATTGAACACAAAATTGCGTAGCTCATCAGTGATCTACGGCTCTGTGTATCAACTGCCGCGCATTTTAAAAACAGTTGATGGAAATTTACTGCTAATCAAAGAACCGGCTCTACTGACGAGATGCACATGAATCTCCCAGCCCTATTAGAAAAGTAGGTAGAGGCACATATTTCCAATTAGCACATGCTGTAGAAAGCTGAATATAACTTGCTTTATTTTATTGATGCTAGTATTGCAGAATTGTTCACTTTGAGCTTTGAATTGAAGTCTCACTTTGTCAGTTCCAGAATGTGTGCATGAGGATCATTTTAATATAAACCCTCTGGATTTTTACATATTAGTGCAGTAACTTAATAGCAAGGCCAAACTGATTTCTTTGATTACATTTGGTGCTTGGCTTTCAGGCACATATTCGTCTTGGATGTTTTGGATTGCTTCTTAAATAGTGATTGATGAAATGGGTGAGGCAAAATGAGAGTGAGGTGTTTTACACCAACTACGCTTTTAGAAATGGGCTTTTTGGGGGGGAATGTTTGTAGGTCAGCCTGCCATTGTTCCTGTAATGAAACAAGCTTTTACCTGTAAGTTCCAGCTGTTAAAAAAGGCTTTGCTTGCTTTCTATCTCAGTGTCATCTTTGTGGGTCTCTGACAGTGCTGAGAGGGAGAAAAAGAGAAAAGTATGGATTTGAAGAGGCTGTATTCCCCAGTGGGCTTTTATACTGAGAGCCTCTTCACAGCCAGTCTAATTATAATGTTCAGAGCCATTGTGCCCCCTTCTGCCCGTTTTCAGGGGAAAGTAGCTATGAGCCAAAAGCCAATGTTTAAAGGTATGCTGATCATTTTATACATTTTAAGTGTGATAGTGTTACATTAGTTTTTTTTTTACATAAAGATCAGAGTGTCAGAGAAACTGGTGGGCTCTTTTGAGTTGGGCCAGTAAACAGCCACCTAGCAATCATCCTCAATACCCTAGCAACCACCCAAAACCACTTAGCAACCGCAACACACCCTCAACACTCTAAAATTAACTTTTTTTGTGGCATAGAAAATGTAAAATTTAGTATCATGTAATTAATTCTAAAGAGGTTCAGCATATCGCTTTCTGCCTTTCATTTTACTTAGACGTTATTGTTTTTTCATTTAAGAGCGTAATGAAATCAGATCTTTAGTTCCTTTTTCAATTCTTTTTAAATCCACGAAACTTGGTTTATTCCAGATGAAATCTTGTTGAAGTGATTTTGTTTCCCATATCTCACTGGAAGTCAATGTTAGACTAAAGGTTGGTTACTCTGAGATAATATTTCAAGATCCGTTTGTCAGAACTCATCAGTTTATTTTCAACAATTTGCTGTCCTTCTGGATGCTTTGAGGATGTCTTTATTTGTTGCTATGGGAACACCATCCTTGATAGTATCTTGTGTAGCTATGGACACTGAAGAAGTCTAAATGTTGATTCAGATCGTGTCCGTGTCTATTGCTATCATGAAAAAAAGGCCTGTTGACGCAGTCAGAGTTTTTCCTCAGCTGTGGCAGTGAAATGTAGGTGTCGTAAATCATCTGGCTATTGATTTAAGATTAGATTCGTGACACGTTTTCAGTTTTTTTTTTTTTCTTTTTTCTTTTCTGTTGTCTGCATAAACTTCCAAGATGAATGTGCTTCTCTCCAGCAGGGTCTGCCTGTTCAGAGACCTTTTTTTCCCTCTCTTGAGCCTCCACTTCTTGATAAGCTGCAGAAATTGTCACCAAGATCCACCATGTCTGATGATTAATGCTGACGCGTTGTCTGTCCCATTGTGCTGCTGGAGGATTGTACATACAGACGGCCTGTGACTCACCCGCTCTCTTAAATGCAAAACTATCAAAAGAGGTGTGGTAAAGAGCCACGAGATAGAACGTTGTGACTTTTGTAACCCTGGAAAGTACAGAGTGCATTGATTTTCATTTCTATTCTTTCCTTCAAGGAACTGTCAGAGTGGCCTTGGTGAAAATGTAATAATATAGGCTGTCTGAATTAGCATCACACAATATCAGCATATATTATTAGGCCTCTGTAACATCCTTGAACATCTGTTACGATGAATAGATTAGAGTCCTAAATAAAAAGTATTGTCATTTACTTTTTTTAGTTTTTTTTTAGTTTTTTTTTTTTTTATTGGAAAATACACAAATTTCCTTTATATAATATTCAGAATTATCCTGTGTATTACAGTGTTGTATAATTTTTGTTTTTCACATTTACTACAAAATAGGAAGTTAACAGGAAGCATTTAATAGGAAGCATTTAAAATATACTGTAAATGACTAAGGTCAGTAAGATTAAGTAATGTATTTAATTCTTAAATAAACACTTCGTTCCTTGACAGACATGACTGAAAGTACTGACTACTTGTGAGTCAGATGTTGTTTCAGAAGCTGCTCTGACAGCTTCAGTGTATTCATTCAGTGAAGGATTCATGAGTGGTTTAAACCAGTAACAACTAAGTTTGTGAGTCATTTTGAATGGTTAATTTCAACTCCTGTAAACATCATTCTCTAAAATAGTATTTCTTCTGCTGTTGATTTTTGTTGTTTTATAAACAGGAGCAGAACATTTCTGCAAAAATTCTATTAAAAAAAAAATTTTTTGAGGGCAACGGCTGGATTTATGCACAAATGGATTTATAAAAGCAGTTTGCGTATTTGCTCCAGCAGAGCAACTGCCATTGAGTTTAACTGAAATGTCGAAGAGTGGCCTTCACCTGATGTGTTTTTCGATGCACAGTGCAAAAACGAATTGTTTATGAAATTCATTATTGACTTAAAGATCAAATTTTAGTGATTAGATGAAGCAGCATTATTTTCAGTGTCACCCACATGCATGATCAGACTATCAAGTCCGCTGTGTAAGTATTATTGTCTGGCGACAAGACCAAAATAAAGTGCCGTCTATGATGGAGGGTGTTATTATGATGGATCACCGTGCCTCTCAGGGTGGCACAATAATCAACCCATAATCTTACATGTTAAGAGAGAATGAATGAATGAATGTGTCAGATTTAGTAGTGTAGCAGTGTAATAAAGGAAAGTCTTTGCCCCAGCCTATGTACGTTCATGTACCTGTCATGAGTGACCCAGGATTTGATTTGTAGTTTGCTGGCAATGTATCCCCCTGAATCTCCTGATCCCAGGACGCCTACTAAAATCCTAATCTTGCCTCAACAGCAAGTGAATGTCATTCTGTTGAAAGATGCCATTTCTCAAAGGTGAATGACGTAGGATATTGTTAGTGCTGTTTCAATGAGCAAAAACGCTCATTTTACAGCACGCTTTTTTTTTTTTTTTTTTTTTTTTAAAGGCGTGCTGTAGATCAAATGAATAACACACAACTAACAGCAGAAGCTATTTTCACCACAGATAGCAATGACATGATTCCTCCGCTGTGAGGTGAAGTGAATAATAGATGATAGCAATAATGATTTGTTAATTTTTATAGCTAAATCTGCACGACTTTAGGGTTATAGGGGTCCTTTTAAAAAAAAA
>JAUYWG010000039.1:11677035-11707517 GCA_034779775.1 Enteromius afrohamiltoni | reverse complement strand
CCCCCCCCCCCCCCCCCCCCCCAAGTAACTTTCTGTAGCTAGGTCTTTCTTATACTTTTAATTATTATTTCATATGTAGGAATGAATAATTGATTGCTGCAATGATAAGTAGTTTATCAAAGCTTTCATTGGATTGCAGTTGTAGTCGTTTCATAAAAGACATGAATTGAGTTTTTAGCTTTATTGGTGTTTACACATGAAGACCACATTGCAAAGCTTTTATTGGTTTGTTTGTAAATGTATTTTAATTTATGATCAAATAAAAGGTGGTGTAAAAAATAATGTAATAATAAACATTTTAAACAAAATAACATTACAAATGAGGACAATAGAAACAATGAAAACCAACAAAAGGGCTGTGACAAAAAATGCATAAATAAAACAAATCAGAAGAATAGAAAACAAATAGAGAATTTTAGTGTTAGAGGGTCATTGTTTATAATAAAGAAAAAGAAAAAAGTAGATAGAATAGACAAATATTGGAAAAAGTTACCACCACAATGACTTAGCCAAGTTAAAGTTTATGTAGTTTTGGATAATGTTTTCCTGTTAGACACAAAAAGTATAAAGGCTTTTTTTCCCCCAACCTACCAGAAGCATTTATCAATAAGCCCGTTTTTGGGAACTGCTTGTGTAAGTGTGTAAATATCTGCAAGAAAATATTTCTAATATTAGTTTCTAATTAGTAATAACACACAAACTGCACAGTTAATGTTGTATGTTTTCTCTCAAAAATAGAGAATGAGTAAAATTACAGATGTCACTTATGGAATGGCCTTGGTGCTCTTTAAAAGTCTGAACATATTCAGCAGACATTTTCATCAGAGTAGACGAGGGAGGGCCAGCAAGAAAACTTGACACATTTGCTGATTGGAATTGATACTTGATGGCATAGTTTTTTTTCCATGAAGTCTTAAACCACTAACGCAAGTAATATAGCTTTAGGACAGCAACATGTAGAGGACTATTATTGTTAATAAACATACATGTTTACACTTACAAAAAAATCTGTAAAATGTACAGTTAAAAAAAACGGCAGAATGCCGGAATTTGACCATAAAAATACGGTAACATACGGTTTTACAGTTTGAAGTTAAATTTACAGTTAAATACAGTAACTTTATTAACTGATGTTATTATACTGTCCTATTAAAATACTGAAATCTGTTTTGTACCTTTGATAACCACCAAATACAGGTGGTGATGAGAAATTCACATGATGACCCAAAGCCAATCACAAGCAGCTTTTAAATAGGAACACATATGGCGTGTTCCTATTTAAAAGGTGCTCCGTGTCATTCACACAAACACCAATAAACATTAATTTAACAACATTACATGTAACATACAACCCTAATATACCTGAGAAGAAAGTTATTTAAAAGTCGTATACCATAATTTCCATAATGCTTTTTTTTTTTTTTTTGGATTCCTTGCTTTAAAAACTTTTGTTTTGGAAATTGTGCGTGAGAAGGCCTGAATGGCTGTTGCTATTGTATGTGTTCCTCACAGATGAATGCTATCAATTTATGTGCCAGACAGATACGTAATTTCCTTTATAGCTCTGCACCCGAACTTCCATTTGCGTAAAGCTCATCGCACAGCACATTTAGCTTGCAGCGCTGCATCCGATATTCCATGAATGCATAAAAGGTCCCCCACATTGGTCTTCTAAATGAGCCTCCCGAGGCCATGCAGGGTGTGAGGTGTGTGGCTAATGAAATGTGCCAAGTATGTCCTCTGTTTGTGTGTGATTACTGTGGGAATGCTCTGAATGACTGTTGATAAAGCAGAAGCGGAGGCAGATTTGCTCACGGCAAGGCTTACTGCATAGACAGAGGCTTGTCTATTTCCCTCTGTTTAGTGTTAAACTCAATAACAAGAGGCTTGGTGGAGATCGTCCGTGAGTACCCAGCACACACCTCTAGAACATTGTTATTTGAGACTTTGCTGGTTTAAACCTGGAGGGATGCACATAAAACTTTCGAATATCGTACACTGTTTCCTTAGCCAACCTTGAAGAAGTTTAACTGAGCAGCTTGTACAGTAAATGAAGTTGACTGCATCATCTTCATTTGACCTGTGTATTTTGAAGTCTCCTCTAGGATTCTTTACTTATGAAAATATTTTTATCAAAGTGAAACTTTATCTTTAGTTGTTTGTTTGTTTGTTTTTTATTTGTGGCAAATGTTAAAAAGCTTGTTAAAGTATTTTTATAAAAAGCCATAAAGCTGTAATATAAACAATTAATCATTTAGTAGTTATGAGTTAGGTAGGACCTTTTCATATGTGACCCTGGACCACAAAACCATTCTTAAGTCGCTGGGGTTTATTTGTAGCAAAATCCAAAAATACATTGCATGGGTCAAAATTATAGATTTTTTTTTTTTAAATGCCAAAAATCATTAGGAAATAAAGTAAAGATCATGTTCCATGAATATTTTTTGTAAAATTCAACTGTAAACATATCAAAATGTAATTTTTGATTAGTAAAATGCATTAAGATAACTTTTTTGCACCCTCCAATTGCAGATTTTCAAATAGATGCATCTCGGCCAAATATTGTCCTATCCTAACAAACCAGGTATCAATAGAAAGCTTTATTGAGATCTCAGTTTTGTAAAATTTTACTTTATGACTGGTTTTGTGGTCCAGGGTCTCTCACAAGCTACAGTACTGCCAGATTTTTTTATTTCCTTTTATAAATTAATTCTTTATTTTTGTGAAAATTATCACATAAATAAATATTTTAACATATATAAAATTAAATATTTTAACATATAAAAATGTAATATAATAGTTTCTGCACTTTCTGTATTTTAATTAAGACTATTTTTTTTTTACAAATTTATTTGATCAAATAAAGCAATGTGATAACTTACATTTGCACAGAAATATTGGAGTGTTCGAACAAAAAAAAAAGTTTAACGCTTTTTATTTGCTTTTATTTATTTTTAAATGATCAAATGGTATGATTCTTAATTTTGCTGTTTTTATAATCCAAACATAATTATTTTTTTATTAATTAGTTTTTGTATATTTACTTTTATATGATTATAAAAAGTTAAAAAGTTTTGACTTGATACAGAAATATTTAAGATTCTACACCTTTTCATTGACCATGTGAAATCATTTATACATACGGTCAGATGTTCTGCCGTCTATAAAGGCTCAATATAAAATGTTTCTTTGCAATAAATCCTGTTCATGAGATTTTACATTTACCCCCTGCCCCCAATTCACCTGAATTGTTTTGGTGATGGTTTTAGTTCTTTCCTTTTATTACAATTGGAAGTATTTATAGATTCTTAAACTCATATATATGATCCAAACTCCAGATTGGCCCAGCTTTTGCAGCCTTTTTATTGCTTTTTATGCATATCTGCTTTCTTTGTTTTTACTGTGAGATCTTTTGAAGTGGGTGACACCATTTGTCTTTGGAAGGAGACAGTTGTGTGTGTGCTTGCAGATTTCCAAGAGCGAAGAGAGCAGATAGAGGTCTCATTAGATGTGTCAGTGGGAGCTCAGAGGAATGGACGGATGGCTCTTAATTATTGACCCGCTTGGCAGCTTACGACACCGAGATTGAGATTCCTCTCGCCTTCCTCTTTCTTTACTGCCCTGTCACTGCGTACCAGACACATCCATTCAGAGTCCGTCAAAGCTGCTGAGAGAAATACAAAAGTGATTACAGTACAAACTCATCTATTCCTCTTAAAGAATAGACGTTCAAAGATGATATATGTTTCCCCTCTACAGTAAACCGATCTCCTGATGAAATGGGGTTCTGTTTTTGTTTGTTTGTTTATAAAGACCGTATCCTGTGCACCAATGATGTTTCAGCCTGGTTGCCGTTAATAATTTATCTTAGTTTGACGGATTATGGTAGCTGTTATCTTCATCAATTAAGTTAAATTGTTAGTTCTGTTTTCCTTTTGGTAATCAAAAGAATTCCATATTTATTATATGATATAATATTATAGCTTTAAGAACATTTTAAGTTGATCTGAGATTTAAGTATTTAAATGCTGACAAGAATTGAAGGAAAAAAGATTAGGAAATGACACAAGCTGAACCTGAACTCTCATTGGAGCTTGTGCTAACTGCAAAGACCTACGCAAAATTGTACAAAACCGTTTTTGAAGTCAGCAAGGGAGTTTAAAACTGTGTTCTGGGAAGGCTTGTGCTGTTGTTATGCTTTCCTAATGAAAAGTTTAAATGGCTGTGTCAGCGCAAGACCTCTTTCCCTCCTTCACTGTCAGGAACGTCTCTCTCTCCCTTTCATTGTTTTACTTTCTCCCATGATTCTGTACAGCAGCCAAGTCAGGAAAGTCAGTCTAGGCTTAAATTCTCTCATCTATTTGACAGCACTTGTGAAAGCACAGTTAGATAAATAAAGGAATATGTAATGGTTTTTGCCAGTAAAGCTTTACCATTGGAGGAATAAATTGGTGTTTAAAGTATATCAAATTATTTTAAACTGTAATAATACTTTGCCGTACTGTTTTTCCTGTATTTCTGGTCAAATGCATAAGAAACTTGCATTAAAAAAAAAAAAAAAAAAAACAGCACTCTCAAAACAGATTTAAGCTAAATCCTGAGCGGTTGGGTCCCATCAGGCTTGAATCACATAGCAGACCTCTGTTATACATTTGTAGATGAAAAAGATGAATGCGGAGATAAAATGGCAATGACAGGGAAAAAATGGCAAGGAGTGTAGAAAAGGAACAAGCTGAAAGCAAAATGAGGGCTTATGATGAGCATCAGCATACCGCTGACATCTTGAATTCAAAAAGCTGAGGAGTACACCTTCTCTCCTGAATTTCAATGAATTGAAATAACAAATCCAATATTTAAATACACAATTATTCATTAAAACAAAACAGTAGTTGTATTTTTTTGCATTATAACACCCCTATATTGTTTGATTAATTTATCCTTGCTTTTTAAATTATGTTCTATTTTTTTTTTTTTTTTTTAATCATTGAAACAGTTTTAAAGTTAAAATTGCCAGTGCTCATCATTTTACATTTCAGGATCTTACATGTTTGAGCGTTTTTTGAACATTCAACGTGTATTTAGACCTTCGTCTTGAAACCGTTCTGTGGTAAGCTTTTGTGGTGTAGTTTGGATTTTTTAACAGTGCTTGAGACATTTAAGCACTTTTAGTAGCAGACATAAAACACAGTTAGACTCATTTATTTCTGAAGTATTTATGACCAGTAATCATATATTCATACCACACAGTAGAGAAATGAATCATTCAAGATGCTGCTTGTTGAACCATCACTGTTCTAATCTACTACAATCATGCCAAATCGAGCAATTTTATATTCATGAGCTTATTTTGTGCAATCATAAGAATTAGGCAGTAGACCCAACATGCACTTGGTATTTGTAAGGACATGGTGACATTTCACATAGAGGTATTGTAATAGTAATTGTGTACCTTCACATATTAACTAGAGGAAAATTAATCAATTTGGATGCCATGTAATTTAGGCTTTTTAAAGTCACAGTACAAAGAGAGTTAGAGTTTAGTCAGCGTGTGGCCAAAGGACACCCCGATTGTTGTGAAAATGAAAAGACGAACCTAACATGTTCTTCTGTGCTTTTCATTTCTGTAGCTCTGCAGAAAATGCAAATACGGTATGGTAATCAGAGTGGCGGAGAATAAGCTAGAGGTGAAAGTGCTTAGAAGTGTTTGCAAAGCCTTTTAGCAAAGCAGTTGTTCCTTATGTAATGGTATAAATGTGCCGTTTAAAATCCTGCTCGGCTGTGTGTCCAAATGCAGAATCGCATGAAAGCCTAAACAAAATTTGCTGCTTGAACTTGACAACATGCCCATGCAATCTCCTGACTGGCTGGACGAGGCGGCTGACATGTCAGGACAATATTTATTTTTATCTGGCAGACCTGAAACCAGTTAAACGATTGGGGTCTGTTGGCCCTCTTGGATGGAGGCATTTAGTTTTAAAACATTTTGAGTCGGTTAAGGACAATGAATGAATAAACTGTCACATCCGAAATCATTTCCATAAAGATAACACTCGAGTTTGACTCTAATTTGTGCCTAGTTGAGTGATTACAATGATTTTTTGCTACCCAACAGCCTGCTAAACCAGGAGCAGCAACCCCAAGAGGCTTTTGACAGCTTTTGTAAGTGTGTTTGATTGCAAGCTGAAGAGACTGAATCATGTCTGTATGGGGACTCTTTTAGGATGATGGGATTGGGGCCGTGTCAGCTCTGAAGGTGTGAGAGTGCCTGCTGTTGGCCCCCTTTTGGAGAGCAATGGTGACATTTGTGCGTCTTTATTGTCACCCAGAGCATAAACTTGGCACCAGGAGCAGGGAGAACTGGCCTGCTGTTATTAACAGAGATATAATAAGAGGCATCAATAATTCAGATCTCTCATTTGTAGTAAAGTGCAGAGGAAATCCCGGCTCCGACTATACAGTCCTCATGACTGCACTTGCCTGTGTAGAAACATATTAGAAAAATTCGCAAGAGCGGCAGGGGAGTTTGGAAGTGATGTCCATATAGGGCAGATTTTATACTTCAATACATGCTGAATGAAACAACATCTTGAAGAATTGGTCCAGTTTTGTTTTATTACCTTATTTTACAATGTTAGGGTGCTGTGGGTGGTTGTTGGAGTCTTAAGGTATTCTGGGTGGTTATTAGGTGGTTGCTATGCCATGTTGTGGGCAGCTATAATAGCATGAATGGTTGCTGTGCTGCCCCTGTTTTTGCTTATGTGTTTTGGGCAAATACTGGAACACAGAACTTTAAAGGTGTTTGTGGCAAGCCGTCAAAATAAAAGTTCGGTTTGGACATGGCAGCAGAAATATATTACTTTTGTTCAGTAGAATGTACATAATAGGCTACTACAAAAATTATTGAAACAGCATTTCTTTAGTGTTTTAAACTGTAATATAAAATCCACTTTGTTTTCCAACAGTAAAATGAAAAAGACGAATGTTTTATGCCTTAAAAAAATGTAAATGCACAAAAGGGGAAAAGAGGGGAAAAAATGAAGTGTGAAGGTAGCATACTGTAACAGATGTGTAAACTGAAAACTAATCTGCACTGATTCATTCATTGTGTTGGATTTTAAGCCTAAGATGAGGCTTAAAGTCTGTATAAATGTCAATAAGCTGAAAAAAAAAATTGAGTTAAAAGTAATTTCATAAAATTGGTGTCGAAAAAGTTATCGTTCAGGAACCGTATTGAACTCAAGGTAACGGTATCAACTTTTTTTTAAACGATACAGTACCAAGGCCTTTTTGTAGCCCTTCTGAAATATAACAACTTGAAGACAAAAACTCACTCAAAAAAGATTTTATTCATAAGTGCATTTTAAAGGCTACATTGTTGAACAGTCAACTGTATAAAATGTAACCTGCAGATCTGGGGCAGTGCGAGTGAGTAAATTGCATTAAAATATTTAATGGCATTATTTTTCTGTGACTGATTAATTACAGCCCTTGTATTTAATCATCCAACAATTTATGGTATAATTGTATGTATTTTATGTCCGTAACATCAACTCTACAAAAACTTGTTGCATACCAGTTTAATAGAGTTCTTCTGTTCACTGTAAGTATGAGTAATAATACCTGGCTAGAAAATACAAATGTGCAATGTCCTGCATACTTATTTCAGGGACCTTGTAAAACACATTTTTAGCTAAGCCAGGCATCCATAAAATCATCACTATTGATTTTTTCATTAATTCAGGATGAATGCTTTGAGATCTTAATGTTAATGTATCATCACTTTAGCTTATTCTGTCCGTCTTAAATGGGAGCTCTTGCTTAGAATATAGAAATATCATTACTTAGTCAATGAAATATATATCTCAGAAATGAGCAAAGCCGCTCTTTGCCTTCTGGTAGATACTCATTATATGGTTAATCAGACATAATTCAGACATTAAAGCTATGTTATGGTTGTGGAGTAAACTCACTCTTTCTATGATGATGGGCGGAGCGGTGTGCATTACATACACTCAGCAAATATTTCAGCTCTTTATTTTGCTTTTAGACTTGATGAATTAAAGTGACGGGGAAAAAAGCTCTTAACCAGCATGTGTCATCTGTGCAAATCGCTGATGCGGCATGTCTGCCTGAAGTGTCAACAGCAACGAAGGAAAATTCAATTAATGAGTGGGGTTTCTCTGCACCCATCTGTCCAGCGCTGTGTATGTTTCAGTACATCTTCCTTGCAGGTTGTATTCGATCCCTTTAGCATCTCCGCAATCTTTTATCGGCAAGCTCTGACATGTAACACAATATCAAGTCTGCACTGGTCTAAATGAAGACTATAGGGATTGTAAAGAAAAATTTCATGGCTCAGAATGTTTGTGAGCTTTAGAAACAAATTGCTTCACTATCGGGCCTTAATCACAAAAGGTCTACCTGTTCTTGCTCTTCAGTGGTGAGATCAATATAGTATTTGATGTCTCGGATAATTCGAGAGGTGTGATGTATATCATGACTGATATATTCACAGATAATTGGGAAGCGTATACTGATATCGGTGATGGTGATTAAATTACAACCACTCATTTCAATTTCTTTCATTTTGACCCTGCAAATATAGTGCTTATAGTATTATTTTACCCTTAATTATTACACTTCTGTACCTTTAATCATGTTTGAACGTTCTTATGCTGTTAGTGTTTGCTGTTGTATTAAAGAAGTTACAGAAAGCAGTGCTACGCTGATATAAAATAAGTGGTATTATTTTGTTTGTTAATATTGATGTTGAAATATTTTGCCCAGTGTTTGAGCGTCACATTAAAAGTAATGTCTCAAATCGGAAACTTTCAGAAGGTGTAGTAGCTAATGCTTTCTATTCCTAGAGTGCATTAGTTATATAATTTTTAGTTTTTTAATATTTTGAAATGTAGGCTAATTCAAATTACTATCACATCATTTAACAAACGCTGTATTATGGATAATTGGTTTCTTCTACATTAAAAACAGTTATTTTCCATTTTCTAGCAAAAAAGCAAAATGAAAATAACTTGCTCTTTATGTTGTCAACCCTTTTTTCCATTTTCTTATCCATCTTCAGAACTATGTACACACGCAAATATTTGAAACTTCAAGTTTTAGAAACACATCTATTGGTTATATGATGACTACGTAAATTTCACCCTCCTGAGCATTTTTTGTTTGTTGTTGTTGTTGTGTTCCATTTATTGTTTTATTGATTAAAGGTACTGTGCATATTAAAGTAAATTCATCATTTGTAATCCACATCTGATATTTAAAATTACCACACGTTCATTTAAGAAGTGTTTTGTACTGTATATACAGAAGGATGCACACTAGGATGTTTTCATATGCAACATCTGTCTAGCTGCTTAGAAATTGTACAGTACACACCATGTGACCTTCCAATGTGTGTCCCACATTCTCAGCTCTAATTGTTTGGTAGTTACGACTGCACCAATGATGAAGAGTCTCTGGGTACTGTTATGTTTCTGTCATATCCGTGGTGTAGTGATTTGAATGCCGTTTTAGGGATTTCTGCTCCATGCTGCCAGTTATTCACTCCGCGACAAACCCACTGAAACAATCTGAAATCATTCTTTTCTTTTAGTCTGTCAAGGTTTAGTGAATAGCAAAATACAAAGTACCCCGCCAAGCCGGCACGCACCAAACCAACTTGCTTTTTCTTGGTAACCGTGTCTAGCAAACCAGCTATTTGTCTATCATTTCTTTGGCACTTTAAGGGTTTTCTCTGAGGTTTTCTGTTGATGTGCATGAAAGTTGTTGCAATTGACAACATGCATGTGTTTTATTCATCGTATTCAACAAGGTTTCTGCTCAGGATTTTCCTCAGTGCCTTGTGACAGCTGCATTGTCATTTTATGCAAGCTCTGAAGCAAATCCTTTACTCTGTTGTGAAGAAAATTGATCTGGATTTGCACGGTGTCAGTTATTTATCTTTTGGTTTATGTAGTGTTTTCCACTCTGATATGCGATGCTGCTTGTCCCTTGATACAAGTCTTGTTTGTTTTGGGGTAGAACTGAATGGTCTTCTTTGAGTCATTTTGCTTTATTTGCTTCACTTCAAGTACCATTTTTGTTTAGATGCCCAACAAAAATACAGAGCCAAAGGTCATTTTATGTAAAAGTATGTAAATACTTTTCTCCTTTTTACTCCAACTGAATCTGCGGTCCATGACAGTACTGAACATTAAATTCATTTTTTCCAGGATATTCTACGTATCACACGACTCTCAAGACCTGAAGATCTTCAGTTACATAGCAAGAGATGGACAGAGCAACGTGTTTCGATGTAACGTCTTCAAATCAAAGAAAAAGGTAGGCATCTCTTGAACATGTCTTCTAGTCAGGACATTGAGTGCTGATGGTTTTCCTTGGACAATAGAATCCTGTCATTGAAGATCCACGTGAATGAAGGCTACTGACAGTTCTTTCCCTCTTCAGCACACTTGTTTCATTTTACTTCAGGGCATATAGTTGAAAAACCCATCAGAAAAAGGAGAACAGCAGCCCTTGGCCATGAAGCTGAAGTGCACTTTTCAGAATGGCTATATTTTTCTTCTCAGTCGGTCTAGCATGCAGAGCAGAACAATGATCCAGCAGCGGCGTGTGTAGATGATATACTGACAGCGCGTGCTTTTTGTTCTTAAAGCTGTCGAATTCTGATCCCTTTCATGCTTCTGAGCTGGATTTGAATCAGGCAAATATCAAAGCTAAGTAACTGTTTAAAGACACCCACCACCTCTGAGAAGGATTTGACATCTGAATCTGTTTTTCTCTGCTTGAATGGTTTAAATATTTATTTTTAATATTGGCAATTAATCTACAATGTCATGAGAATCAAAATAAGATTTTTTCAGAGGGATTTTTTCCCCTCTCCAAAACTGGTGGCCTACACAGTCTATAAATATAGAGAGGAATTCATGCTTGGCAGTAGTTGTCACTATGACACATCACATCACATTATCACAGAAGTTTGTATACACAAGGATGTCAGAGTGCTAAGGGCTTGAGAACAGACTGTACAAGAAGTGTATGTGAAAATGCAAGACGTCAAATATAATAGACATAGGTGTATGAGTTCTGTACTGGACAAATACAGCATGACTGCATTAAGTCACCACATCATAGTTTTCTTTTTCTCAATTCACAAAAAAAAAATTGTTGTTAAAAACAGCTCCTTGAGAAATTTACCATAAAAATAGTGGCAATGTTTACAAATAAAAATACAATAGTTAATTGTTAGTCCATGTTAACTCGGGTCCTATAATAGAGCCAACTTTTTTTTTATATAAGTAAATATTGAAATAAACAAAAACTGGCAATAATAAATTATTTTGTAATAAGTATTTTTTTTCTCTATGTTTGTTAATGTAGTTAACAAATGGACCCTTATTGTACAGTGTTATGGCTTCTTCTAATATTTAGTCAGGTTTTTTCACACTTTTTAAAAGAAAATGTATGAATACATAATGTCTTGCAAATATCTGTTCTTTAGCTATTTGTCACCATGAATTAATTATATGGTAGTTAGTTGTTTTTGTTTTGTTTTTTTACATTTTTAAAATATCCCATATATTAGTAAAATGAATAAAAAAAAATTGAATATGCTGTTTTTCACCATTATTTTTAAACATGTTTAACGTTAACATGTTTTTATGGTAGTGTTTTTATTTATTTTTTTAATTTTATGTTGAATTAAAAAAACATTTTAAAATGTGCCTTTTACTTGATTAATGCATTGAAAATGAGTACTGAAAACTAGTTTCGACTGAAACTAGTCTGTGTTTTGTTTTTGTAAGCCTGAGCAGGACTTTCACATGAAGGGCTGCAAGAGACTTTCCAGTCATCTATAATCTGACTTTTTGTTTCATGCTTCATTCTTCTTTAGATGTGAAATTGCAAATAGCATACAAAATGAGCAGACTGTAACGAGCTTGCCACAGTATTAAAAACTATGTAGCATAGAAAACAATTATTATGAAAGCCTGACACATAGACTCAATTTTACCCATGTTTCTCTCATCATAAAAAATGTGGCTCATCAATAGCCATAGATTTATACAGCAGACGTTTGGCCATGGGGAAAGGCAATCAATAAAACAGTATTCGTTATTTAACAGGGATTCTTTAGAAAGAAGTCGCTCATTTGAGTTGAAAGCTTTGTCTGGCCCATTTCACCCCAGCATCACTGTCCATTACAGACTGAGCAATTCAGAGCTGCTCTGGGTAATTGTACATCAACTGCTCGTGTGTGCTCTCAATAAACTGTGAATAGATCTGTACTGATTTAAATTTCATGTTTTATTGTCTAAGACTCAAATATTTTAGCTGAAATTATGTTGTTGTTTAATTTTTTGCCACCACCTATACAAACTCTTATTAAAGATCTTCAGCATTTTGTGGATTAGGTCATTTTTACGCAGTGGTCTCATGGAGTCTGCAGACAAGTGGTTGCATCCAGTGTTTCAACGCAGCTTGAATTATATATATATTTTTAACACTTAATTGATTGTCACAACTAACAATTTACATAAACTGGCATTCAGATGAGAGACTTATTCCATGGATAACTGAAAGGTTAATTAAGAAATTTCCATCGCTTACTAATTAAATATCTTATACTTTATATATGATGTTACTACGTTGCTTTTGTGCAGACAATGTAAAAACATCTAACACTCGAAGCTTTAACGCATTCTTAAGTTTTAATCTCATATTTAAATGTTTGTTAAACGCCGAAATTCCTATAGTGGCTGCATTCCTGTTTTCCACATTTGCTGACTAACAGCAAACCTCTGAAATTAAAAGTGTGGGAGGGGAATCAAACGCTGTTATGATTAATCAACCGAACAGGAATGAGTCATATCAAAGAATTTCTCTTTTGTTTGAGTCCTTTTGTTTTTGTTCCCTGACGGAATTGAGACTTCAGAGCCCTTTTAACAACCTCAGGCAGTGTCAGATTTTGACAGCTTTCAGTTGCTAAAAAGATCATCCAATGATCTTACATAAACATCCAATATTGCAAATAATCCAAAAATAAAAGGTCAAAAAGTGATGAACAGCGACTGAGACTCTTCCATCCAGAGCTAGAAAACAGAGCTCCTCGGTGGACCTTATCTAACAGTAGCATATCCTGTAGTCTGTCTGTCTCTCTGTGTACAGTATATTATACGCAATATATATCTGTTTATCTATGCTATATTTGCACTGTGTCTGTCTGACTTTCTGTACAAAGATATCCTTTATGAATTTGCTCATTCCACCATGGGTTTAACAATACTAAGCTCTCTTTAATTTCTCTGTAGAGCCAAGCCATGCGGATAGTGCGGACGGTGGGTCAAGCTTTTGAGGTCTGTCATAAACTTAGCCTGCAGCACACCCAGCAAAACGCAGATGGCCAGGAAGACGGTGACGCTGACAAGACATGCACAGATTCTGGAGTAACAGGTACTTTTAATGAACTCTAGCCTCTTTTCTTTCCACTTCTCTGTCATACTTGAAGTCAGTGTAGTCATCTTTCACAGCAGGTTATTATTCTTCAGACTCCCTCTAACTGATTGTCTGTTTGTGCACCTTGGTGTAATGGGATTACGAATGAGGCACGTTCTTGATGATCCCTGACACACTTTGATTTAGCGAAGGGAGTGATACATATAGTTGTTCAAGTTATTTTGGTGCAATCCAGAGCAGTGCGTTAGAGAAAGTCTTTGTAGCCGGGAGCTTTGATGGGCAGCATGGAACAGCACCTATGATTGCTTGTGCCTGAGGGGCAGATCTCATGGTGCACGGGCCAGGAGTTTCAGGCCGATCATCCCACAGCTCGCTCTGGACAGGTTTTCTTTTTCAAATGCAAATGAGCTCTCAATCACCCATGAGCTGCATCTAACCCACACAGGATTCCCCAGCACCAACACGCTGCAGTGTCACATGGATGGGGCTCACTATGTTTACCAGCTCCACTGCTGTTCCAGTGATAGGACAGGGAGACCTTAATAACCCCTTTCCACAGGGAAGCAGACACTTCAGAACCAAACAACCGCGTAACTTGCTTAAATTACTGCAAAGGCTGCCAACCAATAATATAGTGCCTTTTATAGTCTATGTTTATGAAATAAAAAAAGTTGGTCTCACTTTATATTAGGTGACCTTAACTGCTATGTACTTGCATTATAAAATAAAGTGCAATGTATTTATGCAAATGTATTTTCTATTAGTTGTGGCTAGCGATTGAAACATATTTTAGCCAAGTACATAATTTAATTGATAGAAATTTGCATAAATGTTCACATAATATTAGTCAAAATTTGATATTAGACAAATGAGGGAAAGAATAGGTCTGTCAAAGTGCAATATGATGCAATCCTATGCAATAGGAATATTATTTTTATTTTTTTGCATCTTTCCTTTCTTTAAGCTAATGAAATGCCAGAGAAGGTCTGTGAAGGACTGCCTGTGCCATTACTGTACATGTGTTCAAGCGTAAAGTAAATGCCTCTGACCTCAGACTATTTCCTTTTTTAACTCTCGCGCTATGTACAGTAACGTAATACAGAGTTTATGATCTGAGTTAAACTGTTGCCGTAAAATAATTCCTCCAAATTGTATTTTACTTTAATAAAGTTATTGGTTGATTTATTTATGTATGTATATATATATATATATATATATATATATATATATATATATATACACATACATATATCTTCATTTGTGAAAAACACAATATCTATATATCTATATATATATATTTATATATATATATATTTTTTTTTTAATATATATAAATATGAGAAGCTTCTGTCTCTCTATTGAAAAGCCAGGTTCGAAAACTTAAAAGATAAAAAAAAAAGCCATTAAGGCATCAAAAATGAATACATCTGAATGAACACATTTTTTAATAAAAGGTAAAATTAAGTCTTTTCATCATGAAAAAAATATATCTCTGCACAAGACTTTGAACCATTAAACCATTCAATTCACATGGATTAATTTAAGAAGCCTTTTCAGGTTTTTTTTGGATCTTATATATTCATCTACACATATTATGTCAGCTTACATTTGAGCCTCTTTGCATTAAAACGAGTTGATTTGGACCCAGTTACCTGGTTTATGCAAGAGATCACCTCACTTACAGAGCTGACATTTACAGAACCAAAGATTTGCAGACTAGCTTTAAAAAAAAAAAACATTTACCTGTGCCTGAGGATTTGCATAAACCAACTGAGCATTGGTTAAGATAAAAAGGTCTTTCCAATATTGTCTATTAAACCCCGGGTGTTACGGTTAAAGGCGCTCACATTTTGACATTTCAGATCGGAATAAGATCAAAAACCTTCCATGTTCGGGAATGAATTTTAACAGAGCCCAACCTGCAAGAGATTGGTATGCGTTTATTGCTGTTTTTCCATTTTCTGTAGATGAAAGATGTGGGTGGCTGAAACCAGCCCAGAATTCGTAATGAAATATCAGAAGCCAGTTTAGCAGCAGGTCTTTGGTGGTTTACACATTCTCTCCTGAAGCATCTGCTCACAAACACCAGCGGCTTTGCATTTGGCAGTTCAAGTATCCCTGGAGGAGAATTCCAGAGAAACTCTCCCGACTGACAAATGATCTCCTGCAGAGAGGAGGTGCTCTCCTCAGTCACCTGCTGTGTGGGTGTGTGTGTGATGATGAGTGGTACTAAATTGAGCCCTGAAGCCTCATGCTTGGTGTTCCCCAAACTATTTTAATATAGATTTAATTTAATTTAATACATGTTATAGAAAACAGTTAAACTAAAAATAAAATGCAATTACATCTTTATATGTACTGAAAATACTATTAGAACTTAAAGAGTATTCATTTCAGGTACATTCAGAATAGATAAAAATGTGCGATTAATTATGAGTTAACTTCTAACTGTCACGGGGCGGTCCTCTGTGACTCCGTCCGACCGCCGTCAGCGGGAACCCTCCCCGGAATATTTGTTCCGACCCGGACCCTTTTCGCCCATGTACCCCGGAAGCTTCCGCGCTGTGTTCGCGCGCTTTTACCATTTAAAAGGCGGCATTCGAGCCGAACACAGTGCAAAGTTTTGTTCCTACAACTCTGAGCGTTTTTCTCATGGATTACTTCAGTGGATTACCTGGACCTGACTTGGATTGTTTATTGACCTCGATTTCTGCCTGTTGCCCCGACCCTTGCCTGGACTTTGGACTGTCTTTGCTCTGTCTTTGTTTAACTGTCTGCCCGTTTTTGACCACTGCCTGTACGACCACGAGTTCATCTTAATAAACAGCTTGCTTATGGATCAAACGCCTACTGAGACTATGTCACAGAAAACTTCGCCAGACTCTGATCCAGCAGCTGTACACCAGCTGGCCCGTGAAGTTACACATCAGGGCCAGCAGCTGAGCACTCACCAGCAGCAGCTCGAGAAGCTGACACGCCTCACGGAGGAGATGCGGCAGACGCTGCTGACTCTGAACACCTCTGTTCAGACGCTGAGTGCCGCCGTCAAGGCCTTCGCTCAGGGCCCCTCTCACGCACCAGCCGCGACCATCATTCCGCCCGCACCCGCTCCTGGTCATGCCCGCCTGGCGCTGAGAAATATGACGGCACGCCTGGAAAGTGCAAGGGATTCCTGATGCAGTGCAACATCATCTTCATCAGGAGCTTTAGCCAAGTAGCTGCCCCACTCACCGCCATGATAAAGAAGGGGCCCACCGTCCTACACTGGAGCCCTGCCAGCGAACAGGCTTTCGCTGACCTCAAGGCCCGGTTCACCTCGGCCCCCATCCTTCGACACCCAGACCAAGAGAAAGAGTTTGTCGGCGAGGTGGATGCTTCCAGCACCAGCATCGGGGCAGTGCTGTCCCACAATCTAACGGCCAAGCCGAAAGGCTCAATCAAGAGCTCACCCGTTTCCTCAGGGCCTACTGCCATGCCAACCAGCAAGACTGGAGCCGATACTTACTGTGGGCCGAATACGCCCAGAATTCCTTTCAAAAGCCTGCCACCAGAATGACCCCCTTCAAATGTATACTGGGCTTTCAACCCCCCATGTTCCCCTGGTCAGAGGAGCCCACCAACCTTCCTACCTTAGATCACTGGCTCCAGCGAAGTGAGGGCACCTGGAACCAGGCTCACGTCCACCTCCAGAGGGCCGTGAGGCGCCTGACTGCACAAGCCGACCACTGTCGCCGACCCAACCCAGCCTAAGAGCCAGGTCAATGGGTGTGGCTCTCCCTGTCCCTTCCAGTCGGAAGCTCAATCCTAGGTACGTGGGTCCATTCAAGATCACCAGACAAATAACACCTGTTTCATTTAGACTTGAATTACCCGCCACATACAAGATCTCACTCACGTTTCTCTGTTGAAGCCCGCTGATGCTCCGGAAGGACAGAGGGACCAGGACGAGCCCCGATCATCAACGGAGAGGACATCTACCAGGTCAGAGAGATCCTGGACTCCCGGCGTTGGGGACCGTCCTGCAGTACCTGGTTGACTGGGAGGGATACGGGCCTGAGGAAAGATCCTGGGTTAACGCCCGGGACATCCTAAACCCAACTCTAACGCCACCTTCCACCAAGAGCACCCAGAAAGGCCAGCTCATAGACCTCGAGGAAGGCCCCGAAGCCAACCCTCTCGCTTCAGGAGCCGCTCGCGGGGGGGGTTGGGGGTGGGGGGTGCTCTGTCACAGGGCGGTCCTCTGTGGCTTCGTCCGACCGCCGTCAGTGGGAACCCTCCCCGGAGTTTTGTTCCTACAACTCTGAGCGTTTTTCTCGTGGATTACTTCAGTGGATTGCCTGGACCTGACTTGGATTGTTTATTGACTTTGGTTTCTGCCTGTTGCCCCGACCCTTGCCTGGACTTTGGACTTTGAACTCTGCCTGTCTCCCCGATCTCCCGCCTGGTTACCGGTACTGTCTTTGCTCTGTCTTTGTTTAACTGTCTGCCCGTTTTTGACCACTGCCTGTACGACCACGAGTTCATCTTAATAAACAGCTTGCTTATGGATCAAACGCCTACTGAGACTATGTCACACTAACGATCATTATTAATCACAATTAATCGTGTTTAAACATTTGAATTGATTTACAACCATAATTGAAGCATATGTCATATATTCCTATATTTTTAAGCCAGGACTAGACCTTTGCTAATTTAAGACATTTAATAATTTTTAGAAACATGTCTTACAAAAATGCATCTGTGACCATTTTAAGACCAAACAATGACAATAATGTATTTTAAGATATCTCAGTGCAAGCCTTTTCCAGTTTAGACAACTCTTAACATTTATTTTAATCTAGGACTAGTCTTAAACCCTGTTCAGTAAACTGCCCCTTAGTGTTTAAGGCCTGGTTTTACAAACAGGGCTTAGTTTAAGCCAGGACTAGGCATTAGTTTAATTAAGATATTTAAGCAACTTTTACAAAAATTCCTTAGAAGAAAATTTTACAGGTGTGCATCTTAACACAGAACAATGACACTGACATGTTTTAAGATATTATATATTGCATTAATAATATATTATTAGAAAATACAGCTTTACTTTTATATTTTGAAAAGTTTTATTCAGTACAATTAAGCACACATCCAGACATTTTTTGCATGCCATGTTGCAAAAAGGATAAAATTGTGCATGCTAGAGACCCTGCAATTAATGCACAAAATGTAATTGAGATGAATATGAGAATATGAGTTGCTATGCATAAGAAAGCAGAGGAAGTAATTGTTCTCGAAATCTTGTTAAATTTTCAAATGTCTGTAAAAGTTTGTTCTCTCTTCACTTTTAGATCACTTGGCGTACCTCCAGGAAGAGGAAGCTGTCCTCTGATTGGCCCGTTGCCCTTTGACCTTATCTATACAGACTACCATGGCCTGCAGCAGATGAAACAGCACATGGGACTTTCCTTTAGACAGCACAGGTCAGTTTGAGCCTCCTTTCTAAAAACTGAGCACCTGAACCTCTGGCTTTTAACCATATGGAAATTTGTTTTGGGTTACTTTTTACAAAACTTGTTTCAAAAAAGTTACAAAACTTTCATTTTGATTTCATGGGGGCTTTATGCCACTGTATAATATGCTTATAATAGATTCGGTTTCTTTATTGACTCGGTCATGCCACCAATATCACTCCATCAATCAATGAGTTCAATAATGAATAGAGATGAACTCAGATACATAATACACTGATGTGTACAGCAAAATACTTCTGAAATTTACCTCATAAATAATGGATATTTGTGTCTCATCCCTCACACCAAGACCGCCACATGCATAATGTATTAAAATTATTGGAAGTTCAATTAGAGGACATTTACCATTTGTCAGTTTTAAAATACAGTATGTGTCAGTATTTCAGTCTAGGAGAGAATAAGACTGATTTGTCTTTTGTGTAATAAATCAACCCTGTAGGGCTCAGTCTGCGCTGCAGTGTTTACAGCAGCCCAAGCCTGAATGATGTTACTATTTCCAAGTGTCACAGAATGAGCAATAATCTAATAATCTTCACATTGCTATTTTCATACAATTACAAGAACTCTATACTTGTGCTAAATAGGACACTTAATTGCAATAATAAAAAAATAATAGCATAACACTGATATAAAAAGAAGTTCAGAGAGTTTTTTTGACCCACTTAAAGGACATATAAGTAAAAGTTATATGTAGACCAGAAATAGTCATAAGTGTCAATTTTCCGAATATCTTCTCTAAATCAATAAGCTTGACGATGTATGGTTTGTTAGGATAAAACAATATTTGGCTGAGATACAACTATTTGAATATCTGGAATCTGAGGGTCCAAAAAAAGCTAAATATTGAGGAAAAATGCCTTTAAAGTTGTTCAAATGAAGTTCTTAGCAATGCATATTACTAATCAAAAAAGAAAATTTAATATATTCAAGGTAATTTACTAAATATATTCATGGAACATGATCTTTACTTCATATCCTAATGTTTTTGACATAAAAGAAATTCAATCATTATGACCCATAACATTTTTTATTGGCTATTTCTACAAACATACCAATGCTACTCAAGTCTGCTTTTGTGTTCCATGGTCAGATATGTAATTACAAAATTAATCTTTGAAATATGAGTTAATAAAATACAAGCTTTTTTTTTTTATTGTAGAACTAAATGTTAACTAAAATATAAATACTTTAACGTTATTCATAATAAAACTTGTATGTAATGTGTTTAAATATATTAGTAATCACACACTGGTAAGTTGTAATTTAGTATATTTAAAATGATTCTATTCTCTATTAACTTTAAATATTGTAAAATACAGTTGAAATTATAATCAAATTTGTTATGCTATATTTCTTTAAAGCACAGCAAAAGCTAAATAAAATCTAAATATTTAAAATCTACTTTAACGTAAAACTAGGAAACATGCTCTATTTAAGTTTTTGTTCATTACTATTTTATTTTGCAGCCATTACTGATTTGAATGTGCCATTTGTAATGCTTAATGGGATAAGCAGTTCATTCTTTCTAATGACTTTATAACACATTTATGAAACACATATAATGCGTTTCCCAAAAGCAACTGTGGTCTCAAGTTCTGTCGTTACCGATAGAGTTCAGTGGAACTAACGACTATAGTTAGCTAACAATGATTTGATGGTTAGTTTCTTTGGGCAGTTCTTGAAATGTCTATGGAAAGGAACAAAGGCCTCTGAGAACACTGTGTGGACTCTATCCCCTCATGCCTCATTTTAGGAAGCTATTTTGTTGTGATCTTAAACTTAAAACTTGTTACCTTCTGGAAATCTGAGTAAAGATTTGCTGGGATGCTGCAAAATCCATTTACAGAGACCTATATATTCCCTCCGCTGTGTTTCCGAGTTAAGACTGCAGCACTTTCATAGCAAGCAAGCAAATCAAGAAGATAAATAAAAGCCCACACTTAAAGCAATAGTTCCCCACCAAAAAAACCCATCATTTCCTTTCTTCTTTGGAATACCAAAGGTTATCTTTAGCAGACGGTTGTTCTTTTTCATACAATCCAAGTAACTGTTAACCAGGTGTTTTTAAGCTTTACATACCATTAACCATGAAAATAGTCAATATGACTGAAATGTTTTATTTGAGACTGCCGAAGTAGTAATTCTTTTTTGAAGAACAAGCTGATATTTAATGACTGGGATACACAAATTTTCAAATCTAACATCATTATTGCATCTTTTTTAAGTTTTTTTTTCGTTTTCTTTTAGGCTTTTTCATCACCACTTGTTGTCCGATACCATCAAGTTAAATCTGTTGATCATGAAGCAAATTCACACTCAGTACTGCAAGGGTTCTGAGTGATTACACTTTTAGTGGAGAAAAGTACGCCTTCATGATGTTTCGTACCACACTTTTGGAAAAAAGAAATTGGGTACATTGCAATAATCTCAAATCCATAAAAGTGCTATTTAAAGCGTTATGTTTCTTATGTTCAGCTAATTATATTTTATACAAAACTATAATGCATTTTCAATAGATTATTAATAATATTCAGTTAGATGAATATTATAAAAAACATTACATTCAGTTCCCACTGATATTTATTTATTTATTTATCTTTTACGTTATATTACATTTTGTCATATAACAGTTGCTTTTTCCAAAATTACAATAGAAGCAATCAAAACAAACAACAAAAAACAATAATTTATTTATTATAAAGGGATCATATAATGGCAATTTTCCACAAGCTGATATGAATCTTTTGGGTCTTAATGAAAAGTCTGTAATATAGTTTGTTTTTATAGTTATGGCAGTTTAAAAAAACAGCTATTTTTAAAATGCTCTGTTCCCTTTTAAATCTTCACATGCTCCGCTCCCCCCACCACTCTTTTCGGAGGCGCTTTTCAGGGGATGTTTATTTAGCCATACTCATACTCCTAGACGTTATATTCATACAGAAACTTGCACATTGTCAGGAAAGGTGATTTGCAAGAGTCATTAAAAGACATTATACTGACACTTCTGTAGGTGAGGCTGGATCATGAATGATTACAGAAACAAATGTAAGTTTGTACCTTAATCCTCTGTCAATCAACAATCGTGGGAGGGGCCTTCGATGTGTGACATGGTCAGACAGCTTGATTTAAGAAAGGGGAAAACATTTAAGGAAATTACAAAAACAGAAACACTGGTTGTATTTTTTAGCATTATGGGGGATTGTGTACAAAAACTGCCAACACACATTTCATTTCAAACCACTTGTAAAAGTGCATCTGGCATTATATGACCACTTTAAGGTGGTTGCAGTTAATGTATTTTAGCTATAATTAAATAAACACATTTAATTGACTGACTAAACTTATTTTGATGAAAATAATAAGAAAAAAAAAAAGGAAAAACAAAAGTAATACTAGCGTTAGAGGCTAATTTTTATATTAAAAACAAAACAAGTAGTAACAATACAAATAGAAAAGAAAGTGTTGGATTTAATTTAATTATTATCATTAAAAGTATTCTTTTTTTTAAGTATGCTAATGTAACAACTTAAGAGTCATATGGTACGTGATTGCTTTTGTTTTGGTTTTTAAGTTAAGTAAAGTTTATTTGGTTTAAGTCAGGAAACTATGTCATTTTAAATATTTTCTGAATTTAGGTGTCTGATGAGGTGTTGTGTGATTTATGCACTGATAAGAATATCCTTTCTGTATTCAGTCATATATCATTGCGTATTTAATCCCATTAATTAGATAGACATCTAAACTGGAAAAGATTTAATTACTTCAGTTTCACTTTCACTGTGTTCCTCACACAAAGCTATCATATGGCCTCAGAAGACTTAGAAATGAAAAGCACCACAGCAGTAGCCCGTTTTCACTTGAGCATTGCAAGTCAAATGATCTACCGCTGTGGTGCTTTTCATTCTGGAGCCTGTCAGCCACTGGTTACCATTCACTTTCAGTTTATGAAAAATATAGAGCAGTTTGAACAATCAGCAAAACATCTCCACGTGTGTGGCATGAAAAGGTTATTGTCTTTAATTAGAAAATGAATAAGAAAGCCTTCTTCTAATGTGCATAATCACATTTACAAGACGCACACCGTTTTATTTGGTGGAATGGGACGAGTGAGAATATTAGCTGGTCTGTGCATCACCACACAACAACAAAATAAACACAACTGATGATACAGTGGGAAAAAAACAATTTTGTTTTTTGTCTAGGTGCCACATTCGCGTGATCGACACCTTCGGCACGGAGCCGGCGTATAATAATGAGGAGTATGCCACACTGCATGGATACAGGACCAACTGGGGCTACTGGAACCTCAACTGCAAACAATATATGACCATGTTCCGTAAGTCTATGTCTGCTTATTACTGGCTGGAGCTGCATCATGACACTATTGTCTTTTTAGAGGTGTATTACAGCAGATTTTGGCTCATATTTGAAATGTTGGTAACTCTTTAGATAAGGGAACACACGTAGACTATTAACTAAGAATCTTCCTGCGATAAACCTCTAATTTGCTGTTTGTTGATAGAAAGCAAGGTAATTGATGAGGTAGCTATGTTAAGGTATTGGATAGGGTTAAAAAGATAAGTCACCCAAACAGATGTAGGTACAATCTGTCAGTCAATGGGACTCAAGGATTTGAGGATCAATAAAACATACACAGAAAAGAACAAATTAAACTCAGCGGCTGAAATGATCAGTCTGTGCAAGAAACTGAATATTATCTATATTGTTTGTTTGTTTACCTCCGATTCACTGCAATGTTCAGCTCTTCTGAACGCATTCGCAGCAGTCAGCACATGACGCGTCTTCTTCTTGCTTTATGGAGGATCACAGACTTATACAGTATCACCACCACCTATCTCTAAAATGGACCATTGACACAATATTTTTTTATATATTTACAATATTTTTTTAACTCTCAAAAACTCTCTTAAATCTTACTATAGGGTCAGTGTAAGGAATATGGTTTGCTTTATTAGTTGCATGTATTTATACAGTTATTAATATAGCAAGTAGATGTAACAAAGCTAAAACATAAAATTAAGTGCACCAAAACGATTGCTTCAACAGAGTGTAGTTTAGTCATCTATTTATTATTAGTAGATTCTAGTATTGTTAGTAGAGTGTCTTGCAGCTTCTTTAATGCATTTATCAGGCACTATTATTAAAGTCTCTTAGTAATCACAGCACAGTGAGTACGTCTAGGTGAGTGTTTTGTGTTTGGGTAGCAGATGCTATAGACGCAGAGCATCTGTAAGCAGGAGAAGAGCAGCAGATGTTGTCAGAGCCGGGGAGTGTTTGTGTCTGTGCAGCATATGCAAGAATCTGCGAGGCACTGCTCCTCATTTCAATATATTAACACCACACAATGTTGGCCCAAATTCAAAATTTAACAATTTGTTCCCTTTCAGTTCATGTGTGTGAGTTTGAATTGAATTGGCCGGACGCCTCACAGGATGACAAATTGGAGTTTGTATCGGAATGACACACATTCAGCACATGAAAGTAGATGTCTCTTTAGTGTAGAATTTATTTATTTATTTATTTATTTTCCCCTCAAACAATTAAAACAATAATAATAAAATAAATAAATTAATAAATATATAAAATAAAAATAAAAATACTGATAAACAATTAATTTTATTAAATGTGATAAAAATGATCATTAATAGATAAATACTCAAATATGTCAATAATGTTCTCAAAATGCCCACAGTCTATACAATAATCCATGTCTATGTGTAATGAACAGATTTGGGTAGATTATTGATTACTAATTACAGAAGTTTATTAATCTAGGTTACCTGTTTTAGGTCAAATATAAAACAATTTATTAAAGTTACTAAAAAATTTTAGATGATTTATTATAACTTATTCATTTATTAATTCGAAAAAATTATAAATGAATAAATATTATATGAATACATTCATTTACAAAATTGTATTAAAGGTAAATGCTGCTGTTTATTACAGTGGTTTTAATTATATTATACAAATTCTTGTGTTTTGAAACTGTTTAAAACAAGCATTTACTTGACACTATTTGTGTTTTGACATTCTTATTCTTCCTTTGCATAACAGTTTAAAAGAAACGAAAAGTAAAAATATATAGATGTAATATGCTTGTTTCGTTTTATTGTAATCATACGAATCACAATTCTTCTGTTGCATACCTTACATTCAGCAATCAAACTGAAATGTTACGGACATTCATGAAACGATTCTGTTTGCTGCTTCTCCTTGCAGCATTCAAAATGAATCTAACGGTCTCATTGCAGAGATCTTGTAAAGTACTGTATATTTTTTCCCCGCAGCCCACACTCCTGATAACTCGTTTATGGGTTTTGTGACCGAGGAACTGAACCAGACTGAACGATTCAACATAAAGAGGGACAAAGTCAACAACATGGCTGTGGTTTATGGCAAAGAGGCCAGCATGTGGAAGGTAAGAAATCCTGTCGAAGCAGTGCTTTTCCCAGCGGTTAACAGAAACAGCAGAATTAGCAGAATTTTGACACTTTTCTACAGTATGTGCCGCCAGCCTTGCTCAGCATTAGAAAGCACCGTGGCGTCGCTGCTGTAGACCCGCTTTCAGACTGTGTAACTGTCAGAACATACAGAGATTGATTGCCTGGCTCCTATCATGGCTTGTTGGGCACACTGATTGCGCTAAAGTGGCGTTTGGATGTGCTGACAGCAAATAACATCAGGCTGCTTTAACACGCTTCAAAGCAGGATGAAAGCAAACATTCTGCAGCATCCAGAGAGACAGGCTGTGAACATCGCCGGAGGAAGACTGCGCCCACCCGTCCTCCGACGAAATGTATAAATAAATAAATAAACCTTGACAAGCAGAAGACTTTAATCAGAAAGTGTGTTCAAACCGCCGGGCGTTTGGGAGCAGAGATTGGTTTTGATGAGAGCAAAATGTACCTCGGGAGCCGCGGAAAAGCTCCCAGTCTTTGAAGAATGAAGTCTCAGAGTTTAACCTGAATGTTTTGACTGCCATTTGTAACGCTGTGTGTTATTGTGTCTCTGCGCTGCTTGAGGTGAGCGTTGTCATGTATGTTTTGTTTGACAGCTTGCCATTTAAAAGCTATCTGCGCTATGGAGTCCCTAAACACTGACAGATCCCTCCGGGCCAAATGGCAGCCCACTCCCTCTCATTGTGCATGTGTCACTCAGCCCAGCGCTACAACTGTACGCTCAGAGATTGGGAAGACAATCGTCGCCCCTTTGTCTGCTGGTTTTCCTCCTACTAATTTATTTTTTGGTCTCTTGTCGACCGTCTTGGCTCACTTACAGCTCCAAGTCACAGAGCGTGACAATCGTTTCATCAGTTTATGGGTGAGAAGTGTTCTCACGGTCAATGGAAAACCTGAAAGTGCCAGAGACTTCCTTCCATTCGGCCTGTAAAAGTTTAAATTAACTTACAGTAAATATACAGTTTTAGTGTTTTTTTTTTTTTTTTAGAATATTTATCAAATTATTAATATTATTCTAAATAGAGTAATCATATATGCATATGTAATTTAATATATGTATTCTGTTAAACTTTAAGTATTTACACTTCTTAAGACAAATAACTGCGTCTATTTTACAATAAATAGAGTAATATTCTGTAATATTATTAGTATTTAAAATATATTTGGTGACACCTTTTTAGTGTATATTATTAGAATATTACCCATTTTTTTGCCTTATTCTACACAACCTTATTCTATGCTCCTAATCCTACCCAATGCCTAAATTTAGCAACTATCTTACTAACTAGTAATAAGGAGCCCATTAGGAATCTACTGAGGAAAAAGTGAATAATGAGTGTTCCCTATTCTAAAGTGTTACCAGTTATATTAATATATTAATCCAAAATTCAGTGTCACAGGATTTTCTTAAGAATCTTGAGAAACTTTTCTTCGTTGTGTGTTGAAAACCTTTTTTTATTATTATTATTATTTTTTGTTTTTATTTTTTTTTAGATTCCTGGATCAGATGAAAGTTAAAAATAATAGAAGCATTTACAATTGAAGGGTTCAAAAATGTCATTCACTAGTTCACACTTCCTCTGCGATTAATAAAATGCTCATTTGGTGACTGTCCGGAGAACAAGCAGGGACCCTCCGGACCCAGAGCCCTATGCGATCTACCCCTAGAAGGCGAGGGTTGAATGATGCTCAGAGCCCAGTCGGGTCCCCGTGTGCACCTCGGGAGGAAGGATCAGGTAGCGGAAAATAATGCAATTTTGGTTGTTTCCATCTTTACAGACTTAAGGATGGGGGTGAGGGGAAGGCGGTGGGATGTAAAAAACGAAGATGCTAGGGGAAGGAAGTGAGCGATATTTAAGGTGGAGGAGAGAGTTACTGATAGGATCATTTAGTAATGAGGAGATTGGTGGCAGCTGGCTGAATGTTTGTACATGCTCCTTCTGAAATTCGTTATAAAACGCCATTTAATTACTCACCTTGATGTTGTTCCTAACCCATAAGACCTTCGTTCATCTTTAAAAACACAAATGAATATATTTTTGGTGAAATCAGAGAGCCATGTGATCCTTCATAGACAGCAAAGCATACGTTTTCTTCTAGGTGCAAACTGCAGATTATGTACGCTTTCGGATGTAAACAAAGCTGATCACGTAAAATACTTTAAAGCTTGTGTATGTGGTGCGTTGAGATACTGTAAGACATGGGAGAAGAATGATGATTTGCTTCATTTTGCAAAAGATGTGAGGAATTATGCATTTTGTGTGTGCAATAATAAGTTAAATACATTACGATATTATCCCTAGTCTTAGACTAAAATGCAAATTTGAGCTGGTTCTACTGAAAATATCTTGCTCTGACATATCTTAAAGGGGTCATACAAAAGCAATATACCACAAGCTAATATGATTCTTTAGGATCTTAATGGAATGTTTGTAATAAAATTTCTCAAATTTTAAAAACGCTCATTTTCCCCTGTCAAAAACAGCTCTTTAGAAATCACTCTGTTCTGTGTACTTCCCCTTTAAATCTTCACGAGCTCCGCTGACTCCGCCCCTCTTTTCCGAGGCGCTCTCGAAGGATCTTTTTTAGCCGTATTCATAGTGAAACTTTCTAATTAGCACATTATTAGGAAAGGCGATTTGCAAATATTCATTAAAAGACATTATACTCACTGCTTCTGTAGGTGAGGCTGGATCATGAATGACTCGCACAAACATAAACGCAATTCGGTTGATCAAGGGCGGGTTTCCCTTCAGAACCAAACGTAACGTTACTGCTCTGCGTCTTCAGTCACTCAGATGTCGGGAGGTAAATGACTACGGCTATGTTAGTTAATACATTCAACAACAAAACACCTCAGTCTCTTAGGGGTCCTGCTTGTCTCTGCGTCTCGGTCTGCTAAACGGCTCACTCAGGGCGGGTCTGAGGTAAGACACCAGTTCAGTCTGTGTGACATTGCGCTGTCAATCAAATATTGTGGGAGTGGCCTACGTCGGTGTGACGCCACACTGGCATGCATTTGAGAATGGCTTCTCTTCTTTTAATTTGACAAAACTACTGGTGGATCTTTATCATTGTAGGGTGGTTGTGTACACACACTCCCAACACACATTTCAGTCCAAACAGCTTGAAAAAGTGCATATACCGCCGTATGACCCCTTTAAACCATAATATTACATGAGATATTACAATAAACCAAAAGTTAAGTGCTAAAATGCATAATTGTAGCACTTGAGCGTTTGTTTACCATGTTGTTAAAAAGCATACAGTATGTGTAAACAAAAAGGGTTCTTTTTTTGCCTATAAAACAAATCTCTTTTATTTTCTTCTGCTAAGGCTGGTAATCCTCATTCTGCCAAAAAAGAGATGGAAAAGCCCACCCCCAAGACTCGATTATATTCTGGGCTCAGATGCCTTCTTCAATGCAAATCTATGGGATTTGTTCATCCAGTTTATCGAACACAGGCCAAAAATGTTTCAGGTCTTGCCGAACCGTGAGCATGGTGGAGTTTCATACTTAGGACTCGGGGTTTTGAATTACTTTGCACTAATGGGCTGTTTTACAACTTAGTGTCAATAAATGGATAAATTGGGGAGCTAGTTTTACTTTGCAAACTTTGTAGCATATCTGCACAAGCAGATGCGTGTTTTTTTGTTTGTTGGTTTGTTTGTTTTGATTTTTTAAATAGAAGATTTAATTTAGATTCTAAAAGTGCCACTGGAATTAATCATTTAAGTCAACAAGTTTCATAGAAATGAACTTGCTGACTCACAAATAAGCTTTAATTTGTTTAATTTAGATTGAACGATCGCTCCAGATTTCTATAATGATGTTTCATCCTCAGTGCTGTTTAACTAATGTTTGCATCCAGAGATCGATACAGAGATGTCATTAAGGTAGCACTGCTTTTCCGAAGACAGACAGAAATCTTTAATGCAAACCTTAACGAGGCCCTACATTGATTTCCTGAATGTCACTGTGTTGTTTAAAACAGCACGGCGTCCGCTACGCTTATTTTTCAATCGCACGTTCATTACCGTTAAGAGGCGAAGCAGTTTTGGTTCACGCAAGAATGATTTGGTCATAAATGTCCAGAAGGTAAACTTTGAACCATCGCAGTCACTTTGTTTTAAGAACAACAGTATGCTATTTGTTAAAGCATGCATGAGAGAGCAAAGAGAACAAGCAGCGGTTCTTTTGCTGTGCAAGGAAAAGAGCCAAATGTGATTTTATTCTCAAGAGGAGGCGCTTGCCTCCAAAACTCTTAATGGTGTGATATAAGAAATTAGGTGTTACACTTGCCTGAGGAGATGTATGAATTATTAAAAGGAGTAATGATTTAAATAAGTAAATAATTCATACCCCTCTTTTACTGCACATCTAGGAGATCTTTTATTATTTTCCAGAGAACATGGCGTGTGTGAAGAGGTAAAAATAGAAGCATCAAAAATTGGGATGTCAAACTGGGCAAGGGCAGATTGGAATTGGCTTATTGTTAATGAAATAAAATAAAAATACTAACACATCATTTTTCCGTCACGGTGTTTCCCCACAATTCAGTGCTTTCAAATATACCTATACCTATGAAATTGATAGCATGCAGTATGAATGCGCAACATACTTGAGAAAACCAATACTGCATACTACTAACTTAATTCATATTAAACCACCAGAGGAAAAAAACTGCCTAGGGCTCATTTTAATTACATGTTTCTCAGTCAAACTCTGACAGCATCCAATCTGTATTAATGTATGAAATGTAATAATATCTGAGTGGAGAGGATTGTGAAATTAACATTGAGTCATGAGTAATTAAAAAATTGATCTATAAGATGTGATACTTTCAATATATCTTACCAGCATGATAAATGTGTGCTGATGTGTTTAGCCATTTTTGCTTTAAATATATATATTTTTTCATCTTGTGAGCCAGAATGGACGATTTATACAGACAAATATATATATATATATATATATATATATATTTATACAGACATATATATATCTCTG
>JAUYWG010000039.1:11661016-11676935 GCA_034779775.1 Enteromius afrohamiltoni | reverse complement strand
ATGTTTGTATATATGTGTGTTTATATTAAATTATTATAACTTATTTTATATTATCCTTTATTTATCTTAATTTGTTTTTCATTTATTTATTTATTTACTTAAATGTACTACAGTGTGACATGTAATAAATCCAATGCATGATAGGAGTACACTACAAGAATGTTGTTCAGAATAGTTTTACATGTAGTATAGCATGTCGCACCACAGGACACGGCTGTCACTGCTTTCCATGTCATGTCAACTATCCATTTCCAGAAATACAGACCGAGTGAAGGTGTGGTCAAAACATACATGGGGCCCTATATCAGTAACACCACCATCCCACAGGGGATCCACAGTTAACACACTCAACATCAGTGTTTGGTCAAAAAAATATCTATATATGTGTATAAATATAAATATATATATGCGTGTGAATAAAAAACAAACAGAAAGTTAGTCCCTTTGAACTCTGAAGCTTCCATGCTCCAACAAGACAATGCATGAGGGTATAAACCTATATTTTTTCCCAGTGAATATCTAATTGAATCCCTATGTCATGCTTTTCATCTCAGTAATAAATATTTAGCAAGATGAATTGTTTCTCTTCAAAGGGCGGGAGCTCACGGGGGCCGAAAAGCCAGCTGCGGATGAGACAGACATTGATGCAGAGGAGCTACCACTCCCCGACAGCACAATGGACGAGTTCAGTCGCGGAGTCACTGACCTGGACGCTGCCAAGAAAGAGGAAGATGTCACCAAGGACAAAAAGGTATCCAGCTGCAGCTCGCTTGCCCACTTAATTATTCAATCCATATCAATAATTAACCACAATCTTCTATAATGTCGTTCTCAAAGTGGTTTGCTAAAATGCTGTATATCAGCTTTTATGCACACATCCTTTGCGTTGTATCTTCCAATTAACTTGAGTAATCGAGGGAAGGTTATTCAGCACGTATTTATTGTTTTGCAGATTAGGTTTGTTTTATGCTCGCGGCTGTGTTCAGCCTGGGGTCCAGATGTAGCTATAAGCCCATTAGTATAATCTTGTAGTGTGAAAGCCGCTGTGCTGCAAAGGATTATGTAATGATAGTGTGACCCTGACTAGCTGAGACATTCTTCAAGAGAGTCATTATGGTAATGACAGCTTAGTACTGAGGAGAGTAAAAAGTAAGAAACGTAGTACTGGAGTATGGTTTACATAAGTTTCACCATCTGGATCATCCAAATGACAAGCATTCTAATAGGAGTTGGACTGAGGATTTGAGTCAGCCTAAAAATAGCATTATGGTATTCATTCCATTGAATGCAGGCTTTCTGTTGTCCATATAGCTTATTTGTTCTACCTCGCTGATGTCTGTTTATCTTTCCGCTTAGGCATAATTTTGCGGGTTTGTTGCATCAGTGTCTGAGGCGATGAGGCTGGAATCATGTCTGAGACTGATAAGACACTCCTCTGCTCAGGAAATTACAATGTCAGAAATGTTTGGGTTGTCTCAGATGATTGTTCCATGATTTATAAGCCAGTCAGAAACTTTTACTCTGTGCCAGAGAAAGCTTCCATGCCTGCCTCGGAGGTACCGTGTCCTTATTTTATTTGGTTTTTGACCCAAATGGAAATTTTGCTATCCGGTATCAAATGAGGTTTGGTCTCGTAGATAAAGGGGCAGTGTGGTTGAAAAAACGTGACTCCAAGATAAGACTCAGGCCTCATTGTTTCCTTGAGCATCTTTTTCTTTTTTTTTTAGGCTATATTCCAAATACTCAAATCTTAAGGTTTTCTTCAGCTTGGGCTTTATATTTCAGAAATTTATACCTGTCTGGATTCCATGTTATTCCAAGAGGATTCTAAGAGACTATATGGCTAAATAAATGTGCAACTTATATTGTTTGTTTAGAGGGGTCATATATCGCCAATTTTCCACAAGCTGATATGATTATTTAATGAAAAGTGTGTTGTATAGTTTGTTTCAAATTTTCTCAATGGTAGTGTAAAAAACACCCATTTTACCCTTTTCAAAACACTCTGTTCGGTGTACTTCTCTTTCTAATTCTCCTCTTCCGAGGTGCTCTCAGAGGATGTATATTTAGCTGTATTCATAGTCCTAGATGTTACATTCATAGTGAAACTTGCCAGTTATCGCATTATTAGTAAAGGCGATTTGGAAATTCTGACGGTGTGACGTCACATGGTCAGACTGCTCGATTTGAGAAAGGGGAAAACATTTAAGGAGATTACAAAAAAACACTGGGTGGATTTTATCGTGATCGAGTGTTTTATCGATGTACAGAGTGGTTGTGTACACAAGCCGCCAACACACATTTCATTTCAAACAACTTGTAAAAGTGCATCTGGCATTATCTGACCCCTTTTAATAGGTTTATTTTAGGGATATACAATATATGTTTATTTTATTTTAATTAATGAATTATTTTATTTATTTATTGATACTTATTGTTGATCAACTGATATCTGTAGACAGTAGATATTTAATTTTGTTTTTCTTTAATTTACCTTTTGCTATCAAGTAATGCTGTGTCGTTGTATTTTATTTTTTTTTTAATTAAGGAACAATTTAGTAACACCGTTCAGTTCAATATCTATCAAATCTGAAAATGTGAAATTTTTCATTATTTTATAATGCTGTGATGCCCAAGTTAAAAACAATTGTATGTAGATTAATTTGTTGTATATTTTCTGTATTTTATTTTTAGGCAAAATAGTAATGATGTAGAATTTATACATTATACATTACTGCATGTACTTAAAGTACTATATGGTTAGGATTACTAAATACTACTTGCATGCAATTATTATCCTAATTGGTATTGTAATAGTAAATGCGTGTAACAAGGACACCTTAAAGTGTTACATACTGTAATATACATTTAAAATATTGTCTACTTGTCATTCTCTGGCCATAATATGTAAAAAGCTATTTTCCAGATATTTCCGATTAGCTCACAGTCATAGAAAAACTTTAGTCACAAGTTTAGGTGAAAAGTGTGATATGACACCCACTGACATTTTCTATTGACATCCGTTTCTAATACCATGGTAACAGCTCATTATTCAAATCACTGACTTCGGTTGATCATACAGGCAGTCTTTTATCCTTCTCTGCCTGCTGTTGTGTGAATGGGACAGTATAAGATTACCAACAAATATGGTTGTCAGTTCCAAACGCCAACAGTGTGAATTAAATCGAAGAGGTTGTTTGATCTTATATGTATCATTCTTGTTTCTAGTTTTCAAAGAAATGTCATTTGTGTAACTGAATCATACATGTGTACATTTGGCACTTTTGGCAGGAGATTTAAATTTTGCATTTCAGCAAATGTCTTCATGAATAAAACCTCTGAGAGCATGCTGTCATACTCCTACATAAGCAGATCATTTTAGATTCTTGTACACTGCAGAACAGAGATACTCATGCCATCCTCAAGGACTTGTGGAGCGGAAATGGACTGATTGTGTAGGAGTTCATGGTGTTTTTTAGGGTTGGTACAAGTGTTAGAGCTGTTCGGTAGAGCCTGCAGTCAGTTGTGCTTGTGATCTGTCAGTTCTATGTGCATGTTGAGTATACTGATAATGAACATCGGCTTATACAGAACTTTGTTTATTTATTTATTTATTTATTTATTTTTAAACCTAGCTGATTATTAGTAGCTGAAAGGTTTTAAAATCCTAGTGCATGCTTTAAAGAGAAACTTTACCTGATTCATGAATGGAGATCTGTTTATAGAATTGATTAGTAAGTCAGATATGTGGGAATGTTTGTAATGGCATGCTGAAAGGCTCTTGGTCTATATTATTGAGGTCATGCACCCTAAGTCTGAGTCAATATAAGTTAGTGAGCAGAATGCTAATCCTTTTGGCCCCTTTTAAAATTAAATTTTATACACGTACAGATTTAGTTTTGGCTGGTGCTTTCACTTTGGAATGTGACCTTATTTAAGTGCATTTTAATCCACATTTTGGATATAACATTGTGACTTTTATTGTAATTGCTAACTGAAATTGGAAGTTGGAGGAATAAATAATGCTCAAATAATAATAATAATAATAACAATAATAATCATTCTTTTTATTTAATGGCGCCTTTCTAAACACCCATGGTCACCTTACAGCAAACAACCAATAAAACAGTAACAATAATAGCATTGTAAAATTTAACAGCACAAATATATGCACCAAAATATGATAAAACTTTATCAAGAAAAAAAGAAAAATTGTAAAAAGCAGCAAGTCACAAGAAAGCCTGAGTAAAAAAAGTTTCATATTTTTTAAATTTTATATTCACTGTTCCATATTTTGAGGAGAAGCGAGGAGCCACAGAACTAAAAGTTCTTGCTCCCATGGTACTTATGCCAAGCTGAGACTGCACGATTTTAGCCTCGATTTTGACTCTCCAACAGGTTTTGAGAAATCACCGACAAACGGCCAAAATCACAGGCAAATTGGTGCTTGTACACGCGAGTGACAATCACACAGTGTGAACTATCAAAGACGCGATCTGAGAGAATCGCCGACGTGTTGCCGACACCCGTGAGATATTTGGCTTGCTAAATATTTGGACCTGTCGGCAATTAAGAATCATGCTGTATGAAATGTGTTCTGACTGAATAACATCGGCGATTACCTACAGCCAATTAGGGAGTGACATGTTGGGGGAGGAGCTATGAAGGTATAGAAGATAAATATCCTCCTTCATAATTTTATTTTCGTTGCAAATGAGCGCACATGCAATTTGTATGGCAAGCTTCTTTTGCTTGCTATTATTTACTTACGTGAGAACTTAGGTCTTGCACACGTGACCTCGCGTTGTTTCCATGTCATTCTCACATGGGTTTGGCAGTTAGACAAAGTTGTCGGTGATTCTTCCTGTTGTAAAGTAATGCAATATGAACACAGCAGCGACTGAATGCTACCCCGGATAGTCACGCAGTGTGAAAAGATCTGTGACGCGACTACTTTGAAAATCCTGCAGTCTGAACTCGGCATTAAGCGTATATACAGCGACACAAGAGATTTATTTTCATTTTTCATTTTTTTTTATATGTTACTTTTTTTTTATTGATTAATTTTAGAATGATTTGGTTGGCTTTACAATAAAATTTTCAAATAGGAATTCTAAAATAATTCTGTTGTATGTGTGTGTGCTTGCTTGTTTAATATGCAAAGTAGAACAAATTACCATGTTTGTTTTGTTTCCTATCCCGCAGGCAGTTAATTAGTGCGACAAATCTGTGTTTCACCCCACCATATTGTTTGTGGGAATTGGCAGATGCTTTCTAATAAAATCAGAAGTTTGGAGATTTTGTGACTGTTTGAATAGCGTCCTCTCTGAGCTTTGATTATGAATGGGCCAGGGACTCTTGGTATGCACAAGTGGTTGCATCCCATTTTATAAGAGACCATAGTGTGCTTTGGAGGGAATTCTGCTCAAAACGGCCACTGAATAACTAATGAAAGCAATTAGTCCTCCTCAACAGTTCTGAACTTTACCCAATGTCAGACCTCAGTGCTAGAGTCTAGAAACTCTATGGCAGCCTACTGCTGTGGGAATTTCATAGCAGAGGCTGAAATATAGAGAAATGAGGCTACTGCAAAGCTCTGATCGTATCAGACAATCTCTGGCAGGCAAACAGCCAGTTTCTACCACAAATTAGTGCCCTTTAGTTACAGGGCCCATATATCTCCTGGATTCAGGTAGAATAACTCTAAAACCAGCCAGACCCCCGAGGAGCTGGACATCACAGGCTGAAAGTGCGAAGACGGTGTGTAAATATAGCACTGTTTCTTCATTTTGTCGAAGCAGTGTCTATCCAGATCAGACTGGCGATGTGAAAAGTGTTTGGAGATGGGATTTTGGGGAATGGGGGGGGTATGGAGGCTCACTCTCAAGAGCCCTCAGGCCTGAAATGCTAGATGGTACGCATAAGCCAAAATGTGTTTCAAAGCAATGTCAGTTTCTCTGGATAATTCATGATGAACTGAGTTCAGCCCATGTATCCGTGTAACAGGCAGCTTTACTTTTGCCCTAGTGCTCAATTTTTGAAAATCCTCCCCAATGTATTGCTCTTTGCACCAGATCGGTGGTTAGACACTTTAGAGTGGCCGGAGGATGTTTGGTGTGCTGCTTCATGTCTGTGTTAGATGGAACTAGAGATGCCCCCCCCCAAAATCATTCCAGGTTTTTTATGATTATAATGTGCTTTTTATGATATTGTTTTTTGTTTTTTAGATCTAGACTAGATGGGATTTTAGAGATTTATACTTATTATTTAAGCTCCCTTCACCATTCCAGTTAATTAAGGATGAATTCACTCCAGAATAAAAATTTCAAATATTTTATTCACCCTGTCATAAAAAATGTTCATGTCTTTCTTGCTTCAGTTGAAAAGAAATTAAGGTTTTTAAAGGGCAAAGCATTACAGGATTTTTCTCCATATAGTGGATTTTAGTGGGGATCAATGGGTTGAAGGTCCAAATTGCAGTTTCATTGCAGCTTTAGGGGGCTTTACAATGTCCCAGCTGAGAAATGAGGGTCTTATCTAGTGAAACAATTGGTAATTTAAGAATACAAAAAAAACTACTACTCTATACCAGTGGTTTTCAAACTTATTCCTCTGCATATTTTGCATGTCTCCCTAATTCACACACCTGATTCAGACCATCAGCTCTTTAGGAAACTCATGCTCCATAAACTTAAATGAGTGTGTTAGATAAGAGAGACATGCAAAATGTGCAGAGCAGTGGATCCCGAGTAACAGGATTGAAAAACACTACCCTATACCCTATTTTACTCGTCTTTCTTGTGTTTGTGTTTTGTTTTGTTTTTTTTTTCGTTTCATTTTGGGGGGCTTTGTGTTGTGTTTTAATAACTTACTTGTGTTCAGCAACTAAGTAACTATAATTTAAAGTTATTTGCTCACTTTCTTGCTTAGCTCAGCAACAGAAACCCACTGACCTTGAGGCACACATTAAGAGAATTCCAAGCCAGCAACGCTCAGGTCTTGGGTTCGATTTCCATGTAACAGATGTAACACTCAGAGTTGCTGTACATAATACTGTCTGCTAAACAAGTGCGTAATCGGTTATATATATATATATATTTATTTCTAGTGTTTGTTTTATTTCACAGCTACCAGTCTTTCTCTTCCATCGTATTCAATTCAGACAGCAAGCTCCACAGCTCTTAGACACAATTTCTTTTGCCGTGTTGCTGTAGATTTTCCTTGCTTTGCCTTAATTAGCAACCTTTTCTTTTGTTTTCCCTCTCAACACTTTCATTTAATTGCAGCTGAGAGGAGACATAAAAGAACCGTCTTGGAAAAGGAAAAGCTTTTTGTGTCAAGAGTCTTTGCAGTTAGTTTAGTTTTATCACTTTGATGTTTGCCACACATGAGCTCTTGAGAGATGAACTCCTATATACTGTATACCTAAAAAACACTTTTTACTGTTTACTTATACACAAATCTTATAAAATAATACATGTTAGTTTGTAAATTTCTGCAGTTTTTGTGTAAAATATTTATATGTCGTCTTTGAAAAGCTTGTATTCTGGTATGCCAATGCATTACAGTGTCACAAATCAAACGTAAGATGCTTTGGCAGTCATGGAATGGAATACAAAAGAAGAGATGGACAGTTAGAAAGAAGATAAACACTTTTCGTACTGTTGATTTAGTATTCATACAGAAAACCATACAGATAACACTATTAACCGTAGGGAACCAAACAGATCTTGAATGGTCTCTGCTAGGTAACAATGGACGGCTAAAAAAAGCAAACTACTACTGAATTTCAACTGAGCAACTTCAACTATGCTGAGATGTGTAGTCTAAATGCTGATAAAGCTTTGGCATTTCACTCTCAATGATCTTTTAGACATTATAACAAAGCACTTTTGTCTTTATAATTCATTCTGTCATAAATTTAGATCGTATTTCGAAAGGATGCACGATTATTCAGGGCATGATTAGTTCATTCACTTTTATCCATATGCTAATGTGTTACAGTGACATTTAACATCAGTTTGAAAGCGTGGAAGACAATAAAAGCCAACAGCTTTATGGTGGCACTTTATCATATTTAGTGTTAGTTAGCTATTTAACAGCTTGGACCTCTTTTGATTCTCCTTCAGACTGTGTCTGACAACCATCTCAGCTCATGATATTTAATGCCATTCTGTATTTTTCAAGGTGCTGAATGAACCACCACAGCGGGAAAAGGATCCTTTATAAAGTCGCAGTAAAATGTCGTTATTTGAGAATGTTGGATGTTTCAGGTCATTGTTCTAGTCTTTAAATCCTGACATCTCAATGGAGGAAATCCATGTGGACTGTGTTTTAATAGACGCGCTAGTTTTGTCTGATCTTTTTGAAGCTGTATTATTGTCTAGGGCGTGCCGGTACCCTCAGGCAACTTTTAGTGTTATAAGTATAACAATGTAAACGGTTTTCTCTTGTGACTTTTCAGACATTGTTGTCTCGAGACTGTCATGTTAGTGAGATAAGTAACAGAGCGCACTTACATCCTCATGGTCTTTGCTGTTAAAATCCTTCAGCATTGTATTGTAGTCCCCAATGTCATGTTCCTACCGTGGGCGAGAGAGCTCAATTTAGGTCAATGCAAAGAGAAAAAACACCTGCACATTAAGAATATATTTGCATCAACACAAGTGCTGCCAACCTCACAACAAGCGCAAATAAGAAACGGTCACAACAAATGAAAACTAAGAAACGCGCTGCATATTGGGCGGACCATAACGGAAATTTTTCAAGGGGACCCAAAAAAGTGACGCACCAGCTGCAATATGGGTCTGATGCACAAGACGTTTGCATTAAGTAAAAGATAACTAAATCTAATTTCAAGGTGTGTGAAAATAAATCAGTAGTGCTTTATTAATTGTCAAAATGAATAATCCCAGCGAATGCAAATCTTAGCAGGTCCGTCACTTTTTTTGGTTCCCCTTGAAACATTTCTTAGTGTTGTGAGGATTTGTAGTGCATTTCTTCATTTGCGTGTGTTGTGAGGATTGGCAGCACTTGTGTTGTCAACTTGATGAAAATGTTTTCTTAATGTGCTGGTGTTTTTTCTATTTGCATTTGTTTTCTTAAATTGCAGCGTGTTGAGCTCTCTCGGCCACCGTATGTTCCTGTCCTCGAGGCTACTCAAGTTTGAAAAGCTCAAGGGCCTCAAAGTCTCAAGATCTCCTTTTGATCTCCTTTTTGCCACACTTTTGATTTGTCTTATTAATGAGACTGATAGAATACAAGTCTACTGTAATTTAATATCAGCGTAAGGGTGTTTTTATTATATTTATTTATTATTATTAAATTTAGCATTTGCTATGAAAGTACTGTAGTAACATTAACAGCATTTGCACATTTCATAATATGTTTCTTAATGCTGTCACAAAAAGCTTCTTGTCTGAGGAACCCAGAAGCTAGAAAACAAATTTGTGTAGCATCGCAATAATTCCCTCTATACGTCTCTAACACTGTCAAGGACATCTCTGAAAAAAAAAAAAGTCAATAAACAGGAGGCAGCAATCTGCCTTGCAGAAAGCCCTGAGCAGAAAAGCAATGAGGGCATTTGTGTGGCCACTAGCAAATCTCAGTCAGCCCAGCTGTGAGCTGAACATTGCTCTTTTACCCTCGTTTACCCTCAAAGGCTCAGTGCTCTCGCTAGAGTATGACTGACACTATACTGAGGTATTCAAATACCTCAACATATTGCACAGGTTCAGCATAGGCAATATGTCTAGTCTACAGACATGAGTTATAGCATTTTGCTCCCAAGCTTGTTGTATTTCACATGCTGCTGAGTGTGTTTCGATGTGTGTCGTTCTGTATCTGACTGGAATATCAAACAATGTCTTAAAAAAACCCTCCTTATTTCCATTCAGGTCTTTACATTTGTTTCTTGTATAATGAATATGCAGTGCTCTTAGGCTCCTGAATTGTTTCACCAATCATCAAAAAGAACAGCATAATAATTATGTGCTTGAAAGAAAGACTTGCATAATACTCAGCATATTTTCTTTTTCATGCAAGATGTGCAGACTTTCTCAGGCAGAGGTGGATTAGTTTGCTGTTAGATGTAATCCGGTTTTAAATGCATTGCTTTGTGCAGAACATCCATCCTGGACTATCACAGACCTCAGCACATTTTCATCTTAGCTTTACATGCCAGATAAGAAGGGTTTTTGATGTTTAGAAGGATGCATGTAGGCATCAACTTTTTTTTTTTTTTTCCCAAGAAGTTTCTGCTCAGGATGACAGTTAGCTTATCTGCTTTGTAAATTCGATGCACTTTGAGGCTCTGCAAACTTTTTTTTTTTTTTTGACTAGTAGGTGTCTTAATAATCACAGCCATAGATGTACTGCTCACAGTGTTCACTGACTGACTGATGAAAATGGTAAGAGCTGGCCCAAAAGCAGTTGTTTCATTTTGATTGGCTCACTTTTTCACAATTTCCTGCCTTGAAACAACTTCTGAGTATACGGTAGTTACTGGATTTGATCAAGTTGGGAAGATTTGTGCCAACAAATCTTCCGATGCCGAGAGACTCAAGTTAGTTAGTTTGTGTCAATGAGAAAAAAACTTAAAAGCTTTAAAGGGATTAATACTGATTAATAAAAATGTATTTAAAAAAATATATATAAAATAATTCTACTGTTTTCAGCATTGATAATAAAAAATACTATTGACTTGATGAATGAAGTATTGGCTGCTGAAAATTCTGCTTCAACTTTTTAATTAAAAAATAAAAACTATAGATTTTAAATTGTAACCATAAGTAACAATATTACAGTGTTTATTTTTGATCAAAAACATTCAGCCTTGTTGAGCATGAGAGACTTCTTTCCGAACAAAAAACAAAGAATCCCCAAACTTGAACCGCTGTGGGGAAAAAGTCTGTACTTTTAGATGTGGATGGACAGAAAAATCTAGATTGAAAGTTTGCTTGTGGAGGAAGCTGCAATGTGGAAAAGGCTTTCTACTGGTTGTCAAAAGTCTGGCAGTGCAACACGAATGTGTGTGACACAAATCTAAACACAAGTTTCTTACAGGTAGTGTTATATACCTTCCCTCTGTATGAACTTTCAAAGTTATGGCAGTTACCATAATAATGGATTAACATTGGCATAGAGCAATGGAAATAAGAGCAAAACCTTTTCTGATATTGTTATTTTTCACTCTGAAGCATGAAAAAATATATATTCTGAACTGCAGACAGCTTTTGTTGAAAATCCAAGCATCTGCTGTGACATTTCTGAAAATATGGAGATCATATGCAAGCTGTAGCACCTGTATAATTATAAGGTTATTTAAAAACCGTACTCCACCTGTGGCCCTATATCCCACAGGTATGCTGTAATCCAATGAAATATAATGATGTTATTTGTACTATAATAACAGTGTACGCCATATATTGCTGTATTATTTGCTCACATATACTGTAAACACCTTTTTAGTTTTTCCCCCATTTTAATGTTACACTTTTACATTTAGATTGTTGTCATGCGTTGAAAGCCAACATCAGCCCCTTACAGCCATGTGAGAACTGCTAACTACAGAAACAAGGGAACGTGTGTGATGATTTCACTGCTTCACAAAGAATCCCATGTGAAACGCCCTTTAGAGAGTTGAGTATGTGAAGCATGACAGATTTTTCCATATTCTTCCTTACTGACCTTTTTCTGCCCACTGTAGATTAATATTTGACCCAGTCCAAAACCTCAGGTGTTGATCACTAAAGCAGCACCACAGGCTTTCAGTAGCTGATGTTGATTACACATCCATCACATAATCACAGATGAACCAATTACATTTTTCTGCAGCGGTTAATTGAAAGCACTGAAATGAACGCTTATTTCCCTTGATACCTTTTAACAGATGTGTTTTCTTTAACCATTTACCAAAGAGTGTTCTGCATTGCATTTCCTGTTACACAGCAAAAAAAAAAATCCAGCGTACAGATTTCAGAACAGATGATAGTATAATTATTCCCTGTAGAGTGATGGAAATCTTCCAATAACCATCATAGATAAACTGTATTTGCATTTCCACTAGGGTGCTTGCTAAGCAGCAAAAGCTTAAGGTCTGCACAAATGAAATCTCAAATTAGAGCAGTCATAAACTTTGTCGCTGTCGTAATGGCTCGTGTCTTGTTTTCTGTCAGCTGTGCGTGATTATCCAACACACAACGTGGTTTCTGTGCCAACTTTGCAGCGTAAACAGCTTTAGGTGATTAAAAATATGTAGGCAGCAGATTTCAATTTGGTATAAATGCAGTGAAGACAGGTTGTAAATATTATATCTTTGCTTTTGATTCGGTTTTGAATAGCAAACTTTATACTGCATACACTTATGATTGTGCTAACTCCATTTCCCATATTGTGAAGTCATTTTATTGCTATATATTTTTAGATAATTGACCGTTTTAAGAAAAATGCCAGAAAAAAAAAAAGTTTTGTTTTTGAGCTATAAGCTATCAAAACCATGCGCTTTCTTTTATCTGTCAGTGGTGACGATTCAATAGATGGAGCTGAAAATTCGTTTTAAAGCATCATGCGGTATCATTTCCTCCTTTATCATTGTTGAATGCTAAATTTGCAAGGGTTATAATAATTTAGCATAGCATTCGTTGAGATACAGCAGGAAAAACACATTCCGGAAGAACAAGGAACTTTTTTTTTTGTCTTCATTTCTATAGCCGGTTTAATGTCATGTCTCAGAAAGCATGAAAAGCCCTTTTAGTCTGTCTCACACATCAAGGATTTGTTTCTGCAGCAGTGGTTGAGCTCTGCTGTACAATTTGAAGCCTGTAAAATGTATTCATCAATGAATCATTTATTAAGAATGTGCTAATTCATTAACCCCGTTCAAACTTTTTCCTGTGCTTGTTTATCAGATAGTTGCAGAGAACTCGCTCAAGACACTTTGTTCATAACAAACGACTTTGTCCATGATTTATGCTTGGTGATATGATGACTTCAAACTTGCACGGCACAAAAGTACCAAATATTTTATCAGCAGAGTCACGCTTATCTTCAATTTTTCAGTTTATATCATGAGATGGGCAGTAATATAATTCACAAACTATTTTCCCCAGACGCACTATGCAGATTTATCAAGCTATGAATTCAGAGGATGTCACCGGTCTCTCCGGCTGAGGTAGATTCACAGTCTGTGAGAGCAGGTGTTGTTTACAACATGCCATTCTGCAGCACTGCCCAAATAAACAGCTGTCAGTAGACCCACACAGAAGGAAATCCTCATCAGTCGACCTGAACCACCACTCAGCCAATATGTGAGAAATGAAAAACATGAGAAGCTGAGGTGAACATCTTTTCCAATATACTGCCTGCAATCTTCTTCGACATCAATCTTCAGCAAAAGCCTCCTTCACTGGATGCGTGGTTTTCTTGGAAATGTATAAAAAAGTTGATTTGTGCCATTTGATTAAGAACTGTTTAAAGGACAATGTACTTTCTTTGCCACCAAGGTCAAATAATAGGATATAATAGGCTTCTTTCACCATTCTCAAGTTAAAGGGTTAGTTCAACCACAAATGAAAATGAAAGAACTTTGTTCATCTTCAGAACACAAATTAAGATATTTTTGATGATATCAAGGAGCCATCTGTTCTTTCATAGACAGCAGCACAACTGAAATGATCCCAGGTCCAGAAATGTAGTAAAAAAAACAATGCGTGTGACATCAGTGGCTCAACTTCATTTCAATACTTTTTTTGCGCAAAGAAACCAAAAATAACAATTTAATTTGACCATTCTTCTCCCGTGACTTACGTCTTCCGCCGTTCCTGAATGCACCGCATAGGCGAGCTTTAACGGCCTTGTTTACATCCGGGGGAAAGCACTTGCATGTACAGTATGTAAACTGCAGCTGTTCGATAGAATCGAGCTAAAATCCTGCAACTTTGTTTTTTTTTTTGTTTTTTTTAAGGACTCCATGATACATTTTTACAGTGTTCTTTAATGAAGGTTTAAAAGAACTTGTTTACTACTGAATTATATCTTATATATGGAATAAATGTAATATTACCTTCTTGATGAATCAAGATTAGCTTTTAAATTGTGGTGATTTTACACACAAAAGCATGATTAATAAATAAAATATAGAAAGTTTTCAGCCCATCTTCCCTTTCTGACCTGCTTGGTCTTCCGTTGTTTGTACATATAGTCCTTCCCAGTCATCTGTTTTTAGACCACTCCAAAACCAGTGCTTTGAAGCGCAACCGAATCAGGTTCTGAGCAGCATTCTTGTCACATTAAATTGGGATAAGAGAACTTCGGAGGAAAACAAAAGACACTGATCAGTTTTAAACTAGTAGATGCGCATGTTCGATTTTTCAAAAGACTGGGGTCTGGTCTAGCCATCCGTTTAGTGATTCAGCACCAGGCAATGCCTGAATATTTCAAAGGGCTCTTTGCAGCACATCAGTCTTATCTCTGGCCACTGCTGCTTCTGCGGCTTTCATACTCAGTCCCTCATTCTATACGTGGGAGGTCAATATCTGACAACTGGCATTACCATATTTTCATCCCGACTGGGGTATAAATAAGTTGGCCGTGTAGGGTAAAACTAACAATTTGTCACAGTTGACTGCCTCTCACCCCTCTGAGCTGTTTGTTTGCACAGCTACACAAGCTGCAAGTGCTACTATAATTAATATTTGAGTCTCCGTGGGGGCCGGCAAAGAGACATCTTTGACCACAGAGCTGGTCAAAGCGGTGCATTGTACCCTAATGGCAAGCATACAGTTGTTTTTAAGCTTAAAGCATAAAGCACAGGGGATGAAATGGAGTTTGTTGTGCAGTAATGACTGCTAAACTAGTTTGTATTGTTATTTTGCTGATTATAAAAGACCCTTGCCAATTCTGCATTGTCTGTTTTTAATGCCTTTAATGCCTGTCGTTCCTTGTCCTCACACACAGCTATGGCTACAGAATGTTTTTTTTTTATACTCTTAATCATGAACATGTAGATTAATTACCGATCTTGGCAAAACAACTGTTCTTTCTTTTTCTTCAGCCCTCTGAAGAGCCCAACATCCTGCTGGCTTCCCCCAAGTTGCTGCTTCCTTCAGGCAGTCAGCTGCCGGCCAGCACTCCCCTGTCTGTGCACCACCAGCTCCAGCTGCTCCAGCAGCAGCTCACCCAACAGCAGCAGCAGACACAGGTGGCTGTGGCCCAGGTGAGATGGACTACATGCAACATTGCTCTTTAAATGAACACTTAATAGAACTGTAGAAGTGGTGGGATTTAGAGAATTGTTTGGTTTATGTGTGCATTTTTAACATAGTATACATTTTCACATCAAAAGTATGAGGATAGTAAGTTTATTTATTTTAATATTTTTGAAGAAAGACGTTTTTGAAAGAGGTATGTTATGCTCACAGGCCCGAGGCCTCTTTTACTTGATTAAAAATGGTAATGTTGTGAAATATTCTTTTTAATTTTAATATATTGTAAACTATTTACTGTCACTTTTGATCAGTTTAAAAGTACTAAATCTTACTGACCCAAAACCTCTGAGTGTGTGTGTGGCAGTCGGAGGGGGATATAATAATAATAATAATAAAAAATAAAAAGAGAGAGCAGCTAGCTCATCTTATTTTTTCCTTTATAATTAGACGTATTATTCTTTTGAACATGGTTTTATTAATGGGATTAAATTATGGGTTTTTTTGGTGTTTTTTTTATGGGTCAGATGAGTTTTTAAGTGATTTATTATTTTATTTATCCTTTTTCTTCAATAAAAAAACAACAACAAGTGTTCCTGCAGAAATTTGAGCAGGAAAATTGGCTCAAATATTTCTACACTGACAATCTTGGGCTTTTGGCAGGTGTCAACTAGCTATTTTTATATATATATATATATATATATATATATAATATT
>JAUYWG010000039.1:11643773-11660968 GCA_034779775.1 Enteromius afrohamiltoni | reverse complement strand
GTCTTATCAATCTTAATTGTGAAGTAAAATGTTCACCACATTGTTATTCTGTGAAGAAAATCTATTTCTTGTAGTAACACTTTTACAAAAACTGTTGCCTCCAATTTAAAGTCTTCTCTTCTGCTCGATCAGCTACAGTGGTCTCAATGTGAATCTTTGCTACAAATCCCAACATTGGAACTGGTTGTGAATGACTTGGAGTGCACAAAACGGCTGTATTCTTTTCGTTCTTTCCGGCACTAGACTTTTTTATTTATTCAGCCTTTGAGAGCATGCGGTTTGCTTGTTCAGCCACAGTTCTACACCAAGTTTGGCAAAAGGAGAAGCCGTTATTTTTCAGAAGCATTACGGTCAGCCAGAATAGCACTCTATCTCTTAAGAAAGCGCTTTTTTGTTTTGGTGTGTGAGAGAGACACTTGGCGTTCTTCACAGGTCTGAGAATGGTGTAACAAGGGGTGGAATTTTGTTCCACGCTCCTTTGACCCACATTTTTGTGTCTGCTTGTCGCTTTGAGGTGTGTTGAAGGATAGTCAGGGATGTCCATCCTGTCATAATTCTGATAAGCGAAGCCAGCCAGTTGGAAACATACCCAGATTTGCAAACACAACAAAGAGAAACAAGCTGTGGCTTTGCTCTGGCTGCTGTGATGTCTTCAGTCACTGAAGAGGAGGAGACGCTTTGAAGCGAGCTATCAAAGCGGCACACGCAAGTCAATCGTCGCTTATTAATTTATTTCTCCATTTGTTTTGCAGTGGCTCTCATCCTTAGGGAAAATGATCGGCAGATGAAAAGATATTTGCTTTTCTGAAGTCTGGATTAGTGGTGGAGTGGGTTATTTGTGGAGAAAGGTTTTTGTGTGTTTCGTGTTTCTTTTAATCAGTCTGGTGGAAAATTCTCCTGTAGACAGTTCATTAGAGATAACGCATTTAGCTCCTGCAATGTCATGAAAACGATGCCCATGTCAAATCTCCCACATATCAGTTTGGGATGTTTGTGTTTTAAAGTGTTTTTCTGAGTTCTAGTACTGCACGAGTCAGATGGTTTCTCTGATTGTATACATAGGGTTTATAGAAAATAGCCTCTCCGGGTGCTTCGTATATCACTACTGCTTGTTTTCATGCCCCCTTGCAGCTTTCGGTAGGGTGTTTAAAGGAAAATCAGCACTGAAATATTTGATGTAATTTCTTTGTGCCATTTGAGGGCAGCAACAATGGAATAAACAGCCCTATAAAAACCTTGTAATGACTACAGCACAGTGGAAGAAAAAAGATTGTATTTGTGCTTGGAAATGACTATGGTCATGAAAGTCTCCATCTTAAGTATGTGTGATTAAATAGATTGTTAGAACATGAATCACACAAATTACCTTTATAGAGGTCTCTAGGTTATGTCAGTGAAAGTGAATCATTTGGTGACATCTAAGTCGGTTCTCTTGTGAAAGCGTGGAAAAGGGTTTCGAAAACATTTAAGGGTGTTTTTACATAAGATTAGTGCATGCAGACTAAGCACTGATCACTCCATACCCATTTCATTAGACCTTCATTCTTCTTCATAACACAAATCTATATATTATTGCTGAAGTCCGAAAGCTTTCTGACCCTGCATCAACACAACTGACACATTCAAGACTACAAAAACTTTTTCTTTGTGCACAAAAAATAAATTTCATAGCTTCATAACATTATGTTTGAACCACTGATTTCAAATGTCTTTACTACCCTCCGATCACTTTATTTTAGCATGGGGAGTGATCAGGAAAAGAAGAGTACTTGACCTTAGATGCTTCCTGGTTAAGTGTCTGAAATTCATGTCATTGATGTTGAAACAGACTCTATTTACTTTTGTAATATATCTCACACTATACGCTAATATTGCCACACTGTCAAAAATTTTACGGTTCTCTTTTCATTTTCTAGCCATAATTGGACAGAGAACTTTTAATTGCTTAATTAGTAGATGTGAAAATTAAAAAAAGAATAACTGATTGCAGTGACAGTTTGTCATCCTTAAACAGTTCTTATTGCTGCTTTTGTTTACTTTTTTTTTAAAAAACAAGAAAAAAGAATACTGCTTCTGTGTGTCATCGAGGAAAATTATGATCATCAAAGCATTTGGACTCCAACATTTACCCTGACTTGCCTTGCTGATGAATCTACCCCACTCAGATTGAGATATAAAACCATGACAGCATGATATATGTGGCTTGTATACGTTTACATCCCTATATCCTTTTGAAAACAACATCTTTTGTCATGGTAGGCAGCTCTTTCCCCAAAGACAATCACTCTTTGTCAGAAAACATACACGCACACACATACATACAAGCACTACCATCCAGAAAGGATGGCAGGCAGCTCAACCTGAACTAAGCTTTCAGTCTACATTTACCGTATGGTGATTTTTTTTTTTTTTTTTTTTTTCCTCAATCTTTTCCACTACCCCCTGCTGGCCTGATCTTGATGGCTCATTGGCTTTGTCTGGAGAATGTATTGTTCTTAAGGGCAGGCAGTGTGAGCAGGCACGCTGTTTAACCTGGCTCATAAATCACACCGGACCCCTTGGAGGGCAGCCGCGGTGGCTTTAGGAGCAAACAGATACTTAGACTGTGCTCAGGATAAGCCACTGGCGGAAATAGATTTGCCCGTCTATCGCTGGGTAGAATCATCGGACTTATGAAGGACACTCAAGTGGATCATAATCATTTAGGAAATCTTTATAGCTGGCCATTTGTCATTAGCCGGACAAACCAAGCAGTAATTCAAAATTCAGTGATCATATTTATCTGTAATATTAAATGGCTTATTATATATATATATATAATAAGCCATTTAATATCACAGATAAAAAAATATATATATATATATTTTTTTTTTTTGTGGTGAAAAATGTTGCTCTGATTTAATTATTATTTAATATGGCTAAATATAAAATTATTGAATAATAATAATTATTATTATTATTTATATATATATATATATATATATATATATAATTTTTCTAACATATATAACAGACTTTTGTCCTTCCACTGTTATTCTTTATATTATTTTATCATTATTCTTAAGATACAGCTGGTATCAGGAGCATAAAATATCTTTCTAAAAAAGTTATTTCATGATGTGGCGATAAAGAAGCTTTTCGGATGAAAGCCCTCTTTAATGTGGCATGAATGCCGCTACCTACACAGTAAATGAGATGACCTTCATAGTAACACTTTAGAAGGTTTGCTATTAATTTTTCATTTTCAGTATAAATGCATTCAAAATATAAAAAAATAGAACTGCATACCAAATTGCATAATGGGGTGATTGTAGATTCAAATATTTTTAAAGATGTTTAACTTTAAATATATACATAAATTAAAGTAGGATTCAGAAATTCTCAGAATAACAATAAAAAGATTTTTTCCTTGAACTCTTGAAGCCCAGACAGGATCCCATTCAGAAATATTCTTCTAAAGCTGAACAAAGGCAAATTCGGGGAATTAATTATAAAAGAATAGCCTTAAAGTTTAATCAAATGAAAACCTAAAACCTTTTTATTTTATTTATTTTTTTAAATATCACTTTAAATTTGCATAATGCTTTTAAATTAGAGTAAAAACTGAGCCAGTTTGAGTTTTTGTCCTTAGTAGAGGAGACTGTAGGATGATACAGGATATTGTCTGCTGGAGGACTCTGTGTTGGTTGTGCTGTAGTTAAGCATGCATACTTTGGTGTGCTCAACAGGTACATCTGCTGAAGGATCAGCTCTCTGCAGAAGCTGCGGCGAGGATTGAAGCCCAGGCTCGAGTTCACCAGCTGCTGCTGCAGAATAAGGACCTACTGCAGCATATTTCTCTCCTGGTCAAACAGGTTCAGGAGCTGGAGCTCAAGATGGCTGGGAATAGCTCTAGTGAGTATGATTTCCTGTTTCAGCAGTGCTAGGGGGGTAACTCCATTGTTTTGTAGCAGATTTTAATTGTACCCTGTTCAACACCCTTCAAAATGGAAGAGGATGTCTGTGTTTCATTAAAACATATTTTGTTGACCTTCTGATTCAATATACTTTTTGGTATGATTTTATCTACTGTTGTCCTCAGGCTGTACAGTGCAATAATAATGTATTTTAATTGTTAATAGTTTTAATAGTTAAATCTTTGAACAAAAGATTATTTTTATTAAGGACAAAAAATATTTAGTTTAATTATCCTAAAACTGTATGTTATAGAGTGAATATTTTATTTGATTTATGTCAAAACTGCATAGTTTTGTGGCAAAAAATAACTCTCTTCATACCTGATTTAACAGATGTATAAAGTGTATGCATGTATAGTTTCTAAATGAATCTTATTAAATTAATTTATTTAATCCCAACGAGTTATCATGGTAACATTCACAGCCCTAATTATTAATTAATTTACTAATTAATTATTATTATTATTCATTTACAATTATAAAATTGTTAAATGTTAAATTGCTAAATGTGTTTTTCATATAATAATATTTATTATTTATTATATTTATTAATAATATATAATTAGTATTATTATTTTAAAGAGGGCTAGCTATGACAAAGTCTTGAAAATAATCCTGGTACAGCATTCTAACCTTCACTTCGGTGTGAAATGTGCTGTCATTATTAAAGAGGATATGAGAAGATATGACTGTCAATTACAGCCATTTTTTGCAAGGTGACTTAAGTGTGACAGTTGGGACAGTCAAGGATGAGAGCTCTTTATCATGCAGGCTAATGTGAAAGATAGCACATCTCCATGTGCTGCTGCTATGTGAAAGTGTGCTTTAAAATAAGCATGAAATTAACCCTTGTGGAGTGCCGTGATGAGAGAGAAGTTAAAAGGCAGAGGCAGATATTGTATGTGATGGGGAGAGAGGTGGAAGAGATGGGAGGGTCTGAGTGAAAGAAAGCTGCTGAAACGCATCAGATCTATTCAGAGAGGGCAAGTGAGGATGTGTTGCAGAGGTAGGAGCACTGTTATTAACCCACTGGAGCAGAAGAAAAGGAGAAAAATGTGGAGCAGAACTGACATTATAAAGCGTTATATAATATGAAGGAAGGCAGATGGCATGCACAGACTACGTATATATATATATATATATATATATATATATAACATATATTACACATACATATATATATTAGTCAATTGATTTAAAAAAAAATAATAATAATAATTTACAAGGTACTGTGGAAAAAAAATAACTTAAAGGGTTAGTTCACCCCAAAATGAATATTCTGTCATTAAATAAGAAGTTGCAAATTACACTCACCTTCATGTCGTTCCAAACAAAAAGATAATTTAAGTAATATCTTAGAATTTTTTTTTAATAAAAAATTTATTATACTTGTAAAATGATTCACTGTAAGATGCTCTTAAAATGAAGTATAAAAAAGCCCCAGTCTCTTCTTTTCTCTTAACAGTGGGATCCCAAGACAGTCTCCTGGAAATCACCTTCCGTGCCAACGTTCCCCCAGTCCTATGTGACCCCACCACCCCCAGACCAGAGGACGCCATCCTTCCTCCACTCAACGATGGGACACAACTATCCTTGCCTCTGGGTAGTCCAATAGGTAGGGACCAGTGCTTGATCAAGTTTGAGTGTTTCCGCTTTCTTTCGGGACCACCCCAACAAGAGGAGAGTACTGGCACACCATCTGAAGGTGTCTGGCCCTCATCACGGGATGAGCTTCTGGGTAGCCTCGAGCTGCTAAAATTCCGCGAGTCGGGAATCGCTTCCGAGTATGAGTCAAACACAGATGAGAGTGATGAAAGCTGGGGACAGCAAGACGAGAGCACTTTGCGTCTGCTCAATGTGCTCAACAAACACGGCCCGTCTGACTGTTTGGAGGATGAAATTGCTGTTTAATGTGATTTTGCGCACTTAGAAAACACTGCTTGATGCTTTGCTTAGAAGGTTCAAGTCAATCAATGTCAATATTGTCAAACCGTCTACTGCTGTTTGTACTGCTGATGAATCTGGGAGACCAAGGTGATGTTAAGAGTGGCTGTTTCGTTTCACTTTTTATGTCACACTTTAAAAAGCAAACAGCCCTAAGGCATAGTAAATACTCCAATTTAAAGTTTAGGGACACACAGATTCTTGTATCTCTAATGGAACGTTCACACACTCAGCGATGGAGGTCACCAAGTGGCTATATTGTTGATCAGAATGGCCATCCCTACTTCCACACACACATACAGTACATATACATATGTGTATGTATATGGACCATTGGGTTACTTACCATTAACTAGCTTGTTTATATATAATGACATAAATAAATGATGTATATTGCATATAAATTATTTACAAATATAGTAATGTTTTATGTTATATTTAAATAATTTAAATGTAATTTTAAACTATATAGGTATGTTTATTATATACCGTGGGTACTGAAAGTATTCAGACCTCCTTAAATTTTTCACTCTTTTATATTGAAGCCATTTGCTAAAATCATTTCATTTTTCAATATTTTTCCTCATTGTACACACAGCACCCTATATTGACAGACAAACACAGAATTGCTGACATTTTTGCAGATTTATTAAAACAGAAAAACTGAAATATCACATGGTCCTAAGTATTCAGACCCTTTGCTCAGTATTTAGTAGAAGTACCCTTTCAATCTACAGCCTTGAGTCTTTTTTGGGAAAGATACAAGAAGTTTTTCACACCTGGATTTGGGAATCCTCTGTCATTTCTCTTTGCAGATCCTCTCCAGTTCTATCAGGTTGGATGGTAAACGTTGGTGGAAAGACATTTTTTTATCTCCCGACTGCGTATTTGGAGCTCAGCCACAGTGATCTTTGGGTTCTTCTTTACCTCTCTCACCAAGGCTCTTCTCCCCCGATAGCTCAGTTTGGTCGGACGGCCAGCTCTAGGAAGGGTTCTGGTTGTCCCAAATGTCTTCCATTTAAGGATTATGGAGGCCACTGTGCTCTTAGGAACCTTACGTGCAGCAGAAATTAACTGAAATGATTTTAGCAAATAGCTGCAATATAACAAAGAGTGAAAAATGTAAGTGGGTTTGAATACTTTTTGTACCCACTGTATATATTTAAATATAAAGTTTATTTTTCAATTTTTTAATTTAACAAATTGAACCCATTTTTAACAAAATATTTTACATCCTTGCATGTGGACAGCGACTGATAAAAAAAAGTCAATCACAGTAGGCAGATCATGTGTACACCAGCATCTTCCCTTCTATCGGTAGCTGCCACATCACATAAATACTCATTTGCATAAAGTTAAACTTTGTTGCATCCCTGAACACTCCCACTTTCTACTAACTGCCACAATTGACTTTGATGCCAGAAACAGCTGTATGTGTTAACGCTCTTTTAGAGGCTACAAGCGAGTTCTGATTATTCACAAACAAGTCATTGTTTTTAACTGCAAGAGATACAAGTGAAATGTAGAACAAATTTTATACATTAGCCTGTGATGTTGTATCTAAGACATCAGTTGTACAGTTGCAGGTTTGTTTCTGGGCGGTATTAGACATGTTTGCACTGATATGCTCAGCCACTTAGATCACCTTTCATCAGAAGTGCTCAGAATGAAGACAATTACCCAGCTACATCTGTTTTAGCATGCACGACAGAACAGACTCTTAATTGAATGACTGTGGACTGAGGACGCTAAGCTAATTATACCCTAAGGGTAACGAGGCGTCTAAACCGGTCAGATTTTTACCAACAGGAAACCCAATTAGAGTGTCAAAGTTTTCACAACCCACATCCCTTATTCATTATTTTCATACTCAGAAAAGCTTGTCGTGTCTGACTGCTTCACATATTAACTTTTGTACACATTTTGCTTTCGTTTCGTTTTTCTGTGCTTCTAAAAAGTGATATTTCGGTGTCTTACCTGTATCTCTCTGATAAACTGCTGACTCTTTAACCTCTCTGTTTATATTTTGCAGTTCTTCCTTCTCTCTTTTTTCTCTCTCTCTGTTTCTCTCTGTGTGCCCAGTGTCATTTAGAGGCAGACAAGTGCGCACAATTAGACTGGTAATAATAGAGTGGTAAGCAATTCTTCCCACACATAAAGGACGTCGAAAGCACTTTCTGTTGTTGGTTTACTCTTAAACGTCTGTATTTTCTTTTTTTCTTTCCACCAAGAAAACAAAATTTAAGAATTTACCATCTTTAAATCTCCTTCAGGCTTGGAACAGCCTTCCCACAGATTCTTCGCTGTGCCTGTAATGAGGGATTCATGATCAGTCGTGTTGGCTCGCAGCAGGTCTGGAGGCCAAGACCCAGCTGTGAGCTGTGGTCTAAATCCTCCACAGGAAAACGTGTCATTGTCTGAACCAAAAAAACCCTAGTATTTTTATTTATTTATTTATTTCTCCTCCTTCAAGGGCACAGTATATTTGTATTAGTGGTGTTTGCTAAGGCGCATGCATCACTGCTACTACTGCACGAAAGCATTTTTGGAGCATTGACAGTGGGCTCTTTTAAGTAAAAAAGATAATTTGCATAGAACCGCCCTAGCAACTCCATAACAGTGAAAACCAATTAAAACATAGAACCGCCCTAGCAACTCCATAACAGTGAAAACCAATCAAAACACTCTAGCAATTTGCCAGTGAGTTTCTTTTATATGATACTGATACCTGAGGAAGCACAGCGAAGTAGAAAAAAAATCATCATCGATCTTGTTCTAGAATCCTGGCCCTTGTTAGTTTTTGAAAAAATAAAAATTCAATCATTATTCCACAGAAAACAGCCTTTGGTGTCACAAATAATAAATCACGAATTGTGCCTCCTGTAGGTTACTGCAGGTTTTCAAAGTTTATGACTCATTTCAAAACCACTTTAAATGAGTTGTCATTTTTAAGAGCTTTGAGGTGACTCCAAGGAGTTATATGAACTAACTTTAAAAAAATTCATGCATTCGCGGCATTCAGTTATTTCCAACATATTAGAACAGGGCAAAACAATCGAATGGTAACAGCGATTTATAGCCGCGGATTTTAATGCGGGTTTTAAGAAAATGCTAAATGTTATTGAGCACTCCTAGCAAAGAACAGAAAGATTGTGACCTTCTTTAGCTGAAGGACAACAGCGCCCCGTGTGTTGAAGACAAGATCTGTGCTGTCTGAAGAAAATGTGGAGACACTCATCTTTCTGAACTTAAAAAAAAAAAAAAAAAACGTTTTTATTTTATTTTTGCTGTATTGAAAACATTGAACCGTGACACAACTGTGTCATATAAAACCGAACCGTGATTTTTGTGAACCGTTACACCCTTAACATATATCCATCATGAATATGTTTGCTTGACTTTGATAGTTTAACTGTGGTTCAATTGTTCTGCGATTCCAAGAATCGTTGGCATGCAAATTGAACCACTTCAGACACCATATGCATGCACATATTCTTCAAGAAATAAAAATGACCACTAAAAAGTGTAGCGCTCACAAAACCAGCAAGTGCAGAGAACACCATCTGAATCGCTGTGTAATTTAGAGGATGTTCTGGAGCGTCCCTGTCTCATCTTTACTCGCTCAGGGAAACGAGCGGCTGTCGGATTGATCCTTCTCCCTGCGGCATAATTGAAATTGCATAACAATATCACATCTCATTTTAGTACAGCTGCCGCTTCTGAGAGAAGCTGTTGGAAACTCGGGTGCCTGCGAATTAGAGGCTCATGCCCAGGCCCACCTACTCACTCTGGGGCTTTTGAGAACATTAATTCTCCTGTAATCGCAATGGTACTTTAGCTTGAAGTGTTCAGCTCCAACTATTGTTGAGACCATAAACCTTTTTTTATCGTGGCCTAGTAGTGCACCAAACAATGTAATCTCTACAACACAACGGAAATATGCCACACCCATGAAATTAGCACAACACAACTAAACAAATTGCAACACAATGGAAAATTAGCACAACACAATGGAAACAAGTCACAACTCAACCGAAACAAGCCCCACATTGTGTTGTACACTACTGGACCACCATATTTATTTCCTTTTAGGATTGCAAAATTAGACATTATGACCTACTGTTCAAGGATGCCCAAGGAGATCCAGGCCATGGTCTCAAAGAAAACCTCCATGAACTCCAATACAATTGAATTGATTTGAACTCCTTCATGCCCCACAAGGGTGACACACCATGAAATTAAAAACTGCCCTTAAAAAAATTTTAATTAATTGGCTATATTTCATAGAATGTGCCGTTACGCGCCGTTAGTTCAATCAGGCTCTAATGATTTTTTTCTAAGACAGATGACCGTCGATCAAGTATAAAAGCTGGCATCACAGTCTGCTTGCTCTAAATCCCTTTTTTCATCAGTGCTAAACTTGCAGATTGTTGCATTGCATGCATGTTGCTGCTTGACATTGATGTGTCAGAACCTTTGATTAATTATTGATCTGAGATTTGAAGTCGAATAAAAACGGGGGCATTGTCTCCTGTTATTTTCTTCTCTCCAGTAACAGAACATTGCCATAATAACATCTCCACATCTATTTTTGATGTGTTTAGTGCTGCTGTTTGGTCTCACCTTAATTGTAAGACTGTTCTGACGTTTTTTTTAGATTTACTCCTTTTCTAAAATCAATTTTTTGCCAATGCATTTTTTAAAGTTGCTGCTGTAGGTTTCAGCGCGCTGCTTAACATACAAATAGCTATTGAGCAGAAAAGTTTCCATGCCGTCTACAGTTTTGGGTGGTGAAGTTTTTGTAGATTTTTGGGGGGATTTTTTTTTTTTATTATTATTTTTTTTTTTTTCCCTTTCAACACCTATATATGCTTCAGACTGTCTACAGTACCAAGGAGACAAGTCAGCCAGCAGCGCTGTTCAATAGAGATGGATAGTCCTAATAGTGCAGTTTACTTGTGAAGTTCTGTGCCCTTTTCATTTAAGAGTCCTGAGATTGATGCTTTTATTCTGGGCTGCTGTGCCACTATGGTGCTCCACCTCATTTGTGTTAATGATTGAGTTTATAACAGGGATTCGGTTGGTGCAAGTGCATTTCGAGTTCATCCACCTTGACCCTCTCATCATGTGTTATCCAGAGCTAACCCTTTTTCCCATCCCCCATAATTAAATATACATGCTAGAAAGGGGGTTCAAATTAAATATTGATGCTTGACCCATCTTCTGCTGACCTGAACATCTAGGTCAGCCAACTTGGAGATAATGGGTTAAATTGCTTTATTTATTCATTGGGGGAGAACACAAGTCTGTATTACAATCAAGCCTTAAAACACAACAGGATTTTACAGTCAGGAAATTGTAAACCTAGAAATATGTCTTCAAATATATTTACGTTTATTTATATCAAAAAGAAAAATAATTCAGTTAAAACTTTTGAGTGCATGCTGTTAAAGGATATTTTATGTCTTCGTGCACTAAACTCAAACAGCTGGACATTTCATGAAAATCCATTCTCAGAAAAGAGCGGCAACCCTGTACCATGTGGTCTGTGCATGTGTGTGCTGGACAGCGTTTGGTCCAGAGGTTTCTTGCTGGGACACATCAGGAGCTCTTAAACCAGCCCAGAATAGCAGCGTGTCAGATGCCCTCCTAGCATTTGCTACTGTGGCAGAGTCTCAGTGAGGTATTTTAAACTGCAGCCTCGAGCTGCATGATAATGTCCAGCCCTGTGGAGAAGGACCAAACCACTGATCACTGTGTCATGCTCAAAATTGGAAGCTGATGATTTGCTCTACATTCTTTCTTCCTCACTAGAAATCTAGTCTTACAAAACCATGCTTGTGATTGTGAGCATAAAGCCTGGTCCAGTTTCCATGTATTCTGACTGAAAACTACCCGCTTTGACAAGGACGAGGCTGAATAGCATATAACCCAGCCAACCATGCTTTGTTTTTAGTTTTTAGTTAGTAGGGCCAGAAAAATCTGAAATGGATAATAATAGAATACTTACAAAAATTATTTTTAGGAGTTTAAGAGCATATCGCTGAAACCCTATCATAATTGCTAGAACCAGCATTTTCCAGCTAAACCTGACCGGGCAGGCCAAACTGTAAATCATAGAGACTTGAAACTTTGAAGGATAGTAGTGCTCACATCGTCTACAATGTCACCAAGTCTTGCACTTATTTTTTTTTTATTTATTTTTTTAGGGGTTGGAACCACTTCTACTAAACTGCCTATAACTCTTAAAGGAAAAGAGATGTATAAGAGCTTAAACTAAGGTCACAGTAAAAAAAAATACAAATAAATTGTGGATGACCACATAATGGTGTTATAATGGAGGGATAAAAACATAAATGCGCACCAGATAGTCCAATCGATTTATAAATTCGTATGCTGTGTCTTGTCCAAAGGGCCACAAGTGTTGAGAAAGTTTGTGTATCTAAAACATAGATACATCATTGGCCAATGAATTTTGAGTAGCTATTAAACAAGGTTAGGCCGATCGGAACTAAGCTCGGTGGGTATGTTTGACTTCAAATCCAAAGAATTTGACCACTAGTTGATGCTAATGAGCTTAACGCCTCTGTAATCGTGGTGTTTTACACATTGAAGTTTCAAGTTCATTTGTATAGTGTTTAAAAAAATTTTAAAAAGCAGATTTACATGTCCATATGGCAGTAAAAATCATGCAGTTAGTTAATGATGCGTAATCCGTTAACAGCAATGATTGTTGCAATCAAACATGGTTAGTTTTGTACATCCACACAATATTCCTATCATTTATATAAGGCTGCTTTGCAGTCTAAATAAGTGTTTTTTTTTATGTGCGATTATCTAATAGGTGGTCAGTGAAGGAAATGGGCTGTTCAAGGCATGTCCAAGGCTGATACTACTCACAAACCTAGTGGAACAGCTCTGGGTATTGTATCATTAGTAGATGAAATATCATGTCAGTCAGTGAAGGGCTTAGTAGTTTGGGTATCAATTATTTCTTTCAGATGTCTGATGGCCCTATTGGTGTGGTACCACAGATCAATATGCGCAATGATACAATCACATGGAATAGTACCTTCTTTTCTCCTTCTCATTTCTCTCCAGTACTCATTATAGCTGCAAGCTGTGCTAGTTTAAGCTTCATGGCGAAATTAATTCAGTGTTATGACGCACATTTTGAAGATCAATTCTGTGAATGATTTAAGCTGGTCTTGTTACCCAGTGGCGTGTCTGGAAAAGAAAAGCAAACCCGTCGCAAGCGGTAAGTTGTGGAGTTTTTTGTTGTCATTTTTTCCCCCTGATTACCATGACAACAACACGCTGTTTTTGGCACACAAATTTCCCTCATTCATCTGTTTGCCTTGCCTGCAGAGCCAAGACATTGTCAGCATCAAAATAACTTCTCTTTGTCAAATATTTGTGTGGAAAATCCTCTCTAGTCTCGTATATGGCCTGTGTTTGTCGTCACTGAGAGACTGTCACAAGCTAATGAGAATTCTTACTCTTCCATGAGCAAGTGTTGAAACTATTTGAGTTTAACAAGCTGGAAATAACTATGCCACATCAAATGCCTTCAAGAGTTTCTTAAAATCACATTTGATTAGACCCAGAGTAATATACAGCATTTATTGTAAACGGCTTTGGATAGCCTAAATTGAAGCTGAAGTTGAAATAGAGCACCGTGTCAGGGTTGCTATTGTTGGCAAATTGCAAATCTTTCCATCTCTGTCATTGTCAGTATGCCTCTTTTCAGTCACCTTTTAAAAGGTAAAAGCTGAGGGGTTTTTTTTGTTGTTGTTGTTTTTTTTTTTACATTGTGATGTCCATTAGCCTATAAATACTATTCTATGTGCATATATTGAACATTAATATACTGTTTTGTAAGCTGCAAACGATAAATTATACTCTCTTTGTTACTCAAATGCCAACCATGAAATAATGGTTCTGAGGTAAGAAACTGCTACTCCTGACCTGCCAGATGCTCTTTTTATTTTTTTTTATTATGATGGCTGTTTTCTGCCATTGTTGGTGTTATTGTGTGTGTTTTTCTTTTCTTTTCTTTCTTTTGGCATGAACTTGTCTATTGTTCAACATTTGATGTATAAATCTTTGTCCGTCATTTGAGATGCATATATCAAAATTAGAACCCAGTTTTTAGAAAGCTGTAATGCTTAAACCCATTTTGTATTATTTAGAATAATTTATTATGAATTTATTGGTTACACTTTACAGCATGTTTCCATTTGTTTAATATCTCTAATTAACTACAGTAACAATGAGCAATATTAATATTTGTTAACATTAGTTAATAAAAATAGATTTGTTCATTGTTAGTCTATGTTAGCTCATGTCTATTAATAGATACAACTTTTCATTTTAATAATGAATATATAAATGTTGGAATCAAAATGAATTAAACTTAGTAAACGCTTTAGAATTTTTTTGCAAAAAAAATGTTGACAAATGGTAACTTGTTTTAAAGTGTTAGCAATGTATTCACATAAAACAAAATCTCAGCTAATCAGCCAAAACACGAAAATGCATTCCTACATTTTATTCTTACAGATCTTAGAAACATAAAGCATAACAACATTGATTTTATGTTGAACAAATTGAAAACTCTTCACTTTTAAACAGTCATGCATTTAAATCTGTACAAAAGCTTCTGAAGCCTCAGCTCACCTTTAATGTTAATGTGGCATGAATGTTTTCATTAAAAGTTTCCCAGTGCCTCCCTTTGTCTGAAAACCTTTTTGTTATTTTGTTCCTTAGTGGACCAAAGCATGTTTGAGAACTGCAACGCTGCAGAACAGCCGAAGCTGAGCTTTCGCCAGGCAGGCAGCAGCGCCTCCACAGACACATCTGCAGGATCAAAAACAGGAGGCAGCCAGCACCTAAAAAACGCCTTCAACTTGGGTAAAGCCATGGGAGCCAAGGTAAACGACCTGCTCCGCCGAAAAGATCCCAGCAGCCTCATCGGAGTCACAGAGGTGAACAAGAATGTGGAGCCAGTGTGGTCCAGTCTGGCTGAGATGGGCCACACTACTGCAAGAAACAGGTAAAGATTTCACCCTCACAGCTGCAAACACCAACGACCTCAATACGGTCATTATATTCAATTGACTTCACGCTTGGAATAAAATTGCTAGGAAGTTGTCAGCCATGGTACTTGCTCTTGACATTTAAGGCCCGTAGTGCCTCTACAGAGACAGATTCAGGGCTGGACTGCGTCATGTCCCAATTCGATACCCCCTCTTCCCTGTCCTGTCTAATAAATGTCAAATAAACAAGGAAGTCAACACAATATTACTCTAAACGTGTGGAGATTTTTGATCTGGTTCCAGTACACTATCCTTCACTAATGCTGAATGAATGCATTTCATCCAAAGGAAAAAAATAAAATTTAAATAAAAAAATTTAAAAAAGAATATATACGGGGTGTAGCGATACACGTATTCCGCATTCAGGCAGGTATTTCCAATAGCTGCGGATTTTAATGTGGTTTTTAAGAAAATGCTAAATGTTATTGAGCACTCTTAGCGCTCATAGCAAAGAACAGAAAGATTGTGACCTTCTTTAGCTGAATCACAACAGCTGCCCATGTGACACAATCTGTGCCTTCCATTTAATCTTCCATTGTGCCAGTTCCATTTAAAAACGAAATTGTTTTCTTTCTATTAGTTTGTAACCACTACAATATTACATTTGATTTTTTATAAGGAGCATTTGGTTTTGGTTATAAAGGAGTTTTTGTTTCATTGGTTTTGCTGCTAAGAAGAAACCCCAAAAGATATGTGAGTATAGCTCCATTGTTGTTCAAAGTAAAAGAAAAGGGGAAAAAAATTCTGGGAATGTCAGGAATTTTGCAGGAACTTACCGTTAACCATTTAACAGTTTTTCCTGTAGCATTGGTACAGTTTTTTACTGTTAAAATTACAGCCCTTTACAGTGTGTTTATTAATTTAATGGGAGAAAACTGGTAGTTCTATCTAATATCAGACATCGAGCACCCCCATATAGCCAAATGGTATGATCATAACACCCCGTGAATATTCAACTGTGAGATTTGGAGTCGAATCAGGCTTCTCAAATCGAGTCGTCGACTATTCGAGGACACCCCTAGAAAACAGGACAAATGCGCTCTGTTATTATATGTGAACTCCATGCGTTCTAGCAGAGATTTGACTGACATCTCTTTGAGGAGGAGGAGGGTGGAGGGGCATCTGCCATCATTATCAGGAATCTTCAAGAGAATGTACATGTGTCTGTTTGTGTGAGAGTCCATGTGTTGCATCAGGCAAACTTTTGCTTGTGTCGAGGCTTTGACTTAATTGGCTGGATTCTTTCTTGTTGTGTAACATCTAGTATACGCTTTTCTTACAGGTTTTTATTATACCTGCTCATAAATGTTATGGAATAATGCCTTTACTTTAAATGATAAAGCTTGCTAAGACAATCATTGACAGACATTTCTACTTGGAGCTACAAAGACAACAGTTAAGTAGTGACCTTGTTACCCAGTCTTCACAATTTGTGAAAAAACACTTCAAATTCAGGGCTTATTATTAGACTTTATGGCTTTCATCAACATTTTTATCTTCAGCAGAAAGTGCAAATTCCACTGTCATAAAATGATAAATGAAATGATGCATTTACAAGAAACCAACTTCTTATCATTTCTAGTAAGGCTATTATTGCCCAGATATGTGGCGTTATTGAGGGATTGTGTCGTCGTCATTGGATATTTTATGGAAAGTTCACTACAGGAATGCGTCACTGAATGACTGTGAGCATCTCATGTGACTTGAAAAGGCAATGACATCATTGCATCCAATATTCTTGTCCACTGACCTATTAATGTTTTACTGCTCAAATTTGAGGTTTTGAAAGTCTCTTATTCTCACCACGGCTTTATTTATTTGATCAAAAAGAAAGTAAAAAGAGTAATGTTGTGAAATTATAATACAATTTTAAAATAAGTTTTACTATACATTTTATTTATTTTTTTGTTCCTTATTCCTTTTAATGGCAGGTACATTTTCCAGCCATCACATCATTCTTCAGTGTCACATGATTCTTTAGAAATCAGTCTGGTCAAGAAATGTTTCTTGTTATTGTTCGTTTAAAAAAATATACTTCATGTAACCTTTTACTGTCACCAAATTGCTTAATGTAAATGCATTTTTATTATAGAATGTAAAATAAATTAATAAATACACACACTGTCACAGTGAGCTGGAAGTGCCAGCCCAGTTCAGGGGATGGCACTTCAGTGCCCAGCGAACTTTTAGTGTTCTA
>JAUYWG010000039.1:11602586-11632108 GCA_034779775.1 Enteromius afrohamiltoni | reverse complement strand
CAATAAAAGGCTTGAAACTACTTCAGTTGTGTGTAATGAATCTAAAATATATGAAAGTCTAATGTTTATCAGTACATCAAAGAATGAACTTTATCACAATATGCTAATTTTTTCAAAATGACCTGTATATTTTACACACATATATTAAATAAACTATTTTTTTTATTTTGGATGCGATTATTCGTTGCCCTGCACCAATTACAATACTACACAATACAATATAATGCAAAAACAATACAATATAATGCAAATAGCTCAATAGCTTTACAAAAAGCTTCACATTTTGAGGTAGTATGGCATAAGTGTTGCTGATGAATGTGCTGAAAATTATTTATTGGGTATATGAATAAGAAGTGTAGGAATATTGATGCTTCTCTTAACAAACAGTACTAAAAATGTGTAGACTTAGACTCCAGGAGCACAATTGAGAAATGCTGCCTTATTGTATGAATTAATTTGCATAGTCCCTCTCTCAAAATAACACATAATCCATTTAACAAAATCACTGCCAAGTGTTGTACAGCTTTAATTCCTGAGGAGAAAAAAAGCAGGGTAAGCATGCTTTCTTGTGTGTTCCGGTGCAGAACTCAAGGAAACATGCTAATCGTGCAATAAGCCACATGTGCTGTGTACTGTAGGTGCATGTCCACCTCATCAGTATGGAGATACTGTAAGCACTTGGGTACCCGGAAGGCAGTGATCCTGAACCATAACATCCCCTGGATTCCCCCGTCATTCTGCCTCACATATGCTGAAACAAGATTGTGCAGCCGTGCATGGGTATTCTGCAAACTCAGGTGGCAAAGGCTGCAGTGCAGGTTAGCATTCACTCTACACCAAATATCCTGATTGTTAACGAGCTCTTTTATTTCTGAGAATTCTGCACTAATTAATACCCTCACATTAAAACAGCTCCTCTTTTGTAATTCATTGAGTTGCCATGTTGGTAAACTGCCTACCTCAATGAGAGCCCCGTACAAGGCCTCTTTTTATTAGACTGCAGTAAATTGCTGAACCTTTAAACTGGCAGGGATGTGGAGCTATAGAGAACCACACTGAAGATACAGACGTGCCATGGGGTCTCAGGAATGTAGCCGTAGGGAGAGGATATTTACAGTCCCAAATCCTTTAATGAGAAAGACAACAAAAGCTGAAAGACTATGTCTTTCTATGACTATTTTCTTACACAGTTTTATTAGCAAGCAAGCCCAGGTGGAATATGTGAACATTTTTCCCATTACTTTTAGTGAAACATCTACAGCATGTATTTAAAGCAACTGTATGTATTTTCTGTGTATTTTACGACTTTAGAGCCTCCTACAGTTACGTCAGTGTAATTGCATTTGCTGCTGCCATCAAGCAATCTGCCCTTTTTGCAGGTTTTTGTTCCCAGTACGGACACTTTTAGAGGGAGTGTGGAAAAGAAACAGCATCCGTTTAAAACTGATGCATGTAAGTTTTTGGTTCTATTAAAGCATGAAAATACCATACTATTTCTGCAGACAATTTAAGAAACATGCTGGTTGATCTGGAAAAACAATGCTACACTCAGTTATTTACTCAGTCTTTTTTGAAAATTGTTCCAGGATGGAATGTGTGTCTTTGTTTTGGTCTGTGTGACCCACGCGCTGCCAGTATCACCCCTAGTTGCCAGTTGGTGAAAAACACAGCGTCATGTGCGCACCTTCCTGTTGATGTCGTCAATCTGGCAACCTGCATGTGCGTCATGTCTGAGGAGGAGGGGCCGGGCGCAAAAATAAAAAATCCTCTTGGAATGTTTTTAAGTCTGAAATACCTAGTTCAACCACAATTCTACATACGGCACTTTTAACTTATAAGTCACCATCAAATGTAATTTAAAGATTCAAAAATATCTTAAACATCGCATTAAACATGGTAGGCCTAAATAACAGACAAATTAATTAGCTAAAATATTTAAGAAACATGCAAAGGGTTAGGAACATGTAGAAAATTAGGTGGTTTCTTATTGGACATGCATGAGGTATTTTACGCTATTACACTTAATGTTACAAAATGAGTTTTAATCCTTTGATGTGCTCCTCGTGCATTGTACGCTCTTGTGAATAACTGTAACCACAGTTAATACATTATAACACTTATTAATTTACTGTTATACTATGCATTCAAAAGTTGTAATTGATAATTGATTGTAATAACTCTTTATATTGCTTTATACATAAAGGCTTTAAGTCTTACCTACTATATTTTTTACATGCTTTTAAAGTCGTGAATAAATGTGGCAAATTTGCTTAACTTTCAGTGATGATATCTGTTTCCACAATAACCTTGCTCATTTTCAAGGAAGTCACAATCCACTATAACGGTCTGAAAGGCAGAGCTGCCATCTAGTGGTGTGTAGCATGAGCGTATTGGTCCCTAAATCGCTTGAATTATAAGAGTTTTCATTTGAATCTTAAATAAAACTATTCTTTCATGAAGTAGCTCAGCTTCATAAGTTGAAGCATCCAATCTGAAAATAAATAAATTAAATAAAAATACCCACAAAATAAAGGCACAAGGTCATGATGCAGACATTAACATTTTATTGTGAGAAACATGAATATTATTATTTCCATTCAGAGCTTTTAAGTCACAGTCTCCCATGATCCTTAATCTGCTTAAACGTCTTTTACAAATGACATCTACTAATACAGAAAACACTCATCCTCACACTCAATATTAGATCACTATTATACTTTGTAGCATGTTCAAATTCAAGTTTAGGTTTGTTTTCCCTGCCACATATCATGTGGACTTTAAGGCAGAGCTTCAAAAAGAATTCTCTTTCGACTAATCACATCTCAGCCACAGGGATAGTAAGACAAAAACAAGGGAAATTAAACAAGAACATATGATTGTCTAAATATGCAGCAACATAACGGTAATGCAGGCCACCAGCAGCACACCACACAGTTTAAGTCAATTATTATGTACCTTAACTATTAAATATACTTATTTAAACTCCTGTTAGCAAAGTGAAAGACTTTAGACCTTAAACATCTACACTAACAGATCTGCAAAACAGATGTTTTAAATGTCAGAATGTAAAACATTTTTAATGCTTTGGAAGGAATTTTCACTGTTGAAAATCTGTGTTTTCAGTAACGATGAAATGATTGGCAAAGATGAAAACACACATGTTTTAAAGGGAAGAATTGCTAGACATTTAATCAGAATTCACATCATTATCCTAAATGCTTTGATCCTATAAACCCTGCGCTTCAACCACTGTGATGCACTTACGTATCACAAATGTACTGTAAACACCAATTATACAAACTTTTGATCATGTTTCGATACGCATCATATACCTTTGTGAGGTCGGCATGTTACTCACACAAACTCTTGTGTTTACTCAGCTTTCCAATTAACAAGTTATTTGAAGAAACATCTAAACCCTCTGATCTTTCAACACGCTGCTAAGAAAAAGGTTGATTTCCATAATACAAGACTTCTTGATTCGTTTCACCTTAGCAAAGCCGCATATTCAACCTCTACCCTGATGTGTTATCATCTCTATATGATTCATGTCAACTTGTTACTTACTGCCTTATAAGTTTACACCTCCCCATTAAATCACTGTCAGATGAGCTCTTGCCCTTTTACTTCAAAGGTCATATGCACGCTATGAGATATGCGTGATATTTATGACTTTACTTTCTTTATTGCAATATTGAAACCAATACCAACTTTTAAGAGGGTTGCAAAATAAATGATCCTAAATATGAAGGTAAAAGACAAAGACGTTCACGTGCATTTTCTCTATTCCTGATTAGAACTTTAATATGTCTGCTCTAGTAGTCACCAAAAATCTCTCTCACCGTTCAAGCTGCCATTTAGTTCTCCAACCTTTCTCGAGTTATTAAGGCCCAAAGAGCATTTGACTCCCGTGTCTATCTGTGGTTACACCCTGGAGTGTTTTCTCATTATTCACTACACAAACACAAAGGCCAACTAAACTCCAGCACTGTGCTTTACTGGTTATATGATGTCTGGCATCCGACTGGAACACATTTTAACGTTTCTGACACATCTAAAGGCATTGGAATGCATTTCAAGATAAAGGTATACAGTAGGGTTTCCCTGCAGCCTTGGGTATTTCTCCAGGGTTGCTGGTTGCAGGGAAAAAAGAAGGCTTTGAAACAATTTTGGCACTTTTCTCACGGTCTAGCATTTACTGACTGTGACATTATTACAGCATACGAAAAAATTAAGGCAGCATGAAATGATCCCTGACAGACACCCATCTTAGGTTCTATGCAGTAGTTAATTATGAAATCTTTGTGCTTTTTCGAAAGTGTCTGAAGGGGTCTCGGGGGCTCTATTTGAGCAGCTTTGATGATATTAGCAAAAATTGATCATTTGTGGATTTATATTATTAAAGTATGGATGGCTCACAGGCACAATATGCCCTTATACAGACTATTGCTGTTCTCACATTTATGTCAAATTGATAACATTCACTTCCAGCTAGACTGTCTAACTGGAATCTTCCCATTTGCTAAAATGACAGAAATGCCTTTCTCATTAATGTTCTGTTGCATTTAAGCAAAATTCTTGTTTCGGAGGAAATATTTGGATACTGTCATTACTTAACATTCTAAAAGCCAATTATTTGTTCGCTGCAGGTGTTCTCTGGCTCAAACAGGAAGAGGAATAAGACAAGACAATGTAAATAAGGAGCCTAGGCTACTTCATTCATTCATTCAAGCTCATACAGATTCTCTTATTGTATTTACGAGCTTTATCCAAACATGTAACACAGTAGCACAATCCAACGCCTAATGCATTACAACCAGCCAAGCTCAAACCTTTTAGCAACTGATTTTTTCTTTCCAAGAGTCACATTTACCAATGGCAGCAACCCAGACTCATTTGGGGAGGATGCTAAAAGATCTCTTCCCCACCATCTCTATAATTCTCTCAAATGTCATTACCATTAGCGTGCGAGAGTGAGAGAGATGAGTGTATCAAATCTAGATCAATCACAATTTCTTTCCAATGCTCAGATAAAGTAACAAGCCCAAATCTGGAATGACTCACACTCAGAACATGCATAACCAAAGTGCCCTTCTCCTACAATAACATTCCCAAAAAAAACGAAAAAGCGAATAAAAATTATAACTATTGGCCACAACGCCATCTAATCCACAAAAAAGCATGTTTCGTTAAAGTTTAAACTTCTTTTTAAAATCTACACCTAGAAAACCAGCCGACTCATATTGTCTTGTACACTTATCATATTAGAGCTCACTGCCCTGGAAGTGAAGATCATATTTCTAGACTGTAGGACAGAGAAAACTGACCTTATGGCATTCGTTGGATGGTAGAAAGAAAAACCACCAGGTGATATTCATGAAGTAAACTTACGAAGAGTATCAGAAAGCTCTGTACTAGAACTATTAAAGACTCCACATCATGCAATCACAGACAAACCGACTGGAAAACACAATGATACCAGGAACACTATACCTATCACAACTGGAAAAGCCTTTAAATAGTGTTAAGATTTCAAAGTCACTTGTCATTATTGTACAGTACAGTCAAATCCATTCAAACAGCGGATATAACTGACTTGAACGTGTCTGTAGAAAGCATTTAGCCGAGTCTCACAACAGCATTATTTATCAATGCCTCAAGGCAGTTCATCTTAATGAAGATACAGATTAGATTATTTGCTCCTGAATCATCACGTGTGTGTGCTATGAAGGTATGAGTTACGTTATTTCCCAAAGGAGTCCACTTGAAAACTTTCAGACACAATTTATACTTAAACTAATATTATCCTTTGGAATTCAAGTTCAAAATTCTAAAACAATAGTATAATGTTCAAGAGGTTTTGGATAAGACAGATTGTGGCTTTTGTGTTGGAGTCTCATTCCACTCAACCCTAAATAAGCAAAAAAAAAAAAAAAAAAAAATCACTTAAGTATGATCTATAGCACAAGGCTACCCGCTCTGTAGTATTTGTGCTCTCTCTGCAGATTTCCATCGTTTAAATGTGGTAAAACAGCTTTCATGGTCAAGTTGAACATAAATGTTAACCACGGCACAGTGCATGCAGGCCAGTGTATTTTGCCAGTAGTTTATAAATATGTGCATAATTACTGGAAATACCAACATACCTTCACTTAAACTAACAACGGGGAAAAAAAGAACGGAAGAAAACAGGCCACATAAACTACCTTTTTTTTTGGAATCGTAGACATTCAAAAAGCATGTAAACCTAGTCTCTGAAGTGATCTGTTGTTTGGAAGGCAGTGTAAACCAAAGCAGTGCATCAAACCCACTGCAAAAAAAAAAAAGAAAGAAAAAAAGACAAAAGCATGGAAGCATACACATTGAATGTCTGGCCACCAACTACCACACAGTAAATATAATTGTCTTATTATGATGTGATGATTTATTAAAAAAAAAAAAAAAAAAAAAAAAAAAGAGAAGTAGGAAGCAGGCACTAAAACTTTTCTCCTTTTTCCACCCAAGTTAAATTGCATGTGTGCCTATATTCACAAATTTTAGGGCTGGGCGATACATATCGAACGATATATTATGCGCATCTGGTCAGTAAAGCCGGTGTTGTGCCGAATTTTGACTCCCTGCCGAATTATGATTCCCTTCGTTGAAATCAATAGTAATCCTATCCCCGCCCCTAATCATAACCCTTCCCCCACACCAAACACTAAACCTACCAAAACTAGGGGAGTCATAATTCGGCAGGGGGTCAAAATTCGGCACTACACCGGTTCTTTGATTAGCGCTAAATCTCAGTCAGCTGTTTTTAAATGCAGCGCCAGTTTACGAACAGAGCCGTACATCACTGACAAGCTACGCGTTAGTTTCGTGGGTGATTCAATGGCGCAGCTTCTCAGTGATCTACGGCTCTGTGTATAAGCAGGAGTTCCTTTTGAAGACAGCTGACGAAGATTTAGCGCTAATCAAAGAACCGGCTTTACTGATGAGATGCGCATGATATATCGTTCGATATACAGCCCAGCCCTTGATCTTAGTGACACAAGTAAGTATTAAAGCTAGCACAATAGATTAATACACAGATCAAGGGTTTAAAAGCAGTCACATGATTGTAATTTACATGTTTTGTATGGAGGACGTGTGTGTGCGCAGCTTTACTGCACAGTTTGGTATAAGTAACCTCTCTTATAGGCACTCAGTGGATAAAACGTAGTGACCACGAACTTGCCATCAAACGTTCGGCCTGTCAGCAGTCTCTGGGCTTCTTTGGAGTCTCCAGCATTTGCATACTCCACAAACACCTGCCAAGACAAGATAAATAATAAACCTTCAAGAATGAACACAGTATCTAGCACAGCACAATCTAAATTGTTGTCCCTCTATCCACAAGGAGACGGAATTGACTCCTGCGATAAAATAAATGTTTGGGTTTTTTTTGTAATTGTATTAATATTTCAATTTCTATGCAATTAAGCAGTACAAATAATTCTATTGCATTTCCTTGTACAAATAGTGTAACCAGTGTAGTCTAATTAATAAGGAATAAATTATATAATTAAATGTGTCAAAATGACTCAAGCAACCGAATCAATTAAACTTTCAAAATAAACCTGAAATTGTTATTCAGGTGTTCCCACACTTTCGGGAACAATACATTTCCACGTCTTTGAGCCATTTATGGTTAATGGAAATAATATTTTTTTACATTGATTTTATAGATATCTAAAAGAATATCCAAAAAAAATTCACATTCATTATTGAAATTTCATTTTGCTCACCTGTCCCTTTCCGGGATTCTCTTTCGGGATCAATAAGGATACAACCGTGCCATACTTCTGACATTCTTCCTTCATATCTTCTATTATATCTAAGAAAACCAAGAAACAAATGTAATTTTGGAACCTGCTACATAAAAACAACTGAAAATATATTTATTATAGAGAAAACATAGACAAAGACTCACCTTCATACTCATCCTCATTATACAGGTGGTTGTCATCTATTACGTTTAGTAGTCTCAAGACAGGTGTAGGCAAAAGAACCAAATCTTCAATATGAGGTGCTAAAACACAAAGCATTTCCTGACTCAACAAAGTTTTAACACCGAACACTGGGTAACGTAGCAATGTTTTAGATGCGGAGTCATACAAACCAAAGGGAATGCTGAAGAAAGGGTTGATTAACGCAGTCTCAGCTGTGCTTCTCAATTTAGGGTCATTGTGAAGCATACTGGAAATGTAAAAACACACATTACTTATTTTAGTCATGTCTAAAGAACCCACTAATACAACGCTTAAGAACGCTTACTTCCTACCTTTTGATCAGATCCCTCAAATGAAAAACAGGGATAGCCGGGTAAACCACAGCATTGCTTGAAAATAAATGATCTACTATTGCAGAACTGTTTTCCTGAGGAGACACAACAACATAATGCTTTTTTAACAAGCTTAAGAGGTCAAAATATAGTAGGTCTAAGAGACGATTGATACCAATTCAAGATTTGACATAAAATTAAAGATTTAAGGTCAAATTAAAGGCAGAGTACTGCTTTACAGCTGCTTTGGTATCAGCTGACCTTCCATTCCTGAGACTTCACAGTTTCTTTCAGTTTGATTCCTGAGAACATCTCTAGAAGAATGATTCCCAGACTCCACAGGTCAACAGCGGTTGTGCAGCCAGAGTCGCTCTCCAGACCTGCCTGGGCCAGTGAGTTCTGCCGCTCAGCTTCAGGTGCCCGGTATCCATCTGTCTGAATATACTTCACATCCTGTAAGAAACGGACAACCTTTAGGCTCACTGCTAACTTATATCTGAAAATGAAGGCACGTTAATACTACACTACCATTTCAAAATTTGAGGTCAGCTGTATGTTATGATGATTTAAATATGTCATCAGCATATTAATGTTTTATAGGATCATAAGGCCCTGAAAAGTCATTCAGCTTTGAATTATTTTTTTTTTTTATTAAACAGACCCCAATTTTTTTGAACGGTAGTGTATGTGAATAAATTGAGACAGCAAATGAATGATTGTCTCAGGTAAACCACATCAACTCCTCACCTGGTGTCCCTCTTTAAAGCTAAGGCCGAAGTCAATGAGCTTAAAGCACTCGTCATCAGCGCTCCAGAGAATGTTGCGGGGCTTGAGGTCAGCATGTACGTAACCTTCTCTGTGCAGGAAGCTAAGGGCCTCCAAAACATCACGGGCACAGTGCTGAATCAACCACATGGAATGGCCCTGATTACTCACCCTGACCAGTAATTCTGACACACTCACGTCCAAAAGCTCCAACAACAGGCAGTGAGTGGCCACACCGAATGGGTTGTGATTGGTGAACATGCCATACAGCGTCACTAGAGAGAAAATAGCAACGTTTATAAAGCTAAAATATAGCACTTGGATCACCAGGATTCGCTGTGGCAAGAAATTAAGTATGAAACAGCACATATGGAAATCATTATTTAGATTAAACCTCTCTATCAATACATAGGGTGAAATTTAAAAAAATGCAATCATTATTAAATAATTCCAGTCATGGTGTACAAAGGGTGCAAAGTCGCTTTTGTGTAATGGAGGGAAATCATGTTTACTACAGTGACGGAAGAGCAATTCGTATGATTTTAAGTTCAATAAAATGGAATATAGAGCTGTTTAAATCAGTGGTTCCCAACTTTGACTCCAAGGCCAGTATAATCAAAAATATTGTGTCAGTATTATGTTGTACATTACTTTTGTTTTTAGCATTTTCATTGAGATTATACTAATATGACTAAAACAATTTAAGGCCCCTAGGAAAGTCTGCAGAGATGGTTGAGAACCACTGGCTTAATTCTGTATTCGTTAGCTTGTATTGATCCCTCTGTGGTTTACCGATATGTTTATGTCCCTGAATCTTTTCCAGCACAGAGCTTTCCTTGAGGTACCCGTAATCTCCTCCCTGCGCGTCCACCTGGAACTCCTTGACTGCAGAGCTCGCCCGGCCGGAGTTCACCCGGTACACCGAGGCCGAGACGCCCTGGCCCAAACGAGCCTGCACGTTCCACATCTTTCCGTAAATCTCAAATACCACTGGGCTTGTCTTCTGATCCAGGGCGTCTGGTGTCACCGCCATCGCCGGTGTGCTGACATTTGGACTGGACATTTTTGCATTGGAGCCAGAACTACAAGCCATGAGTAATATCAGTAATAATCGGAGTTAAATGCTTTTAGGTTTATAGTAAGTAGTGTTTGCTCCATTAGTTGCCCTTTGCCGAAACTTTGTTTTTGCTAAACTGATCTTTGCATAGTGATTTTCTACATGCCAAGTTTCCAGCTAACTACCAACTGCTGACGAACATGGATTCAAATGCCATATTTTAACGCAAACGCCCAAATTGGTGCGAAGTGGGGCACCATAGTCGGATCTTAAACATCCGAAAAGCCTAGATGGCGCCTCAAATATACAGCGGATCCATAAAACCCAGTTTCGGACCGAGTTGACAAATTCCTGCCACTGTTTTGGTGGCCATGATACCGGAAATGACGAGTTTGGGATTTAAAGTCGTGTTTTCAATGGTCAAGCGAATTACGTTTTATTTTAATCTGCATATTATATAACGTTAACGTTACTAAAATGTAGAGTATGCACCATGTCCACTCCATTTTAATACCATATTTAATCCGATTAATGGCAAATTGGAAAAGTACATGTATTGTAAAAATATTACTAACGCATGTTGGGTTTTGCTATATTTTGGGGAATGCACACTGTTTTATTTTTTTTTAAGTTTATCCAAATTATTTTAATTAAACTGCCAGCACGACTTGATATGATGTTACATATGAAGTATAAATTTAATCTGCAAATTCTAAACTAAAAATTTAAATTATGCTCCATGTCTACTCCATTAATATTACTCTATTAAATAAAATGAATGGAAATTAAATAAATAAATAAAAAAACATTACTCCAAATTATCTTAATTAAACTGTAAGTAAATGACTTGCTATGTTCAAATCATTATTAGTATCGAATTAAATATTATATAATTAAATGTTAATTTTGTATTGTTACATTTGGCGCTTCAAAAAAAAAAGAAAACTCCAACAAGAAGTTAATTCACCACAGCTACTGCGCAAAATAATAAAAACTAGAACACAAATTTATTTTTCCGTTGCGTTTTTATTTGTTCTTCAGTAAGCCCGCCCTTGACCCTATTTCTGTTTACACTATTGGCTACTACTTTTGACGGACAGCTCGCCTGTCTATTCTCGGACTGCATTAAGGCGGTTAGACCCGCCCATCCGTCTGAAGGAGGTGAAGCTTTCTGTAGACTGGTTTGACGTTTCCGTGTGTCCTGCCACGTCAGTCTCTGACGGATGTCGGAGGAGGATCTCAAACAGTGAAGGCGGTGCTCTCAGGAGATGTAGCCGTGTCTTTAGTCATTCTGAAGTGAGAAGGAAGTATTAAGTGGTCAGCAGCTGCTTGAAAGGTAAGAATATTATGTGTTGTTAAATTTGCCGATATCATTTCGCATGGTTTAGCTCGGCAGAGAGCCCTAAGGTTACTGTTGTCAAGGATGGGGTGCTCTTATCACACTTCGATCTATCGATTTGAGTTTGGGAACAAATACGGGCTAGATATGGGTAATTCTTACGTCTTTTACATTTTAAAGACTAAGTGTTTCGTTTTATTAATGGCTGTAATAAATAATGATACATTGCTGTCAATAAACCAGGCGTTTTCATTCATTAAAGTAACGTTAGGCAAAAGATGTGTTGTATAAGAGAGTTGGAGTTTATGAAGCAGGTGTAATGTTTAATCAGGACTGAGGGAAGTGTCAGACTTTTATCAAACTTAATTACTATGTTGTCTTCCAGCCAATCAAAAACGATACTAATCTTTGAGGAGAGGTAACACCTGACCTTAGACTTAGCCGACCTCGAGTTTATTCGTCCTAGCACGTACACAGAGTAGTTATCAATTTATGGGTGGGATAAGACAGGTAGATATGTTTGTGAGACTCTTAGATAATCAGTGTCACTTTGCTTCTGCCTCTGTTTCATCACTGACTGATCCAGATCTAAAGGAAAGACCATGGAAACCAGAAAACTGGCTGAGAGACTCGCTGAAGCCGGACAGTCTCATGTTCTCCAATACTGGGACCAGCTAAGCCCTGAGAAACAAGCTGAAATGATTGCCGATTTGGAGAGCCTCAACTTTATGGAGATCAATAACTTCTTTAAAACAGCCATGAAGACGTCTGGGCAGATTTCACAGGAGAAGGTGGACAACAGAATGGAGCCGGTGCCCCGAGAAGTTTTAGGAAGTGTAACGCGCGATTGTGAACATCTCAAAGAATGGGAAGAAGAGGGTGAGTTCAGATATTTTAATGTTTCACAGCACTCCTAGTCCATCTCATGCATTATTCTGAGTTATGCGCTATTATTATGCATTAGTCTAACCAAGCAGACGGGCAGAGGATTTTTATCTAAAAGGCTGTTTTAAACAAATGCAAAAGCTTAACAGCTTATGCTTGATTTAAGAATATAACCCATGTGATAGTCATTCCTTTAAGTCTTTGTTGAGGAGTAAAAAAGTGTTGCTAAGAAATATTGCATAACAAAACACAATGACTGATGCAATGTCTTCTCCACCCAAACAGACCCCAGAGACCTATTCTTAGACAAATCATGACCCCCAAGACATAAGAAATCAAAAGCTTAGGATTTCTGCCCAGAATCTATCTAAAAAGTCGTACAGTTATTGAAATAACAATAGGTTTCAAATTTAAATACAACATTGTTTTGTCCTAGTACTCCATGTTTGAGTGAGGATGCTTCAAAATAGACTGAAAACATATGGCTCTGGTTAGATTTGACGTAACTGCTTTGCCAAAGTCATGTTGAGCTCATTCAGCATCACATCATCTTTAATCTGACCACATTACTGTGATCCCGAATGTGGTTTATGTTTCATGTTTGTTCAGTTCTTTTTTTTTTTTCTCAGTTAATCTAATTTAAGGTTTTTGGTTTTTTTTTGTTTGTTTTTGAATTGATTTTTAAATCACTATTTTCAAGACTACTTTAGGCATATTCAAGGCTGTTTATGGGTGATGTTACATTAAGCATAACAGTATATTATGTTATATCATAATAACAAGTCATTGATAATCGTCCTTGTTATCTGCAAATAATTAAACACAAACTGTTGCTTAAGAATCCAGATTTTATACCTACAACAGCCATCTCTTTTTGTTTTCATGACAGTTGATTTTCAGTTGTACATTAATGAAGCTTATTGCACTTTAAAGACTTGCTTAATGGGAGGAATTACCTATGTTTGTTTATTCTGCATGACATAGTACTAACACCTAAGTGACCTAACATCTCATCATTTCACACAGGCCTTCGCTGCATATCAGAGAACAAAGTGGCAGTTCTTCTATTGGCTGGAGGGCAAGGGACACGGCTGGGTGTATCATATCCGAAAGGCATGTATGACGTATACCTCCCCTCTCACAAAACCCTCTTTGAGATCCAGGCAGAACGAATCCGAAGACTGGAACAGCTCGCTGAAAAACAGCATTCAAGGAAGTGCTGTATTCCATGGTAAGATGATCAGTAATCTCAATTCAAATGTATTATGTTATACAGTGCACTTACATTTGGAGCAAAAGACAACCATTTCCAAATCCACAAGGAAGTAGCTTGAGTCAATGATTGTTCGAATTAGACTTGTTTTGATGTTAAGGAAGTTTCTCCCCACTTACCGTAAAGCAAGTGACCTCCCTGCTATGAATGTCATTACATGATTTAGTCAGTGTTAAATCAGGTTGACATAACCAGCATGTCGTCCTGAGGAACTAGGTTGGACATCAAGAGAAAAAGAATTTTGGAGCCAATCTCTGCCCAGCAGACCCTTGACACAAGGCACATGATGCCCTAATGATCAGCTCTGATCATAGCTTATTATTGAAAAAGAGATGATAACCGTGTTCATGTGTGCTATGTAGTCATATGACAATATACTTTAAAGAACACCACAATTTACTGTGCAGAAAAAAAACATGCAATTTTAAATATATTTAAAAATATTTATTTTCTACAAAAGCGTTTATTGCAACAAACAAACATTTGCAAACAATGCAAACTAAATGAATGCATTAAGTTTAACAAAAGTGACAGTAAAAACTTGCTGGGGGGGGGTTTCTTGGTAGTTTTTTTTTTCTTGAAATAATCCTGAAAAATTATGCTTCATGGTTTAATCAAAAAATATTTAGCAGCATGTGATAATGTAAAGATTCTTTGGCACCAAATCCTCATATTTAAATGATTTCTGATTATGTGACATTTAAGACTGGAGTAATGGCTGTTGAAAATTCAGATTACAAGAGTAAATTATATTTTAAAATATTAAAATAGATCATATAAATGCAGACTTGGTGAGCAAGACTTCTTTCAAAAACAGTACACTTACACTCTGTCAAGAGATTATTCTTGCAATAACACGATCAATGTTTTGATTTATCAGGTACATTATGACAAGTGGCAGAACAATGGACATGACCAAAAATTTCTTCATACAACACAAATACTTCGGCCTGAAGGAAGAGAATGTGTTTTTCTTTCAGCAAGGCATGCTTCCCGCTGTAGACTTTAATGGGAAAATTATTCTAGAGGACAAAGGCAAACTGTCCATGGCACCAGGTAAGTTTTTAAAGCAAAGTTATCATCTCTAGTTGTATAGACAACTTTAAGCAACTTCACATATGTGACCCTGGACCACAAAACCAAGTCTTAAGTCTTAAGTCGCTGGGGTTTATTTGTAGCAATATCCAAAAATACATTGCACGCGTCAAAATTCTTGATTTTTTTTTTTATGCCAAAAATCATTAGGAAATAAAGTAAAGATCATGTTCCATGAAGAGTTTTTGTAAAATTCCTACTGTAAACATATCAAATGTCATTTTTGATTAGTAAAATGCATTGATAAGATATTCATTTGGACAACTTTAAAGGTGATTTACTCATTTTTTTGCACCCTCCGATTCCAGATTTTCAAATAGATGTATCTCGGACAAATATTGTCCTATCCTAACAAATTTATACATCTCGGTTTTGTAAAATTTTGTTGTCTAGGGTCTCACATAAGGTATGCCTACAAGTAATTACTGTTAAGAGGTAAGCCTCTTCAAGTAATCTGAACCACAGACCATATCTTAATCAAAAAAATACATTTCTACAACCCATTAAAAATATGCCACAGGAACTCCAGGGTAATTAGCCTTTACAGTTAGTACACAGCATAATAAAAAACTCAACAGCTTGCCAAGATTCATAATTTGAAGTACTGAATATTCAAAACTTGTGTATATTCTCTGAATCTTCTCATTCAGATGGAAACGGGGGCCTGTACAGAGCTCTGGGGACTCAGAACATTTTGAAGGACATGGAGAAGAGAGGAATCTCCTACATCCATGTCTACTGTGTAGACAACATTCTTGTGAAAGTGGCTGACCCTGCTTTCATTGGCTTCTGTACACTGAAAGGAGCTGATTGTGGTGCAAAGGTCAGTCCTTAACATACCCAGCCCTGCCCTTGCAGGTATTTACTCATCTACACGTAATGCAAAAAGCTTTATGCAATTATTTACAGTTCTATTAAAAAGTTATTCATAGATCCACAAGCTTAGCGGTGTATCATCATCATCATCATCATGTTTGTGCACCTCATCTAAACAACCTTTTCTTTTGAGTGTATATATCTGTATTTGTGGTCGATTCCCTGGCTTGGCTATTTTCTAGTGCTTTATTGTGGAATTCAGAAGTGCTTTGACATATTTAAAACAAAGCTTATTTTGTTAGTCCACTAGATGGAGCCGCTGATTCAGAAAAACATAAAACAAAACAGGAATTTACACTATGGGTGTTACACACAACAAAAACGGGTCTAGTCAAGTGTTTTGCGTATGCTTTGGTAAAAATAGATACCTCAAAATAGCTTAAAAGCAGATGCCAAAGATGATCAATCATACATGTTAAGTGATACGTAAATATAAAACATTAAACACTAGGGATAATTTCTCTAACAAGTGGATGCAATGTGACGTTTGTTTCTGGGTTTTGTCAGGTAACATTCAGCATATAACCCATTCAAAGGTTTTTTTGTTGTTGTTTTTTATTGCAAGGACACATTAAATTGATCAAAGGTAATAGTGATGACATAATGTTACAAAAGAATCCTGTATGAAGTAAATGCCGTTATTTTGAACTTTCTATTCATCAACAAGCCTTGGGAAAAAAAAATCAATTTCCACAAAACATTCTGCACAAACTGATTTAAACATTGATAATAAGAAGAAATCTTTCCTTGCAATTGTAATAGTTTGCTGGGCATCGAATCACTGGAGATTGCAATGGCTGCTGAAAATTTGTAAATTGTAATATTATTATATATATTATATATATATTTTTTTTTACTGTATTTATGATCAAAGAAATTACCAACCACCAACTTTTTTTTTTTTTTACTTTTTGATAACTCTTAAAATTAATTTTTTTAGTGTTTAATGCTGTTTACTTTCAAACTATTTTCATAGGACCCTGTGCTTATGCACACATCCTACAGCAATTAATTGTGGTTTCTTATGGGGTAAATTCAGGTTACTTGTTCACATTTGCTTTTGCAGTCTGCTTACACACAACAGCAAGAAGGGAAAAGTACTTTTACAAGGAACACTGGTTATTTTGGACATTTTAAATAGTCTCCAGTCAAGAGCTAAATTGCCTTTAAAACTCTTATTATGTAACTAGCTTGGTGATGCAGGATACCAATTAATTTAGCCATTATTCTCAGTGTAGCCTCAGTTTTTGATGTGTTATAGTGGTTAGTATGATGCAGTGAAAAACTAATTATTATATGCTTGTATGCGTTCCTGTTTTCTAGAATGAAGATGTTTTTAACAATACAAAATGCTAAAAATGTATCTGTGACAATTATGAAAAGATGCACAGCCCAGTGGGCTCCTGTGGAGTTCCCATTTACGCAAGAGTGAAACTCAACATGTTTTTCTTGTGTGACCGGTTGATGTAATTACAATAGTATTTCATGAAATCTGGAAGTGCTTGTTTTGTCTAGACAAATATTTCTGACTTACTAAGTGTTCTGCTTTTAATTGTGATTCTTTCTCTCTGTTCTTTCTACATGTTTTATTTTTATTTAAAGTGAGGGCATGGTTTTCTAATTCACAGTGTGAACAAAAAGCGTCTTTTGAGTCTCAAACTGAATCATTAGCGTACAAAATGTAATTCATGAAAGTGTTCACATGCGACATTTGGTTCGGACATAAATACTCAACAGCTGGTTTTGAATACTGAGTTCTCTGAAGCTGGTAGCAATTAAACAGTTCCTGCCTGACAGGGGACGATGGTAAGAATATTTGGACCCACCCACCCCTCATATTTTCTAAAGCATGCACTTAAAGTGGCTTCAGCTCGATCCCCCCCAGTGCTAACCCGTCATCATCTGAGAAGTTTGTAATTTGTTACTGAGATGAATGGAAAAGGGTTTTCTGCTTTTGCCTCTGCTGTAATTTAGCACAGACTTCAGTGTGTGGCCCATTCAAACAGCTAGTTTAGTACTTGCACATAAATGACATTTCAGCGTGAATAGATTTGTCTTTTTAACCTAAATTCCTTTAAATGTTAAAAAAAGACTTTTTAGTCTTGGGCTTAGTACTTGATGTACATGAAGACTGTTATCAGTTGACATGTGATACATATTTTATGACTACTGATAAACTCTGCACAAACTAAATCAAATGAAATCATTAACAAGAGTTTACAGGGTTTGTTCAAGTAAATTGTTTTGGGGATTTTTCAGCTATTGTGTAATCTTAACTACCATCATATATAGGACTAGGAGGGGGCAAAATGTATACTGTTTATACAGTAGTGTAATAATTCCTACTGTACTCAAATTACAACCATACAGATAAATGTATATAAAAGTAGAAGTGAATTTAAACATCAGGCATCAAACATTTGTGATCAGTGAGTAGTTTTCTACTCTAGAAAAAGACTTCTTGCGCTCACCTAGGCTGATTTAAGGGTATCATAAATGCAGTAAAAACATAAAATTATTATTATTATTTTAAATACATTTTAAAATCTACTTCATTCCTGTGATGTCGAGGCTGTACTTTTAGCAGCCAGTGTTTAGTGTCTAATATACTATCTAATATACTGATTTGGTGCTCAAAAAACATTTCCTATAATTGAGTTGAAAATGAATATTGTGAGTTTTTCTCCATGATTCTTTGATGAATAGAAAGTGCATTTAGATTTAGCTACATTTCGATTCGGTTTAAAAAATAATGTAATTATTATGGTTATTTAAGTGACATAAATACTAGATTTTACACTGAGCACTAGATGATCTAAATGAATCTGCGTGGTGGACATGGTTTTAAATACATTGATACTGAGAAATAATGAAATGCTGTAATGTTGTTCTGTACTCGAGCATTCATCTGCTGTTTCTGATTGGCAGGTTGTGGAGAAGACCAATCCAACAGAGGCAGTGGGTGTGGTCTGTAAGGTTGATGGGCGTTATCAAGTAGTGGAATACAGTGAGATTACCTTGGCAACAGCAGAGAAGCGAAGTGCTGATGGACGACTTATGTTCAATGCTGGAAACATAGCTAATCACTTCTTCACTTTCACATTCCTCAAGGAGATTGTGAGGTTGGTCAGTCTTCATGCTTTGAATGAGTCCGCTGTTGATGTCACAGTAGTTTTCAATTCATATTTTACATTTATTTTTGGCAAAATATGTAGGTTAATTTTGGATCGCTCATCTCTGAATCACAGCTTTAGGAGCTGTTTAATGATATTTTGTCGCTAGGCAATGATCTCCGTAACATATTAACCAGTACAGCTATTTCTATGAGCTATTTCCAATGAGGTTTGCCATCTTGTAAATACTAGACAGGATGGAGCTGACTTTAATGTGTGCTGAGAATGAGGTAAAGTCAGAAGGGGAACATCTGCAGTTTTTGAGTGTCTGGTATTTTAAACACAGATGGCTTTGCCAGACGTGTTCTCTTATTGTCATTTTTATGAAATTTTAACTGAAAGAACACGCTTCACTTTTCTGTGTGTAACTGTCTGCCTGTCCATCGCTCTGTCTTTATACCTCTATATCTTACTTTTAGGACTCACGAGCCGCAGTTGCAACACCATGTGGCACAGAAGAAAATTCCCTACATGAACACACAAGGACAGCTAATCAAACCTGACAAACCCAATGGGATTAAGATGGAAAAATTTGTCTTCGACATTTTTCAGTTTGCCAAGTTAGTGTCCGGACTTTTTCCCGTTCCTGTTTTTTAGTATGTGTGCTATTGGCAGTAAGGGTCCTCATTTACACCCGTTTCATAGGTGTTTTAGGTATTTTACAGGTTTTATACAATATGCACAGTGTGTAGACAGTCCAGTGTATTCATGTCTTTGAAAAGGGGAGGGAAAAAAAAGCTTTTGAATGACATCCCGCTCTGGCATACATTTTAATGAGAAGTTATTCTTAAAGTATATAATTAAGGTTAATCGTATATGTAAAACAAGAACATAATTCATAACATCTTTTCTGTATGCTGAAGAGTTTAAAATGATACCGAGTAAACTGATTTAAAGAGAGAGAGGTCATCCAAAACTGACAATTCTGTCATTAATTACTTACTCTACGGCCGTTCCAAACCTGTAAGACCTTCGCTCTTCTCCTGAACACAAATGAAGAGATTTTTAATGAAATCTGAGAGCTCTCATAGACAGCAGCACAACTGACACATTCAAGGCCCAGTAATGTAGTTAGAACATAATTAAAATAGTCATCAGTAGTTCTACATTGCCTGACACGGAAGAAAAGAAATTGTTGAATGAATGTTGTAGTTTTTCTTACACAAAAAGTATTGTCGTGGCTTCATTTAAATTGAGATTGATCCGCTGATGTCACATGGACCATTTTAATGATGTCCTTATTACATTCTGTTGCTGTTCACACAAAGCTCTTGGGATTTGATCAAAAAGATCTTCCTTTGTTTTCTGAAGATGATGAAAGGGTTGGAACCACATAAATAATTACAGGGTTTTCATTTTTAGGTGAGCTGTACCTTTTAAAATGGTCAAAATCGATCAAATATCGGACACCTTTATGAACTTTTTTTTTGTTTTGTTTTTCAATGTTTTACTCTTTATTTTAAATTCTACAGTTTTGTGTTTTTGTTTGTTTCAAAGTTTGCTTCAGGCTTGTTCAATTAGTTAATGTTTATTGAAACATTTTTGTGTGTGGCAGAAAGTTTGCGGTATATGAAGTTCTGAGAGAAGACGAGTTTTCTCCATTAAAAAATGCAGACAGTCAAGATGGGAAGGACAACCCCACTACAGCCCGTCAGGCCCTCATGTCCCTGCATCACCGCTGGATCTTAAATGCAGGAGGACATTTCGTTGATGAGAATGGAACCCCAATACCTGCTATACCCAGGTGAGACATACACACAGAAATGAAACCCAAAAGTGTATGCTTGTCTTTTTTTGTCTTTTCCCATTAAATATATATATAATTTTTTTTATTTTATTTTTTTTTTTAATCTTAACAGCAATTATGTCATGTATAGTCTGTGAAAATTCTCGTTTTGTGTTCTACTGCAAAAATAATAGCATGCAGGTGTGGAACAACATAAAGGTGCATAAATGATAACAGAATTTTTACTTCCAGCTGAAATATCTCTTTAAAGCCAAATTTCCTTTCCACTTGTGTTCAAGTTCACTCCCCTTTCTCCAGCTATAGTGTAACCACGCTATATTTCCTGTGTAACATTTCTAGACATGGACCAGCAGGGACAGTCGCACCTGAAGTCAGCCAGAAGTAACTATTCTCACTGTCGTATGTAGTGCATGGTGATGGGGCTTCGCTCTTAGTAGATTCCGTGTAGCTGTTAGAGCTCAATAGGAGAACGTGTCCAATCCCAGATGACCTTTATAAAGGTTGGCATCTTTAAACCGGCTCTGACCCAAACAGCAGCTACTAACGGGCAGAATAATATGCATGCTGGGAAATGGGCATCAGGCATGCTGAATGGAACAAGGCTGCTCATCATTGTAACACATAATCTGGTTTAGGTGCTTATAATCAAGTTTTCCACAACTGCAAAAGGGCAGAACTTTGTATTATGAATATTTAAATGTGTTGGAAATGTTTGCATTGTGCATACATTGATTGCGGTGATCTAAATTGTATCTAATGGGTGAATCATTTCTAGTGGAATACATTTATTGTGATTACTAAAGCAAAAATGGCTCATTTTAAGTTTAAACTTAAATTATTTTTATTTTTTTTTTCCATTTTTAAAAAATCATGTAATATCATATGACATGATTAATTCTTAATTTGGCCATGCTATACATATTAAAATGTATACCTCTTTTTGTTACCGCAGCCTGAAGGATGGAACGGACCTGCCAATCAAATGTGAGATCTCTCCTCTTGTGTCTTATGGTGGTGAGGTAAGAGTCATAAAGGCCTATTTTATTTCCAATAGAAATCCCAAAGTATTTGAATCTAATATGTGACCCATGGCCACAAAGCCAGCCATATTTAGTTTTGCTTTTACTTTTATGACAAAAAATCATTAGCTCAGATCAGGTTCCATGAAGATGTTTTGTAAGTTACCTTTTTATTAGTAATACGTTTTGCTTATGATTTTTTTTTTTGCACCCTCAGATTCCAGATTTTCAAATAGCTAAGTATTGTCCTAACAAACTATTCATCAATGGAAAGCTTATTTTAAAAAAGTACCCTTATGATTGGTTTTGTGGTCCAGGGTCACATATAGGGCCAGTTTCCCGGATAGGAATTGCTAATTTCGAACATTTAAAAATTTTTAGAAACATGTCTTACAAAAATGCATTATCTGTGAGCATTTTAAGAACAAACAATGGCAATGATGTATTTTAAGATATCTCAGTGCAAGCCTTTTCCAGTTTAGACAGCTCTTAACGTTTATTTTAATCTTGGACTAGTCTTAAACCCTGTTTGGGAAACTGCCCCATAATGTTTAGGTGCAAGGAGAAAAGAGAACATTCTAGGCCTTAAACTGTACTTGCTCGTTTCTATTTCAAAAAATGAATAGCCTGTCTTGTTTCCAAGGGGTTGGAGCATCTTGTGAGTGGAATAGCTTTCCAACCCACTCTGGTCATCGATGAGAACGGCGTCCATGAGCTTGTGAAAAACGGCCTGTGAACCTCGAGCCAGCTGCTGCACTAGAAACCAAAATGAAGGCTCTTTATCTCTTCTTCTTCATCTCACTTCCTGCCAGGGTGGAAGAAACAGTGAAATTCTTGTGCAATAAAATGAACAAAGGGTGCCAGAAGGCTAATCACAATCAAATCATTTTAGAATCAAACTATTTATTTTGCGAAGACTTATTTTTATATGAATGTGTAGTGCTTTTTTTCTAGAGTTGGAACTTGTATGTTCAGCCATTTAATTTATATATAGATGTATCAAATGATACACTGCATGAATGGTCACTGCTAAGATTTTAGGCATTCCTGTCAAATATGTTTCACTCTTTGAAAATGCAGATACATGTCGCACAAAGTTTGTTCTTCTCTATTGAAGTCCGTTTTTGACAGCTATGCTTTCGACGAGAAAAAGTGAGTGGGAATGTGACATTGCATCCGGCTTTCCAGCACAGGGTTTATGAGAGAGGTTCTGATTGGTTGGAATCGGTAACTGCCAATGACAGTGCTTCAGAAAGTGTGCACTTTGAGAACACCATCTCTCTTTTACAGGCTATAACCCACTTTTCCGATTAACCTTTGTCTGCACCGTCTATGTTTGTTTGTGCACACCCATGTATAAAACAATTTATCGTGATGAATGATTCATTGTTTGTTTACCTTAATTTCTGTATACTTTTCTCAGTTACCATTTATAGGAGTCCCTATACATTTGCACAAGGTACATGGAAATTGGAAAATTACATTACGTATAATTTGACAGTTTTCGCATTCACGTTGAAGCAGAGACGAATGCTTCCTGGTTTCAAGCATGTGATTGCTATAAACAAACATATTTCAGAATCTTTAAGCATGGTATTTTTCGCCTTCCTTTTTTGGATACAAAATTCTTGGATTTGTGTTGCCTTCAATTGACAATGAAAGTATCAGTTCCTGCCACTTAATTTGGTTCTCGAGTAATTTTGAGATGTTTTTATTGTAAACTGAGAATTTATTTTAAATGCATCTGTTGACACTGATCGCATGGTTGAATCTGGACATTGTTTGGCTCATTGCTAGAGTGAAAAATGAATAGAAATATGCTTCATCAATCTAAATTCTAGTATAAACAAAGCTCAGAAATTAGAGAATAATTTCTTGGAAAATGAATGTGCAGAATTGCAGTCATGAGGATATATTTAATCAAAGGCCTCTAAGATTTAAAACTAGGTTACCAGCATAATTGTTCACTGTTCAAGATCAAATATACACAATCCACGGTCTGTCTCTTTGTATGGTGCCACTTTTCTGTACTTGAGGAAGGTACATAAACCCAGGCAGATAGTTAGTGCAAATAATGTACTGTTGGTGGTTTTGGATAATGACAAGTAGCTCAGGGGCCATACTCTGGGCTTTTAATTTTGGCAGACGTTTAATTTCAGTGGTAATCAAATTAGGTAGTGTACAGATTTGTGTTTCTTCAGATCAGTGGAGAAGTTTTGAACTTGTATTGGGGTTTTTCCGCTATAACAATTGTTCTGTATCAGTTTTCCATCTATAAATTATAATTGAATATCCTTTCTCTAGCCAAAGCTAATGGTGAAAAAAGGTTGGGGCTGCTTTTCTCATTATCTTGCAGAATGATTTTCCTCTGTTGAGACGGAGGAGGGATTTAAAGAAGAAAGCTAACTAAATTCACAGAAGTCACTGAGAACTATCTAACGATCACTTGAATCGCTTTGTAAGGTAAATTAAATAAATACGTAATGGGTATTTTATTTACACTGTGTAGACGAACAGTTCCAGAGTTACAACTAGATCTAACTGGTATCAGCTCCCACCCCATCCATAGTTTTCCAAGAATTAATTAATACTTTTTATAAGCAGGATACAGGACAATAAATGCAAAGAAATACACAGGGAAGGGAGAATTCGCCTACAACCAATTTGAAATAACTACAAATAGTAAAAGCCAACAAAATAACAAAGATTATATGCACATAAAATGTTTAAAACATTCTGAAAGACGTTATAAACGTAATACTTGCTGTTCTGAATTTTGCTTTTGCTAAATGATGTTAGACTGTATAAAAAAAAAAAAGAGAAAAAATCTTGCAGAAAATCTTCTCTGATTGGCCACAGGAGTCTGACTTAATTGAAACCTTCTGTATGGCACGAAGAATTCTGGGACTTTGGCATTTTCCCAAGAATCCCCAGAATGTTAGTTTTTTAGCCTCCCTCTCTCTCTCTCTCTCTCTCTCTCTCTGCGCGCGCGCTCTCGCTCTTTCCCCCTCATCCAGCGGTGTCTTACATCAGCTTACTGTGCCTGAATGTGAGATCTGAAAGAGAGGATCGGAGAGAAAGAAAAAGCCTTGTTTTTATCCTCCTGGTTACACACACGTTACTTGGAATTAAGAAATCCTTGGACAAATGGTTTGAAAACAGAAGCCCAAGCAGTAAGTTTGCATTCTGTCTTTTTTCTTTTTCTTTTCTTTTCTTTTATTTAAGGAAGTTTTTCTTTGTTGGGTTTAAGAGAATATGTATATGACTTGATGATAACGGTGTTAAGATGACAGAATGTGTGTTAGTGCTGTTCCCTTGTCTTTTAGTTCAAACTTGCGGACAGCAAGGCTGTTTGCATGGCAGACTAAAATAGCGGATAGCAGAGCGACTTGATCCAGAGAACGTTGTGCAAACCAGCTGTTCTATATATTGACTTTTTAACAAGGCGGTCGTCATATGTTCTTGCTTTTTTTAAATTCACGAAAGTGTACTCAACATACTTGATTTTGCTCGGAGATTATGCATTATTGCAGCCTATTAGAGCCTCCTGTTGTCCCTCATCCAGCTTTGTAAAATTAAAACGTGTCCATTTCGTAGCTGTCAGTAAAAAAGTAAAGAGTAAAATTTTTGTATTAGAAAGATTTCTACTTAACATAAAGATGCTATTTCCTATTAATTCTAATTAGTTTGAGTTTTCGAGTTTTAATGGTGGCTGTGATACACACACAAAATGAAAGGACGTGACTTGATATCTGTAAGAAGTATTTGAACAGTTGAGCTTCTCTTAAAAAAAAAAAAAAATATATATATATATATATAAAATACTTGTAATGTTTTGATAAGAAAACATTTTAAGCAATACAGTTCACAAACTTTAAATAACCCACTTTTTAAAATTGTTCATAAAACAAAAAGACGCCCGCCAAGTAGTTAGACTAGTTAGTAGTTTTTGGTTTTCTTTTGTTTTCTTTTTACTCAAACTTGTAATCATCGTGAAATATAACTTCACACCTGTTGTTGTTTGCTAGGACCACCTGTGTGAGCTTGTGGTGGACAAACTTCATACATCATCTAAAAATCACCTTGAGACAGATTGGTTTATGAGCTCATAAGTTTGTCGCTTGATTTTACATTTTTCAATGTAATTTAAATACTTGGTAACACTTTACTATAAGGTTTATTATTTGACATTAGTAAACTACATTAGTTAACATGAACTAAAATAATACTACAAATAAACCAATACTTCTATAGCATTTATTAATCTTAGTTAATATTATTTTACAAATGCATTATTAAAAACACAAGTTGTGCTTGTTAACATTAGTTAATACATTAACAAAGAATAATAAATACTATAGTAAATGTGTTAATTATTATTCATTCATGTTAGTTAATACAGTAAAAAATGTTAACAAATTACACCTTATTGTAAAATGTTACCAAATACATTTGGGGTCACTGTATATCCTTCCACTGTGCAACTCAACCTGGCGTGTGTAGGACATGAGCTCACTACCAGCGTTACACAGTGATGACCTTTCCAAGACATCAGTATATGGTTCATCTGAACTGTTCAGTTTACATATCCTTAATTTACATAAGCATTTAAGAATCCAGAGCTTTAAGCTTTTTTTTTCTTAGCCAATGGCTGATTGGTGTAGCAGGATACTGAATACAGTGAACATTTTAAGCAATATTGCTTTCAGTGCTTGCAGTACTTTTGGGTGCAAGCATGGTAAGGAGTAACAGAAATTCTGTATGACAATATCTTCAATATCTTTCAGTCCTTTTAGTGGATAAAGAGATGGCGCAGAGACTGCTGATCCATATCAAACAACATTGTATACTTCATTTTAAGCCAGACATTTAGTTATTAAATATATATATATATATAGTATATTAATGCATTTACATATTTTTGTGATGCTTACATTGCAAAGCTATTAATGATTAATACTGAGTCACATTGTACATTACATTATAAATTTAATATGGGGGATTTAAGATTTCACTTTTCTCACTTGTTACACTGAAGTAAGATAGGTAACATAATATATTTGTGTTTGTGTACCATATACACACACAGACACACACACACACACACACACACACATATATATATATATATATATATATGTACATACATAAACCTTTTCTTATTCTTACTTCTTAATTAGTCTGAATAAACTAAATAAGAAAAGATAATGTAGAGTGTATGTATTTTAGCATATGCAATGAGAGCATATATGAAACTAGCATGCAGATCCCTGAAGTTGATTTACATTCGGTATTGCGTGGCAGCATTAAACTTTTATTTAGCTTAAATCTGCTCTTTTGGAAATGTGTTTCGTTGATGCTTCAGAATGAAACCACTGCTTGCTTTCAGTCTTGTATGATTCATGCAACACTTCGTAAACTAACTCTTGCTTTCAGAAAGGAAATGGAAAAGGTTTATTCCACTGGCAAAGCTTTCAGGTGTAATTTAAGTCAGAAAGCTCAGGAGAGAGTATATGTTACATTCCTGTGTGTTTTGTGCAGGTGCACAGATGACGTTCACCAGAACTATGACCCATGGACCATATACTGTAGCTTTTACACCATAAATAACGATCTAAAAAACTGAATGTGATCAGTTCAACTCTTAACTACTTGTCATGGTTTGAAAAGTGAATGATTGAGCAATTCCTCAAAGCTCTGTTCTCTCTTAAAGGGGTCATACGGTCCCAACATGTGTGTACACAACCATCCCAATGATAAAGATCCACAAGTATTTTTATTAAATTAAAAGAAGAATAAGTTGCCCCTTCTGAAATCAAGCCATTCTCAAATGCATGTCGGTGTGGCGTCACACCGAGAGAGGCCCGTCATCAGACCGAGACGCAGAGACAAGCAAGACTCCTAAGAGATTGAGGTGTTTTGTTGTTGAATGTATTAATGAATCACAAATCATTCAATAATCAAGAATCATTCATGATCCAGCCTCACCAGTGATACAGATGCAATGAGTGTAATGTCTTTTAATGAATAATAATGTGCTAATTAGCTAATTAAGTTTCACCATGAATACAGCTCGAGCGGAGCTCGTGAAGATTTAAAGGAGAAGTACACAGGACAGAGTGATTTCTAAAGAGCTTTTTTTGACAGGGTAAAATTAGCGTTTTTAAAGCTATCTTTGAGAAATTTGAAAACAATCGAAATTACAAACTTTCCATTAAGACCCTAAAGAATCATATTAGCTAGTTTAAAACTTGGTTTGTATGACCCCTTTAAAGAACACTGAAATATTTTAAGATTAAACATGCATTATTTTATGTTTTTCAAATCATTTTCATACTTTTATTATTAGCATACTTCCGTTTCTACTGTTTGTGACCTTTTGTTCTTTGAATTGTCCAGTATGACACTTTTGCTTAATGAGACAAAATGACGTTTTTCAGTCACATGTGCTACCCCTAATAGGTTAGAAGTAGAAAACATCTACTCATTACAAAACCTCATGGTTTTGTAACATGTGTCGTTGCGCTTGCATCTGCTTTCGCTATCACCTGGCTCTAATTTTGCTGGAACTGCCATTTGATTTGGATTTATGCATTTCCATGAAAGTAAAATATCTGCAATGCTATGACCATTGCTTTAGGGAGGAATGAAAGAGGTTTCAAATGAAAAACACATGTTCTCTTCATACCTAAATTTGCAGGCGTGTGAATATCAGGCTGACAAATCAGATCCATCGACTCCAGTTGGACGTAGTATGCAAAATAAAATGCACTATTGTATCTCATTTCAGATCTGAATTACACTAAGCTGCACTCTTATTCTGAATTAGGAACTTTTTTACATTATATAAATGTTTGGAGAAATCAAGTTAGTGTCCTCTAATCCAAGATTTTGAAATATACATGATTGTGAAGTTTTCACTGCCGTCATATTTGAAGCCTATGATGAAATCCTGACAGTTAATTGCAGTGAAGGGAGACTCTACAGCATAACCAAAAGTGCTTCAGTTGTCTTGAAAGGTGGCGTTTGAAGAGCCCTTCTGTGTCATTTTCGGGTTATTTGGTTGGTTAAGTGACTATCTCTGATCTTGAACACTCACAGAGCCACAAATTGAAACCAGATTTTGACACTGATGTGCAGTGAGATTTAATTGAGGCCTTTGGATAATGTATGGCCTATCTGTCCTCCTATCTATTTGAAAACGTCATTAGCGTATGTGTTGTTTTCTATAATGAGGATTCGTTTATGTTCAGTATGTAATTTATGTAACTTGCACATCGTTTTATTGTACTGTTAAATATCTTTAGTTTAGTAGTTTAACTTAAATACAATATTTAATACATAATATTTTACTATATAATTATTTAAAATAATTGAAAATAGTATGACTTAAAACTTAATGTAATATTTAGTGATATAAAAATATATATTAATTAAAGACTTCTTTTAACCACAGATTTTAGATTTTTAATTAATGCCTTAAGATATGATCTGTTTATGTCTACAACATAAGTGAGACTGTAAAACATAAAGGTTTGATAGTATGATATGAAATAAAATTATTTTAATGACTTAACCAGATTTTGTTGTGATATTTAATTACAGTACAACCGTAGATATGACCTGATTTGTCTTCCAGTCTCAAGTTTTCATTTAGCTTCTCTGCTATTATTATTATATAAGTTTAGGGTTTAGTTAAACCTACAGTACGTAAACTTTCACTGTTACGTTTTTGTTCAATTTGCTATCAATGTAATATATTATAATTAGTGCTGTCAAACAATTCATTGCGATTAATTGCCTTCCAAAATAAAAGTTTTTGTTTGCTTAATATATACGTGTGTACTGTGCATATTTATTATACAGTAGTGAATTTGATACATTTTGGTTTTATGTTTTTGATCCACTTCAAATGTTGACTGCTGTATATATATATATATATATATATATATATATAAATATACAAACCTGCTTGTATATATTTAAGA
>JAUYWG010000039.1:11554310-11594299 GCA_034779775.1 Enteromius afrohamiltoni | reverse complement strand
CCTGTTGCTTTGTGTATTGACCATCGCCTGTTTGACTATCCCTAATAAACATTGTTGCTTATGGATCCGAACGATTCACGCGATTCATTACAATAGGATAATATTTGGCCAAGATACAATTTGAATACTATTTGAATATCTGAAATGTGAGGGTGCAAAAAGAAAATTGCCTTTAAAGTTGTCCAAATGAAGTCCTTTGCAATGCATATTACTAATCAAAAATTAAGTTTTGGTATATTAACAGGAGGAAATGTACAAAGTATTTTCATGGAACATTACTTTTTCTTAATATCCTTATAATCATTTTGACCCATGCAATGTACAAATATACCTGTGTTATTTATGACTGATTTGTGGTCCAGGGTCACATATTTACTGTTAATTAAATAAACTGCTAATTTGCTGCATATGAATAGATAGTAAGAAAGTTGTTGAAAGGAATAGTTCTCCCAAAAATGAAAAGTCTGTCATCAATTACTCACCCTCAAGTATTTCCACATCTGTATGAATTTCTTTGTTCTGCTGAACACAAAGGAAGATATTTTGAAGAAAGTTTGTAACCAGGCTGTTTTGGGTCACCTTTGACTTCCATAGTAGGAAAGAAAATACTATGGAAGTCAGTGGTGACTTAAAACAGGCTGGTTACAAACTTATATCTAAATATCTTTTAGGATATTTAGATAGAAACATCCTAAAAGAAATTCAACAAAGAAACTCAAACAGAACAAAGAAATTCAAACAGATGTGGAACTACTTGATTGTGAGTAACTGATGACATAATTTTTTTATTTTTGGGTAAACTATTCCTTTAAATTTGTGGTTGGATTAAAGGATCTAAAATATGCTCATGCGTGATAAGGCATTACTAATAAATGGCCAGTATGCTGGTAAGCAGCTAGTTAATAGACAGAATTGGTCCTTAAAAAATTACCGTAATTTCGGAATTGCTTCTTTTGTCATAAGGAATAAGGTTAAAATGTATTGGGAAGCATTTAGAGTAGCATAAAATATATACTTTGATTTCATTTTATTGAAAATATTTGTAATCAAGAAGTTGCATTTTTTAAATTTTAGCAGTGTTCCATTTTTCCAACCTTTTTATATTGTACTTTAAACTAAGACATCTGCATAATCTATCAGTGTAAATATGAACAGCAAAAAGTGCTGGCTGGTTTTATTATGTGTCTGTGTTTGCTCAAAACTGTAAGTACAAAGCAGACTTTCATAAAAGTTTCTGTTGATGGTCAGTTCTTGAAGTAAACCCAGAGAGCGTGTATTTTCTCTTTGAACTCTGAAGTTTTTCAACTCTAGCCACAATGCGTTATGAAGTTTTCCCATAGTTGCTGCTGTTCTCACGTCAGTTTAATGAATATGGAGATTCCATTATGCTCTGCAGGCAATTATTGCATCTTTACTGACCAAATTAAAACCATAGCCTCAAAATAACAACAACCTATTTTCCCATTAAATTTGTGCCATGGCTCAGTGCCTTCTCATAATTGGAGAATAAAAACTATAAGGATGAAGACTTGCAGATTTGCAGAATATGAAACGTGTATGAGATTATTAGTTTTTTAGACACACTTTTAAATGCAGCATGAAAAAAAGCACTTTTTTGTCATTCCAAACTTCAATTATTAAAAATATATTCTGAAGGTTTTTGTCTAGACAATAAAAGTTAATGGGGTCCGTGATATGAAGGAGAACTCTCTGTTTAAACCTGGGCTCAAACTTGCTCAAGGATTGTTAGGGTACAGCTGATTCCTCCTTAGGTTTTATTAAAGAGAAAGCATGTTAGAGCAGTTCCTGGATGTCTGTGGTAAAATGAAATCATACGCTTTTTTTTAACCATGTGTCTCATTCTCCAGGAATGAACGTCCCGTCTCCGCTTGAGATGAAGCAGCTTTGGAAGATGCTCTTTCCGCTCCTTATCCTCCTTTACCTATCGGGAGCTGTCAAGTCTCAAGTAAATCCAGGTAGATATATATATCAATTTTTTCACTGTAAAAATTCAGTGACTCAAGCTATAACGGAATTTAGCCATTGAGCTCATTAGCGTTTTATCCAAAGCAACTGTGACCTGGGGTTTAATGGCTTACTCGACTGCACAATAATTTTAGAGTTTGTCGGTACTTTAAGCCCAAACTTTAACTACTAGTCTACAATATTATGCTTATGGACACTGGTGGCATAAATTTGCTCAAAAACTGTTTGAAAATTTATGAGACAAGTCACTATGGAAATCAGTTGTTGTGGTCACAGTCTCTGATATTATTGTCCATGAATTGAAGTTTTTCTAAAGGTCAGAGCGCTGCAAGTTGCATTGTTATTTTTTTGATTAACTTTGAAACTGGCAGCCTCATAGTTGTGATCAATCTACGTTTGGGGTCTGAATAAGGTCTGGAAGATTCCATTCTGGTTGTCATGGCATCTTCTCTTTTATCTGTGTCTTTCAACTTGAGCTTTCTCTCTAGCATGGGTGGTTTGTGGGGAGGAAAGTGTGATGTCAATGTGAGGTTCAATTATATTTTACAAGGAATCCAGAAGCCAGCTCATGGTGAGCAGCCATACAGTAGAGACGAAAGCAGAAGTCTGGAAAGTAGCTAATACCACCATGGCTGGAGGCAGTTTCTTCTGGGATCCCCCAGGATGAAAACCACACTGTGCTCTTGTACTATATTGGGCTGTGTTTCTTTATGAAGCAGATGAATTTGATTACATTACATCCTTCCACCGATCATGTGTCAGTTTCCTCTGATGTATTTGATCAAATCAAGATCTTAGGCTGACATTAAAAGCTTAACTGATAATGCGTTGAGTTTTAAAACACATACATTTGTATTCGTAGTGCAGTTTAAGATTCAGAAGCATGCCAGTGTAATACGGAATGCATATGATTCTTTAACGGTTTCTTTTATAGCCATATTGCTCTGTAATGTAGAAGAGAGGAGGACTGTTTAATTGTCACTTTGCTTGGTCAAACTATAAAGTAGTGTTTGGCCTGTTTCAAAGAAAACATGGAATATGTAAAATGCTTTGTTAAAAGTGTGGTTTATGTGAAGGGAGTATGAATTGTTTAAAAGTTTTTGGATGGCTTGTGGTACAAGCAAAAATAACAGAATTATACTCAACTGTTCTGTGCTGCCTCAATGTTCTCAATTGTTACTTTCCGGTCTGAAAGTATCTGAGAAAAGTGGGTGAAGGGATCCTGCTAAGCATTTTTATCCCAAAAATAAAAGAAAGAAGAAATTGCATTTAGGAAAAGGAAAATTAATTATTAGGAGCGTTTTGTTTTTGATTTGTGGCATTATTTTTATTTTTGCAATCATCGCAATATACAATTGCTTAAATGCTAAATTAAAATGCAAATATTATTTTATTAATAGCCATTTAGTAGTGCTAATTAAGCGCATATAAATACCTTATTGTACATCCCTACTCCTACCCAATAAGCTTAAGACTAGAACTTAAGTTTAAACTTAACAACTACCTTACTAACTATTAATAAGTTACCAAATAAACAATTTATTGAGGAAAAAGTCATGGTTAATAGTTAAGTGTTACCTATGTTACCAAAAGTTTTTATTTTGTATGCGATTAATCAAGATTAATCATTTGACAGCACTAATTAAAATGCAAATATTATGCGTTTAAAAAAAGCATGATATTTAAATAATTTAAGTAAATTGTGTTTATGCATGTATATGCATTTATGTATAATACATAAAAGAAATTACATTTTTATTAGATTCAGATTTAATACAACATGGTAGAAATAATTATAATGAAATACTTTCCATCTTTTAATGACAATTCTGTGCTTCATTAATATTAGAATGATGTCACAACTGAAAAACAAATCTGACATTCCCTATTTTATAATTTAAGTTATTATATCATTTTTAAAATGCATTTTCTTGTACTATAGAGTAGGGGGCGGGGCGCTTCAGATTCTAGACCGCATTTGATTGGACAGAAAGTTTGCTGAGAAGCTAAAGTGCAGATTACGTAATCTATATCGTTGATCTATATCATTTTAAATGCTTAAAACTTGTAAACACTAATTTTTGGAGCATATAGATAACCTAGAGCTTTACATATACAGTCCAAAAACTTTCATTTAGATTTCAACATACATTACATCTTCTCAAGTTTCATTAAATTCTTTCACTCAAGGGTTCATGTGCACTTCATTTTGAAAATACATATTTATAATGATTCTGTAAATAATTGTCTCAAGTTCGATATTCATTTCCATCTTCAGTGTTGCTTTTTTTTTCTTTGCTTTTCTGTGTTGGGCTTTTGGATCAATACACTACAGTGCTTTGAAACATTTCCTTAGCAATATGTCATGGTATCCCATAATTGCTGCTGAATATTATTACTTCTCATCACAGACACTTAAGAAATCTTCAGTTTCGAATTTCTTTTTTCACAGGCTGGTGGTTAGAAATGAAAGAACACCATGCTGAAGGAGTGGTGAAATGTAACGGGATAGAGTCCATCACTCAAACCTCATTGAACTGCGTGTGAGCTTTGTGTGAGGATGTGACCTCGCTTTGAGTTTATTATTGAATGTAGCAGGAGTGCAAGCACGATTGTTTACAATGGATTCAACAATCAGACTGGAGTCTGTGGCTTGTACATACCAGACATTTTGACAACAGGAAAGTATATTGAAACAGCTTCTATTTCTTACTTTTTCCTTTTTTGCTCCAGAGGCTCTGTGTGTTTTTCAGATATTTGTTTCTGCAGCTCATAAGTCACCGCAGCAGACGTTCTCACGTTTAGAGTTTAATCGTTTAAAAGTAAATGACAGTGTTTCAGATAAACTGTATAAATGGTTGCTTTCCACGAAGGTGGTGAATTTCCGTTCTTTCCAAGAGAGAGATGCTGTAACCTCTTTAAATATCAGTTTTGCTCCTTCATATTTCCGCTGGAAAAAAGCTGCATTTTTTTCCTACTTCTGGAAAAGTGTGTTGCCGAACTCAGTAGCTATGGGATCTCCTCTGCCAACTTTCCTCTGTTTAAAATTCCCAAAGACTGTAGTTATACCATCCTACTCCCTGCTTTTTTCCACTTTGAGTAATAGACTCTTACTTTTTTCTACTGTAAAAAAAAAAAAGAAGAAGAAGAAAAAATGCAAGTGCCTCTTCCAGCAGTTTACATGTGCACGATTAATAGTGTGTGTATGTTAGTATACATGTGTGTGTGCAAGGTTTTGGACCCTGCAGTTAGACAGCAAACATGGTGGAACAAATGTGCCATTCACAAAGATTTAAGATGGAAAAAACAGGAGGGGGAAGTAAGCGCCACTCGGACCAATGAGTGACTGCACAAGACCAGAGTGGCCTATAAGAGAAAGAGAGAGAGGAAAGACCAAAAGCCACAGTTTCTTCACACAACATGAGTATTTTTCCACCTTTCTAAAGTGAAGGATATTTTTAGACTCAGTAACTGAATGTTTACTCCATCTGATAGCGAGGCCGTGACCATCTACTCTTGGAGAGTAGAAAAACAGTAAATACACATTGCTGTGAATGTATGATTCTTTACAAACCTCTTATGGGCTGCATTTCAGATCAGAGCCTGTCAAAATGTTCAAACATTTTGTTTTTGTTGTTGTTAAACCAATTAGTATTCATCTGTTGATTTCATCATTGAGTGTACACTGACTTATATTTGTGTATTATGTGAGCCATTTTTAAATCAAATATTGGACCGCTTGTCTTTTAAATCGTGGGTTTGTGAGAGCGTTTGTCAACACACATTTGGCCCTGTGTCTGCAGCTGAATAGTACGGAGCATTCGCAAGACATTTGATCTATGTGGCGCTCTCGTGTCAATTGTCTAACACTGCTTTGCCTGCGTTCACAAAGCTACGAAAACTCTGCTCTGAATTACGAAAGCACATACTTTTTTTCACTTTCTGCCTGAAAATTAGAGCTGAGTGATACAGCTACAAGTATTTAATGTATGAGGCTCATGAAAGATAATTCTTATTTCTATTATATAGTATTTTTTCAGCCTTTGGATTTAATGTTTTACTTGTTAAATGTGTTTTTTAGATTATTTTCAGAATATTTTAATCATCAGTCTCTGTTGGCATGTAATATACAGTACAACTCTATAGTTAAAAAGAATTGTTTTCTTTGCCGTTTTTAAATATTTAAATGTAATTTATTTACTCATAATTACATATCCAACTGTTAAAATAAAAATGTTCGCACATATACACAAAATATAAATTTTGTGCTTTACTATTTAATGTAGTAAAATTGAAAAATGTGAGTAGTACTGTCAAATAATTAATTGTGATTAATCACATCCAAAATAAATGTTTTTGTTAACATAATATGTGTATGTGCTGTGTTCAGTTATTTATATTTTTCATGAATATTTACATACATGTGTTTTATTTATATATACATTACAAACAATCCTCAAAACAAAAACGGTAACACTTTATTTTATGGTTACATCTATTAGTTGCTTATTAGCATGCATATTACTAGAATATTACCCATTTAGTAGTGCTAATTAAGCACATATTAACACCTTATTATGCATCGCTACTCCTACCCAATACCTGAACTTAACAACTACCTTACTAACTAATAATAAGTTACCAAATAAACAATTTATTTAGAGTTACCTATTCTAAAGTGTTTTCTTAATCAATTACCTATTCTAAAATTAATAATCATTAATTATGAGTATTCAATATATGTCACCCAGACTTAGCTTTTTAAAAATATATCTCTGTGTGTTAAGTCAGAGAGAGAGTGAGTGATGGGGGAGGAGGATGCCATTCTGTTACATCTGGAAGAGCTTTTTGTTGGGGGATTCAGCTCGTTTTGGATTATATCAGCTTGTCATTGCCAAAACCAAGCCTCTGAGGTTTCCCCCATCTTGACTTTTAAGCAAACATTTGGAGGAGAGACAGAAGAAAAAAATGAAAAGAGAGACAAAAAGTCCTTCACCACTATCCTTGCTTTTGCTGGCAGGATCACAAAGGCTATTTTGTTGAAATGGAGGGGCCACTTGGAATAGAAGTGTCCTTGTGCAGATTTTTTTTTTTTTTTACATGTCCGGATCTTCACACAGACACTCAAATAGAAAGAGATATTACAATAGATTAAGAGAGTTTATATAAATATCCTTTCTTGCTCTGGCAGTAGTATGTGATATTGAAATCAAAATATAAAATACTGATTCTAAACTATACTGTTAAATCAAATGGATGAATTGTGCCAGTCATCAGCGGGTGTTATGGTGGTCTAAAACCTTACTCTCTCATGTTTACCCAGAGTATTCCAAAACCTATTCCCTTTCACAAGCCAAATCTAACTATAAATCAGTCAACTTTTTAAGGTTTAAAAATTCTACTTAATTTATTCTTGTCCAAAAAAGCTTTTTTTTTTTCAACCAACCAGCTACTATCGCCAAGTAAAAAGTAAAATATGTTCAAAATAAATAAATAAACGTTGTATGTGCTGTATTTAATTAAACTGAAAGTTATTAATATTATTATAGAAAAATATTTATGACTAAATCCTGTATATACTGGGGGTGTGATGCGAGATGCGATAGTTCTCGTGAGAACTCGCGATAGTGGTATAATACGGCGCAACAAATCTCCGACAGAAATGCTGCCTTGTTCTATTTATGACATGCTGACACAAATTCTAAATGATTTTCAATGGCCGCTTTATCGCGTCCGGTGTAGGCAGATTTAGGGCCGGGGTGTACTTCACTTTCCACGTTCAGTTCAGTCTCGCGCACAGCCGCATCGTCACAGCTTTCAAATGATACTCAATCGTGGATTAGTGCGGACGGACGAGCTCGACACATGCGCAGTACCACCTACTTGAGTGGCACTCTTTCAGCATGCTTCTCGCGCATTCACTGTTGTATGCAGACTTTAAAAATTGCCTGCACGCTGACAGGGTGCTCAGGTGTCCGCGAGCCCTCCAGATGACGAAAATGACGTAATGCAGATGGCCGAAGTATACTTTGGCCTTTAACCTGGCACAGCATTTGCTACAGACAAGTTTGTTTTGGTATTCGGCCCGACTCTGTTTTCTGAAAGAAAAAAATCGCTTACCCTGCTTTTAAAGGGATATTTGTGTTATTTGTTTTTATTTATTTATACTGTTTATACTTTTTGTGTAATTACTTGCCTGTTCGTTTGTGGCTAAATATTTTGCAGTGTTCTCATGTTGTTTATTGCTGGTTAAAATAGTTTAATTTCAAAATGTTGATTACAAAATGCACTTACATTTTTGTAATGTTTTTGTTGAATACAATACTATTTTTCCCAATATATTTTATCATTGAAGTCACTGATATGGCTTTATTTTATATCTGAAATTAAATTTATATTCCACAACTTATGAGAAATTACATCATTGTTTGCAAGTTGATAAAAACACTTCTTTTTTTTGTACAGGTGTGTGTCGGTCTCCATTAGGAATGTCCAGAGGCCAGATCTTAGATGAAGATATTTCAGCTTCCAGTCAGTGGTCTGATTCCACGGCAGCAAAATATGGCAGGTATGAGCACACACAGACACACACACACACACACACAGTGTTTTCCATGAGCAGTAGTGCAGGTTATCATGGTGGGATCAAACCACATCTGGAGAAGAATGGGTGACCTCATTAAAATGATGTAATTATGCTTCCTCAATATATTACTTCTGCATTTTCACTCTAAGTGTTTCCAAAACATTCCCCTTCACAGAAATGAACTATTTTAGACTAATTTTTAGACCTTAGTCAGTGTAGTGCCATCTTTGTACAACATATCTTTATTAAGAATTTTAAGAAATTTAGATGAGAAACTTTATAAAACTGTTTTGTTGTACGTTATAAGTTGAGAAAGACAATTTCAGCCTGCACTCTTGTGGTACAGCCCAGAGGCCAAAGACCCAGAGATATAAATGAAACACAAGCTTGCATGTATTTTATCTGTTCTGAATCGTCTTTGTGTCTTAGGCTGGACTGTGAGGAAGGAGATGGTGCGTGGTGTCCTGAGATCGCAGGAGAACCTGAGAATATGAACGAGTTCCTGCAGATAGACCTTCGTTCTCTACACTTTATCACTTTGGTGGGCACTCAGGGACGTCACGCGGGTGGCATAGGGAATGAGTTTGCCCAGACGTACAAGATCAAATACAGCCGTGATGGCAGCCGCTGGATCTCCTGGCGCAACAGACAGGGCAAAGAGGTACACGCTCCAACACTAAAACCCAAAATCCTCCTGCATCCATGTAATCAGCTGATTAAATATTAATATTAATAACATTTTACCTTTAGACTTTTTATATAAGACACAAGAATATAGAGGTTGATCGACTAACTGATTACCTTTTTGACTGGTTTAAGAAGATTGTATTTTTTTTATTGACTCGTGTAATTATTTTAATAATAGTAATAATAATCCTTGAAATGTTTAGTTTAATTAATTTATTAATTATTTATATTTTAGTTTTTTATTTTGGCACATTAAATTCAATTCAATTCAATTAAGAGTAACGCCACATTAGAGTAATGTGTTGGAATGTCTTAATTTGCCACCATTCAGCTTGCATGCTCAAATGGATCATTGCGTTTGATTATTTCACCTCCAACCATTACTAAAAAGTGCGTAATATCAAACATACACCAGCACAGTCTCTGTAAACAAACCTTTTCAGGATGGAACCCTACTTTCCAGTCTCTGTACACAGCGAAGTCCAGAAAGAAATGGTTTACTGGATCTGGTGTGCAGATCTGAACTCAATCAAACATTTCTGGGATCAATTGGAACACCAACTGCGAGGCAGGCCTCATCATCTAACATCTGTGCCTGACCTCAATGACACTTTTGTGTCTGAGGAGAGCAAATCCCAGCAGAACTATTAGAGATAGTTCATGTGATTTATTTAGGTTTTGGTTTTTTTTGTTTGTTTTTTAAGGTGATTGAGGGAAACAGGAATGCCTATGACATTGTGCTGAAAGACTTGGAGCCACCCATCATTGCACGTTTCGTCCGCTTCATGCCCGTCATCGATCACTCCATGAACGTTTGTATGCGTGTGGAACTGTACGGCTGTGAGTGGCTAGGTAAGTCTGGCAAATAATGAAGTTTTTTTCAAATCATTCTTTTTCGTCTTCTTTGGTGATCCACGGAAGAAAGAAATTCATACACGTTCATTTTTGGGCAAACTATTCTTTTAAGAAATCATTAAAGAAATCACTATTTTCAGTTCTGTGTATTTTCTAATAAATCTAGACATTTGGCTTGTGCAGTTATGAGTCATTAGGGTTTTATGGTCTATTTTCCCAGAAGAAAACTACTCTAAACTCTAAAAGCCTTTTATATTTCACCCTCAAAAATCTTTGTCACATGGGATAAATTGCTCAGCTTCATTAAAACACTGCATGATGCACATTTGTTGTTCTATTGGCATCAGAAATGGGCTGCTGATAAAGAATGATGTAATATTTACATATCAGACCAGATCAAAGTTGTTGGACATTAAGCAACCATTAAGCAATTATCACATCATTTACATAATCTGCAATTAGGTAAATCAATGATGTTTGCATATAATTTAGATTAATCTACAACAATGTCGTTTTTTTTTTTTTTTACGCTGTTGCTCCACAACGTTATCATTTTATTTACTACATTATATAATATATAGGAGGACTGTCTTCACAACCCTTGCAAATTTTCTCTTTCTGTGACATTAGAAAATGATTGCAGTGATATGTCATGCAAAAAAAGATTTGACGTGTTCTCCTGTGTCTGTTTCTAGATGGCTTGGTTTCATATAATTCTCCACTTGGCCAGAAGATGACTCTCAATGGACAACATATTTATCTCAATGATTCAGTGTATGATGGAGCCATGAGTTACAGGTCAGTACAAGCTCGTGGATGAATGAGAAAGTTACAGAGTACCATATTTCAAAATCTAAAAAATATGATGTACAGGATTAAATCTACGACTGAATGTCAATGCATCTCCAGTGACTGCTGATTCAGAATCCCCATGGTTTTAACTAACCCCTTTACCTGATGCCTGGCACATGGGAAAAAAATTGATCCCAGATCAGTTGCACAATACAGACAGGCTAACTATTAGTCAGTCTGTTGTTGCCTTGTTGCTATGACGACAGGCGCCAAGACCAGAGAGAGTCACAGTGGTTTCACAATGTTCACAGGAGAACTTGACTCATTGCTTCCTGAACAATACCTTCCATGACACAGTGCAAAGCGTGTTTACCTTCTTGACAGAACTGGCAGAAAACCCCAAAGTAAAAACCCACACATTTATAGCCATTAAACAATAACCAGAGAGACCTGTGTCATTGCTGGGGGAAAAAAGATAAATGTTTAAATGGCTCCATCTAGTGGCGATACAGAATACAAAATGTTAAGTAGGCAGGGTATTAAATACACATGAAATACTTGATTAAAAAACTGTATGTGTGTATAAAACAAAAAGTAGCAACACATATATAAAGCACACAAACACTACCAGTTACAATGTGTGTAGTCTGTAAGTTTTTTATGTCTTTGAAATAGAATTTTTTATGAATTTTTTAACACTGCATTTATTCATCAAACATTTTTTTAAAACAGTATATTATAACTGAACAAATGCTTTAATATATTGTAAAATGTAATTTCATTTTCTGTGATGACAAAGCTGATTTTTCAGTAGCCATTTGTTTTCAGTGTCACATGATACTTTAGAAATAATTTAGATGTGCTGATTTGGTGCTCAAGAATTGCGAGTATGATTTATTTATTTATTTATTTTATTATTATTATATATTCAATTTTGAAAACATTTGTGCTACTTGATATTGTTTTTTTGTGGAAACTGTGCATATTTTCCCCAAGGTTCTTTGATGAATATACAGAATGTATTGTTTTGTTTGTAAATTGATCAAGTGTGAGTCATTTATATCACATTTGATCAATAAATACATCTTTGCCAAAAATGCTAAAAGTATTAATTTCTTAAAAAGAAATATCTTACTGGCCCAAAAATTTTTATACTTTTGTATACAAACTACTACGGTTTACAAGGTTAAATTTACAGGTAAATACCGTAATTTCATTAATTGATATAATGTTAAAATACCAACCTATTATAGTTTTGTAGCTTTGAAATACACCGATAAGCACCAAATGCAGGTGATGATGACAAAGTCACATGATGAAGCAAAGCAGCTTTTAAATATGAACATATATAGAAGGTGCTCAGTGTCATTCACACAAACACTACACACCATCATGGTGAGACTCATTCAACTGAAACATTCATTTAAAAACACACAAGCCTAATAAATAGGCTTTTTTAAGAGAGTTATTTCAAAGAAAAAACATCAAATTCAAACTAAATTTAAAATGCAATGCGGGGAATTCTGGGAATGTCAGTTTATGTTTTTCCCTGTAAATTTTACAGGAGTTTACCGTTAACCATTAACAATTTTTTCGCGTAGCATTTTCTGTTTTTTACTGTTAAAACCACAGCTGTTTTTTTTTACAGTGTATGCAAAAATATATATTCTGGCTTTATTTTTCTCCTGTAGTATGACAGAAGGACTTGGACAGCTGACGGATGGCATGTGTGGCCTCGATGACTTCACACACAGTCACGTCTACAATGTATGGCCTGGTTATGACTATGTCGGCTGGACCAACGAGAGCTTTCCCAGCGGTTATGTTGAGATCATGTTTGAGTTTGACCGCACCCGCAACTTCACCACCATGAAGGTAGAAATGTCTGCCGTGTCCTAAACTGATGATTCTCTTTTCTTCTGTCGTATAAAAGTCATAGGGTGTGTTGCTTAAAGTGCAGTCTAATTGCTGGAACTACATGATTAAGTGTTTGCAAATTGTTGGGGGACTTAGGTTTAAGGTTTACATGACCCAGCTCTCCTTTATTTACACCCATCATAATGCTTTGTATTCTCTCTCCCTTTTAATCCAAATTGATTCAGGTGCACTGCAACAACATGTTCTCCAGAAGAGTGAAGACCTTTCAGAAGGTGGTGTGTTACTTTCGCTCGGAGATGGACTGGGAAGCTGCACCTATATCGTTCAGTCCCGTGATGGATGATGTCAACCCCAGTGCCCGCTTTGTCACTGTCTCACTCTACAATCACATGGCCAGTGCTATTAAGTGCCAGTACTACTTTTCTGACATCTGGATGATGTTTAGTGAAATCACCTTCCAGTCAGGTTAGTAGATGTCCGTGCAAAGTCATGTAAAGTCAAAGTAATGGCACAGTAATCGTTTAATGGCTACTTTAACACAACGATTTCAGATACAGCCATGTACAACACAACCTTGGCTCCCCCCAAAACCGGTCCTCCCATCACCAATCAGCCAGGTCAGATTTCCTCCGTTCCTGAATCAGTCATATGTTGAGAAGCAGACGTTTCTGTGTTATAAACCATTTGAATAAACTTCACTCACCTATTCTGGAGTGTAATTTCATCATCAGCTTTCTCTTTATCCCCTTCTTAGGGGATGACCCCACACACAAAGTAGATGACAGCAACACCCGGATCCTCATTGGCTGTTTGGTTGCCATCATCTTCATCTTAGTGGCCATTATTGTTATTATACTATGGAGACAAGTGTGGCAGAAGATGCTTGAGAAGGTGAGAAGCTTTGATAGCTTAATTTTATTACTTTTTTTTAAAAATTAAATTAATACATTAATTTAGCAAATAAACCGATCAAACGTAAGACATTTGTAATGTTACAAAATATTTATATTCCAAATAAATGGTTTTCTTTTGAACCTTCTGTTCACTAAACTATCTTTTTATGAAAGTATTTTAGCAGAACGACTGTTTAATGCCTTGTGAAAAATCAGCTTTCCTGTCACAGAAATAAATTACATTTTAAGATAAATTAAAATAGAAAATAGTTTAAATGTAATGTGATTACCATATTAAAATATTACTTATATAAACATAAAAGACTTCTTTTAAAAACCATTTTAATTATGCGCAATTATGTATACAGTTAAAGGGGTCATACAAAAGCAATTTTCCATTAGCTAATATGATTCTTTAGGATCTTAATGGAAAGTTTGTAATAAAGTTTGTTAAAATTTCACAAGTATAGTGTAAAAATGCTCTTTAGAAATCACTCTGTTCTGTGTACTTCCCCTTTAAATCTTCACGAGCTCCGCTGACTCCGCCCCTCTGTTCCGAAGCGCTCTCGGAGGATCTTTGTTTAGCCGTATTAATAGTGAAACTTGCTAATTAGCACATTTACAACAATGTGCTAATTAGCAAAACACCTCAATCTCTTAGGAGTCTTGCTTGTCTCTGCGTCTCGGTCTGATGACGGCTCACTCAGGGCGGGTCTGAGGTAAGACACAAGTTCAGTCTGTGTGACGTCACAGTGACATGCATTTGAGACTGGCTTGATTTCAGAAGGGCCAACTCATTCTTCTTTTAATTGAATAAAATACTTGTGGATCTTTATCATTGGGATGGTTGTGTACACACACTCCCAACACACAGTTCAGTCCAAACAGCTTGAAAAAGTGCACATACCACCGTATGACCCCTTTAAGACTTAACATGATGTCTTTGATTCAGAATAAACATCCACATAAACTCCTTCCATAAAATGTTCATTCTGCACCTGACCTTGACATATATAAAACAAGGCTGATTATAACAAGATTGTAGTATTACAGCCTGGCCCCTAAACAGTTTGATGCTATTTTGCATAAGAATGAACAAAAACAAATTGTAAATATGATTTCATAGAGAAAACACATTAAACTACTTGTTAAATTTTTTTTAACCTTTTTAGCATTTTTCACTGAACATCCTTTATTCCAGGTGTCTAGGAGGATGCTGGACGATGAACTAACTGCTAGTCTGTCAATACAGAGTGAGACCTTCACCTATAACAACAACAACAGCCCCTCTTCAGTGCCCAGCGAGCAAGAGTCCAACTCCACCTATGAACGCATTTTCCCTCTGGGACCCGACTACCAAGAGCCCTCTCGCCTGGTTCGCAAACTGCCAGAGTTTTCCCAAACCTCAGAGGACGCCGGTGAGTTCCAGTAATCGTGTATGAAGTATACATGAAGAGTTCATTTGAAAAAAACGCATAACAACATCAGTTGTTAAAAAAAAGTTTCTTTTGAGAGACAATAACTTTATACACAGTGCACTTTCAGATATAAAACTTTGCAGGATATTTTCATTCACTTAAATCTGTGTGCATGAATACACTGCATGAAAAAAAATCCGTAATAAGGGCACTTTAAATACTCATGGCACAGTATCGCTACATGCATTAGCAGTAGTAAGTTCCTTTACTTAACAGCAATAATCTTCAACTACAGCAATAACCAACACCAGCAGCAATTCAGCAGCGATGTAACATATCCAAGACCAAATACATTAACATTGACATATCCATCACCATGCTAAAATCTTCAGAGAGTTGTCATGATTGATAAATGGGTATTTCATACATATTATTCAGTAGCATATATACATGTTTATTTTTCTGCAGCTTCAACAAATACAGCTTCCAAGTCCAGTCCAGTCAGTGTACAAGAGGGAGTCCCACATTACGCTGAGGCAGACATCGTCAACCTGCAGGGTGTGACGGGGAGCAACACTTACGCAGTGTCTGCTCTCACCATGGACCTGCTGTCAGGGAAGGATGTCGCTGTGGAAGAATTTCCTCGGAAGCTGCTTACATTTAAAGAGAAGTTGGGAGAAGGGCAGTTTGGAGAGGTCAGTCCTCAAATAACAACAGAAACTTTATTTATGAAAAAATGTTTTAAAATTGTAATTATTCCAGTGATGGCAAAGAAGCTCAAGAAACATTTGATATTATTATCGTCAGTGTTGAAAACTTTAACATTATAAATGCCACCTTTGATCAATGTAATGTGTCCTGGCTAAATAAAAGTATTAATTTTAAAAAAAAAAGGCCCCAGATTTTTCCAATTGAGCATGTTCAATTAATTTAAACTCCAATGTTTAAATTATATCTGCCCTAATGAAAAATAAATATGCTAAAATGTATTTGAAATACTAAAAATACATTTACATATTTATGTACTTAATAAAAATACCCTGCGATTGTAATTGTATACTGAACTGGTGATGATCAACTAAAGATATATTTAAATATATTTGATTATGAAGTAAACTGTAGGTACACTTTAAATATCTTGCATTTAAAGACCAATATAATTCAAAGATCATATAATCCTCATCAGTGGTGATATTAAAGCACATTTTAGGTTCAAATTTAAGACATTTTTTATAATTAATTTTTTATTGAAGTATACATTTTTTTTATTTTAAATAAAGTTTAATTATGTTTTCCATATCAGCAAGTCTTGAGCAATATGTCAGTAAATATATTCATATTTGAATATACTTGAAATGAATGAATATGTTACTTTTTATCTAGGGTGAATAAGCCAAATGACTTTTTTTGCCAGGTGCATTTGTGTGAAGCAGAAGGCATGCAAGATTTCATGGACGAGGACTTCTCCTTCGATGTCATCGAAAACCAAACAGTGCTTGTAGCTGTTAAAATGCTTCGAGCGGATGCAAATAAAAACGCTAGGTTAGCAAGTCCAAATGTCACATTAATGACTTCCATAAATTAAAGTTACAACACTGTCACTGCATCCTAATGAACAATCAAATGCGTGCTGCTGCTTCAACGTTCATGAGTTGCCATTCTAATTTATAGCTCTATTTTGATTCATGTTTTTTTTTTACAGGAATGATTTCTTGAAGGAGATAAAGATCATGTCAAGATTGAAAGACCCCAATATCGTCAGGCTGCTGGCGGTGTGTATGAGCTCTGACCCTCTGTGTATGATCACAGAGTACATGGAGAACGGAGACCTTAATCAGTTCCTGTCTCGCCATGAGCCTGAGGGCATGATTGCTCTCCTTAGCAATGCTCCCACAGTCAGGTACATGCCAAAAGTTTCAAACATTACAGTAATGGATTGTGACTTTAAATCCCAAAGAAAGATAAACATACAGATAAATCTGATGAATCAACAAGTAATATGTTGTTGCTAAATTGAATTTTCTTAAGGTCACTCACCAGGTTATGACTCGCATTCTGCTTTAACTGTTTCAGTTATAGTAACCTACATCACATGGCCACACAGATTGCTTCAGGCATGAAGTATCTTTCATCACTCAACTTTGTGCATCGAGACTTGGCCACACGCAACTGCCTAGTAGGAAAGAACTACACCATCAAGATTGCAGACTTCGGGATGAGTAGAAACCTGTATAGCGGAGACTACTACCGTATTCAGGGCAGAGCGGTACTGCCCATCCGCTGGATGTCCTGGGAGAGCATTCTTCTGGTCAGACACAACCTTATACTCTCAAAAGTCTCCTAGAAGAACACATTTGTGCATTTTCTGGCTTCAAATAAATCTCTAGCGATTTTTCTGTAGGTAAAATCAGATTCTGTCTAGAAAATTCTGACACAGGATTATTTTGTTCTTACAGGGGAAATTCACCACATCCAGTGACGTTTGGGCTTTTGGAGTAACCCTCTGGGAGATGCTTACCTTCTGCAAAGAGCAGCCTTACTCACAGCTGTCAGATGAGCAGGTCATTGAAAACACAGGAGAGTTCTTTCGGGATCAAAGGAGACAGGTACAAGTAGATCAAGTAGACAAGAGATTTTATTTATCCAAACATTTTTCCGTTAAGGTTTTAATATCTACGGTTCCATGAGGAATTTTTAACATCCATTCTTCATAGTCAAAACAATTTGTTTGGTTTGCTCTCCTCCTGTTGTGTTTAAAACTTTGGTAGAACTTTTGTGTCGAATTGACCTCTATTGTAGCTTTTTATATACCAAAATGATCAAATTTGTAAGAAATCTAATAAGTAACCTGTGTGTATGTTTGCGTGTATGTGTGTGTGTGTGTGTGTGTATGTGATTTCCAATGTGTTTTGAGTTAGTTTGACACATGAAATTTATCTGCACAGACACAAAATTAATATATAATGCTATTTGTATTTGCTCTTTCTGGGGGAACCCAAAATGGTTCGTCTGTAACATCCCAACAACAACAACAAAAAAACTTTTAGAACAATTTTTTTTAAAGAGTGTACTACTTCTTATTCTCAGATATACTTGCCTCAGCCTCCAATGTGTCCTGATCCCGTCTACAAGCTCATGTTGAGCTGCTGGAACAGGAACACCAAAGAGCGTCCATCCTTTCAGGAGATTCATCACACGTTACTGGATTGCAAGCCGTAATGTCCACTTATGTGCCAACCTTGGCACTTCCAGAGACATTTCAGTGCGCCCACAGGACTCCAGTCAACTACACACCGTTTTATGTTTTCATATATAAGTAAGATCAGAGTCTAGAATTTTTCTGTAGCAATTTTCACTGTGAGTGTGCAAAGGCAAACTGATATATTTTGTACGACTGAACTACACCCGCTAACTAAGTGCCTTCAGCTGGCTTACAATACCTGGGCAGCACTAGGACAAAGAAAATGTAGCAATGAATTTAAGCACCTTTATCGCAGAATAATTGGTGTGTTTTCTCCAAATAACTAAATATTCTAAAATATCTATTAGATTATTGAAATGCCAAAAAATGTATTGGCTACCTTTATTATTTCCAATTTAATGTTGTTTTCAGTATTTTGAGGCCGAAGACAGCTTGAATGTAAATAAGAACCATTAATTGACATTCAGATTCACCTTTGGTTTTATCTTGATGTCTCTTGACGTTTGTGTATATTTTCATCTCATTTATTGAAAATGCTAAAGTATTTTATAATTTTACATATTTTTTCTTTGTAGTAAACTGCAAAGACCACTTGCACTCAAGTGGATTAACAGAAAGCCAATTTATATGGTTGTTACATAATTTCAAATTAAAAATCAAAGAAATTCAATTAAAATTGTACATGTAAAAATATATATTGAGTGTTATCCTGCAACTACCTATATGTTGTGTTTATATTTAAGCATCCTGCATTATGTAAGTGTTTTGCTTTTCTTGTTTTATTGCCTAAAGAATCTTGTTAGGCTGATAATGGTTATTATTTAAGTCCATTTCATTTGAGCTCTTTTATTTTTTCTTTCCTCAACACAACTTTCGCATTTCAGTGTAACAAGCTCTAAATAGACATAATTCTTTTATAGAAATGTCTTACGATATTTGCATGAAGTCGGATGAAATCACATATAGTTATATTACTGAATGCTAATTTCACATTTTCATTGCGTTTGCTCTATATTTTAATCTAATCTCAAATTAGGCCAAATGGAGGAGTGAGTACATTTATTATCACCAGCTAATTTTTTATCTGTAAAAAAAAATATTAAAATAAGCTTATTTTAAAGCTGTTTGTCTTACTTTTATGTCAGAGTATATTCTAGGAGGTGCTGAATTGCTAAATCGTGGGATAAATACTGGATTTGTATTGAACAGATGCACTATGATGGTTTACAGTAAGTTGTGATATGTTTTGGCATGTGAAAAGTGTTGCAAATGGGACACTCGGAAATCTGTTTTGTAATTAACTTGTACACTTGTAAATCATTTTTGTAAGGTCATTGTGTATGACCATATTTTTAAAAATGTGTGCACCATTTGGGGTTGGTTGAGATATCTGCCAGTCTTTAAGTGTTTTAGTTGTGGGTTTGAAAGTCATTTATCTTTGTGTATAGATTACGTTTAGAGTTCTTGACATGACTGATGAAGTTGCATTATAGATATGCTTTAATTCTGCACTGTTTAAGTGTTTTATCACCTAGTTTTTCAACAAGTCAGTTAAATGTTCTTCCTTCAAACCATAACCACATGAAACCGTAATAGAGGCTTTGAGTTTGTTTACAAAAAATCATTCATATTCCACAACTTTACAAAACGTATTTGTGAGGAGAGGAAATTGCCATTTTTCATATCATCTGTTTTGACAATCACAATGCATGGAAAAACTGGATTTTTCTTTTTTTTATTCATAGCAAAATTTCCTTTAGGTGATGCTTATTCTTTTTATTCTAAGCTTTGTACTGTGTGTGTTGTATTTTATTATTATTATTATTGTTGTTGTTTTATTATCAGTCCTCTTAATTTTTTTTTCTCTAACAACCTATTGTACATGGTAGGAAACTGTACATAAGATAATAAATTGATGAACCTTTAAACTTGTTGTCTAGGCATTTTATAATTATAAAAGCACAGATTTCATACTTTAACAGTAATAAAATGTGTATTTTTGTGAAAAGTGAATTTGACGTTTGCTTACCAGAATGTATCAAGACATACATTTTAACATCGTGTGTATTCAAATATTTCACTTTCATTTCGTGCATTGGTTAACTGCCAAATAAATCTGATTTTAAAACTTAGTTTCTGAGCATTTTCTGCTATTACTTTGGTTTCCGACGATTGGTTTTGCTTGTCTGACAGTGGCTAAGTCTGGATTGGTCAGGGTGGATGTCACGTCACAGAAAGAAAGCATCTGATTGGTCGATAGAAGTGTGACCTCCAATCACGCCATGGCGGCTGTGCAAACGCCATCCGTACACAGACGATGGTGAAATACCACGTTAGAAGGGGAAGGTACAGTACCACTGGCAGCAAAGTCATATATTGAATGAATTTGAAGACAGGATGAAGAAAGTAGTGTTGGTAACCGGTGCAAACAGGTAACGAAACAATTATGTGTAAAATTGTATTCTATGCAACTTTACATCACTGTTTTAAACGTCACTCTGTTATGTCTTATTGTAGTGAGATCTTTTATGCTATTGTAAATAAAGAACAAATCAAGAAATGTTTATAAAGTGTATTATTCTGTATTTGTTATATTCTGTATTTATAACCTACAGTTGAGAAAAAAAATGCATGTTAATTTTGACTTCATTTAACCCTGTTTGCATGCTCCATAAGAACCTGTTTTCCGTTTATTTTTGCACTCAGTGGTATTGGCCTTGCCTTGTGTGAGCGTCTACTGAGCCAGGATGCCCAGCTGCAGCTCTGTCTGGCCTGCAGGAACATGCAGAGAGCTGAGGCTGCCCGACAGGCTCTTCTAGTGTCTCACCCTCAAGCTCATGTTACTCTGCTGCACTTAGATGTAGGCAACATGTGCTCTGTGCTCAGGGCTGCTGAAGATTTCAAGCGGAAGTAAGACATCCCAGTCTCTGTTTGCCAAAATACACGATATTTTGTGTAGACTTAATAGATTAAATGCTTTTTATACAGTTTAAGCATATTGTGACCAGGGGGATGTCAAGCTCTGAAAAGCACCATCATTAGTAATCCATTGACCCATCCGCCATATTCCAAATCTTTTCAAGTCATCTCATAGTTTTATGTCAAGAAACAGACTAAAAATGAAGTTGCGCTGCACTGTAGCTGTGAAATCTCATTTGTGATTATTAAAATGTATTACGCTAACCCATTTATTCACAAAGTCTTAGGGCTAATCCCAGACTCAAATGTAAATCTGATCTGTTTCAACTGATTTAAAAAAATATTTAATTGCCTTTGTGTTGTTCCAAGATGTTCTCAGTAATGTTTAATTGAACTATTGCCTAATCCTGGCTCAACCTAAGCCCTCTCTGTGAAACCATGCCTTCAATTATTAAGCATGAACCAATGCTGTCTAAACAGTTTGGGTACTTTTTGAAATAAATAAAATAAAATTTAATACACGTATACATTGTACATAAATGTAAATGCATTTATACATACATTTATACAAAGTTAAGCAGATTAGGTGTCAACTCGGAACACATTTGAAACCTGCAGTCTGAGTAAGATATAACATAAAATTAATATTATATAAATAAACTTTAAAGTGTTACTTAACTTTAACTTGTTTAAATGTCTTTTTTTTCTCCCCTCAACAGGTACAACAGACTGGACTGTCTGTATCTCAATGCTGGTATCATGCCTAATCCCAGGGTAGATCACAAAGCCTTTTATAAAGGCCTGTTTTCTAGGTACAGTATTTCTTACTATATAGTACATGTTTGGGTCAGTAATTGTATATACAACTATACAGTGGGGCAAAAAAGTATTTAGTCAGCCACCAATTGTGCAAGTTCTCCCACTTAAAAAGATGAGAGAGGCCTGTAATTTTCATCATCGGTATACCTCGACTATGAGAGACAAAATGAGAGAAAAATCCAGAAAATCACATTGTAGCATTATGAAATTATGGTGGAAAATACGTATTTGGTCAATACCAAAATTTCGTCTCAATCCTTTGTTATATTCCCTTTGTTGGCAAAGAGGTCAAAGGTTTTCTGTAAGTCTTCACAAGGTTTTCACACACTGTTGCTGGTATTTTGGCCCATTCCTCCAGCAGATCTCTTTTTGAGCAGTAATATTTTGTCACTGTCGCTGGGCAATACAAACTTTCATCTCCCTCCAAAGATTTTCTATGGGGTTGAGATCTGGAGACTGGCTAGGACACTCCAGGACCTTGAAATGCTTCTTATGAAGCCACTCCTTCATTGCCCAAGCGGTGTGTTTGGGATCATTTTCATGCTAAAAGACCCAGCCACATTTAATCTTCAATGCTCTTGCTGATGGAAGGAGGTTTTCACTCCAAATCTCACGATACATGGCCCCATTCATTCAAACAGCCCCAAAGCATGATGTTTCCACCCCCATGCTTCATAGTGGGTGTGGTGTTCTTTGGATGCAACTCAGCATTCCTTCTCCTCCAAACACGGTAAGTTGAGTTTTTACCAAAAAGTTCCATTTTGGTTTCATCTGACCATATGACATTCTCCCAATCCTCCTCTGGATCATCCAAATGCTCTCTAGCAATCTTCAGACGGGTCTGGTCATGTAAGGGTTTTAAGCAGGGGTATACGTTTGGCAGGATTTGAGTCCCTGGTGGAGCAGTGTGTTAGCCTTTGTTACTTTGGTCCCAGCTCTCTGCAGGTCATTTACTATGTAATCCAGTGTGGTTCTGGGTTTTCGCTCACAGTTCTTGTGACCATTTTGACCATATTGCAGATTCAGTCTTCCCAGCCTGATGCAGGTCTACAATTTTGTTTCTGGTGTCCTTTGACAGCTATTTGGTCTCCATAGTGGAGTGTGACTGTTTAAAGGTTTTGGACAGGTGTCTTTTATATTGATAATGAGTTCAAACATTTGCCATTAATACAGGTAACAGCCTCTTATAGAAGTCCTTTTACAGTCCTTACATATTTAAAAAAAAAAAAATAGTTTTTTAGTTTCTAAATATATGCTATAAAGGAAATTTGTGCCCCAACATTGTAACTGGGATGGAGTATAGATATTTTAGTAGTATTTTAACAAAATTGCCAATATTGTAACTGGCCCACCCACTGGCCAGACCCATAAACACATTGTTATATTCTTCTTCCCATTAGTAATATGGTTCGCATGTTTGCCACTGGGGAGGGTCTTCTGACCCAGGAAGATAAGGTCACACCCAATGGTTTGCAGGAGGTCTTTGCCACTAATCTTTTTGGTCATTTCCTTCTGGTAAGTTGGTGGATTAGAAACTTGTGTTTCCATGACCATACATAAAAATAAATGTAATAACAAAACAATAAAATAAAAAAGTAGTTCATTTTTTTCAACGTTATTCACATTTCCCCTTTTTTTTTTTTTTTTTTTTTCTCAATACAATGCTATCAAACAAATCTTCCTCAAAAAGATCTCCTGGAACAATATTTCACTCATAAATGCCACAGGATTCATTTCACTGTTGTCAACAACTTGTTCTCTGGCAGCTGTCCCAATCAATAATTCATCTGAAATTCTCTAGTGCTGAAGTTATTTTGAGTCCTCAAATTGCAACCCTGTGCTTCTTTGTTGCAGTTTGCTAATTAAAGAGCTCATTCATTTGCTCTAAGGCATCTGGTCATCAGTGCTGGAAGCCGAGCAGAGGGCTCTTTCCTCATGCTTCTTTTTACAGTTGTATTATTGTGGCTCAAGTGGCCCAGACATTAAATTTGCAGTAGATATGACACTGCATGTCCTCGAAGGCCAGACAAGACGTATCGATTTTCTGCTGGAACGGCAATAAGTGAGGAGGAGTGAGGCTTGTATTTCCAGTCAAGTTGCCCTTTGCTTCTGTCTCTTGCCCCACACACTCAAATTCTTTTTGATCAGCTTATAATATAAGATTATATAATATCATATAATAAGAAAAATCTACATCAGTGTTTAATTGTTAAATAATAATAATACTTTTTAGGTTTAAAAAAAGGTTTTAGGAAATTTTTATTAAACTGATAAACTCAGTTAATATATTTAAATATTACAAAAAGAATTCAGTCAATTCAGTTTCAAATAAATGTTATTCTTTTTAACCTTTTATTTTCCAAAGAATCCAGAAAAAAAAACACTACACTAACACTTTTTTAAAAATGTATATACAGCTCTTTTATGGCTCAACTAATGGTAATAGTTTACGCACTGTAAAAATCAAAAAGTTAAGAAAACTTTAAATATGTTGTTGTATAAACTGAATACAAGTTGAGAAAACTCTACTGAAGCTGGTTTCTTTGTCTTAGTTTTTTGTAATTCTGTGGAGCACTTTAAATTGTGCAGCAGTGCTGTATTTTTTGTTTCTGTAACAGGTAAGAGAACTGGAGCCATTACTGTGTCAAATGGACCGCAATTCTCTAGTGATCTGGACATCTTCCAGTAATGCCCAGCGATCGGCTTTCAGTCTAGATGACATACAACATCAGAAAGGCCGTGAGCCCTACAGCTCCTCGAAATATGCGTCTGATCTACTTAGCTTAGCTCTAAACCGCCACTACAACAACCGGGTAAGTTAAACGTTTCCCACAGAAAACTGTTAATTACACAGCGTGTTTTATACCATAATTATTTATGATTATCATAACTGTGATTTAGTCATGAAACCTGTGATCTGTTCACAGGGGTTGTACTCATCAGTGATCTGTCCTGGTCTGGTCATGACTAACCTCACCTATGGCATTCTACCGTCATTCTTTTGGACTCTCATCATGCCAATAATGTGGCTTGTAAGTCTTCAATTTATGTAATTTTGTATATCAACACAATAATAGAAAAATCATAAAATAAATTATGTTAATGTCCTTTCTCATCAGATAAGGATTTTCACCAACACTTTTACCCTCTCACCTTACAATGGAGCAGAGGCTTTGGTAAGTACCAGCACCAACACATACGTTCGTTTAGCATCATCAAGTTTAACAATGATTCAACAGTCAATGTTTCGTAGTACAAGGAATGGAAAAAATAAGTTAAGATGTGAAAGCCACTTTGATTCTAATAGTTTGTGAAGCTTGGTGTTGCATGTCAGATGGAGAAACAACTTGGTTCATTCAAGGTTGCCTGGGCCTCATCGCTTTCTCCTGGTGTCATTTTTCATCTATTGTTTTTTATTACACAGTTTTGGCTGTTCATGCAGAAACCTGAGTCACTGGACCCGATGGCCAAATACCACAGTTTGACCTCTGGACTTGGAAACAATTACACCCAACCACACAAGGTCAGAACTGACAATCAGGTTCTCTCACTTATCTTTTTAATGCCAATTTGAATGGCTATTTTAAATAGGAAATTGTAGGTTTTTAAATGCTTTGTGATTTGTTTAATTATGCAAAGGAATGCATGGACTTTATTGTTCCTCAGCTGTTGATCTTGTTTATTTACTATTCATTACTGATACTGTCCATATTTGTTTTCAGATGGATATTGATGAAAACATGTCAGAGGCTCTCTATGCGAAGTTATTACAACTTGAGGATACAGTGCGGAAGAAACTGAGAGATGAGGATGTAGATATCAAAGGAAAAAACTAAATATGGACACAATACCTCATGCGTTCTATTACTTATAACGCATTTCAATCTTGGAGTATACTCTTAAGGAATGGATAAACACCTCATGAATTTTTATTTTTCTTGAAGATCTATAGAAACACTTTATATGAAATGATTATGCTAATCTAGCATGGTTATGAAACACGTCATGTCCATCACTTATGATTTTAGATTGTATTTTCAAAAAGTACTTTAATGCAATTAAGCAGGCACTTTAATTCAGACTGACTTGCATTGCTCTTGTTTTCCCTAGCAATCAAATGTACAACTTTGGATTTGTCACCATGCTCTACTGTTTGAGTCATAAGTATTGTGCAATTTATATTGGTTTTGTTGCAGTGCATTCCAAATTGAATGGTTTTTACAATTTTAATTACTGTGAACGGTCAGCAGTCTTGGACCACAAATCTGGCATGTATTTTTAGCTGTTTTTAATGTGCATTTTACTGCGCCCCCAAAGGGGTTTCTTCCAAGATGATCTGATTAATATGAAAAAAATATACTGTGTATATTATGGTGTCATTGCTGATAGATTTGGGCCAAAAAAAAGCTCTGATAAAGAAAACAGAATCTGCTCTTTCAAATTAAGAAAAATGTATGTGTGGAACTGTATATGTACATTTTATGATTAATAAATCACCTTAAAATATAAACTGAATCTGTATTTTACAGATCTGATCCTGTTCCTACAAACTAAATAAATATGAATGACTCGCAGTACAGAAACGTGCAACTTAAACAACAAAATAATATGAAGTGCCTTTAAACAAATTTATTAAACTGCATGGCTTTAAATTAGCTTATTACACATATCAGAAAGTAACGATTCTAATACTCCTGGATGAGAGTTGGCAATAGAGAGATTGCAGATATTGGTGGGTCGCCATGGTGACGGAAGATCATAAAGATGCACTTCCCTGTATTAATAAAAAAAAGTGCATGCTGAAACCATATTGACTTTGTATGTTTTGTAAATAAATGTAAGATTTTTGAGCACAGGTAATACGACGACTTGTCAGTCTTACCTTTGTCTTGACGCTGGAGTCGTCTGGTGCAGATGTTTGGTATATAGGCTAACTCTTAATGAAACTTGAACATGTTTTCTTCAAACTAAACAGTATTAATCCACAATATAGGATGAAGCTATGTAAGTGCGTGTCGGTTCATACAGCATCTCGTGGCTGGTTAAATGTCTTGCAGGTACCGGCTGAGCTGTCTCCACATCTTCTGGATCCGCAAAGATTTGTTGCAAAGGTACTTGTGAAAAACTGTTCGTGTCGCACTCTGTTTCTTCAGCGAAGCCGCTGAGTTTAGGGTTGCAGAATGCCCAGACCATGCCACAAAAGTACACAAAAAACGCTGACATCACCAAAATCATGAGCGCGTAAGACTCAATCATCGCCTCCGTTACCACATTCGGCATCCTTGCAAACGCTTTCTGCAATAAACCACGAATTGTAGTCAGTCAAAGTTCAATTAGCCGAATGTCCATCACAGCCGTCTTCTGTCCTCATGCGCTCGAGCATCACTGCTTCTGCCTTTATTACAGTTTAAAGAAAGTTTAGCACTTCACTGTGAAGCCTTGTCAATATAAAAGATATGTTTGTGACAAGAAAAAAAGAGATTGATAGATTGCACACTGATGTTAACTGGTGTGAGAGGTGAAGAAAAAAAACTGTTTTAGCCTATTTAATTTCATCCCTAATAGACATATTATTGCCAGAAAATATGAATGTTAAACCACAGTTCCCACAAATATAGCTATTGTTTGTGGTGGAAACTGATAATTAGACATTTTTGGTATGTAGCTTATACCAGTTTTACTTGCTCTACGATTTAATAGCTAAAGGGATTATTGCAGACAAAATAGTTCTTTATTGATTTTTCTGTTTTCTATTATTTCAGGCAAACCCCATCAAAGTTCACCATAAAAGTTTGTTGGTGCATATCAGTGTTTCTTCACACTTAAGCCGTACAGCGTACCTGCACCAATGTTTTAAATGAATCAAAGCGTGCCAAGTGTGAACACACCCTCACACAACCCCAAACCTGTCTGACTTCTGTGTAAAAGAGGAATTCTGAAAAAATGTCCCAATATTTTCCATTCCATGGAAGTCAATGTTGACCAAAATAGGTTTAAAATCAAGTAAGTGTGAGAATTTAGGATGAGCATAGGTCTAAGACAAGAATAAAACAATAGCAATGTATACATAAAATCATTTTAAAGTAGTAAATAAAAGAAAGAAAGAAAGTTTGTTTGAAGGAAATTACTTTGTTCACCTGGTTCTGGTTGACAAATAGGCATGTAACAATAAAATCATCAACATATCCCACTTAAGCCTACCCTATTCATGTATTTCTAGGTCTTAACTGGCAAGAAAATTAAAGCTTTGATCCTAGTAATTAACTTGTGACATGACACATTTTTTGAAAATATTGCTGAATGACTGCTATCAAAGGGATAGCATACTCCAGACCAAATCTAATTTGAGCTGTTTTGAAGACCAGTCATGGGGCTCCATGAGCTGACATGTGATCTTGCAAGGGGTATTAAGGGTCTGTGTCAATGGGTAAAACACATTTTTTATATTTTGAGAGAAGTTTTTTTGTTTTTTTTTAATAAGAGAGAAGTTCATTCATTGACCGTTATAGTTTTGACACGAACAAAAAATGAAGCGAAATATTTAGATTTATAGATATTAACATAATTTTCTACAATAATAGATTATTTTAATACAATGACAATAGAAAAAACGAATCTAATAAAGTAAAACTATTTTTTCTCTGGAGAATATAGTATATGTGACTACATGTCCCATAAGACCTTGCGGTCAGAGTCCCGGATGTCTTTTACGCCGGAAGAGAAGCGCGAGTCTTTTCCAGCCATCTTGTGGCATCTCGCAGCGAAGTGCTCGCTCAAGCCCCGTAGAATCGGAGGAGAATCCTGCTGAAAGGGGGCCATCATGCCCGGACATCTGCAAGAAGGTTTCGGCTGTGTCGTAACCAATCGGTTCGACCAGCTATTTGATGATGAAGAGGATCCATTTGAGGTGTTAAAGCAGGCTGAACAGAAGAAGAAGGACGCGCCCGCTCCTGGTGCCGCCAAGACCTCATCGCAGGCTACAAAGCAGCCCAAAAAGGAGTCACAGAAAGAAAGAAGAAACCCAGCTCCCGAGAAGAAGGAAGAGACACAAGCTCCCGTTCCTCTCAAGAAAGATGGTAAATATCGCTTGCATTGAACATGTCTTTCTCACACTTTTCTAGGTGAACAGTCTGCAAAAGGCGCTACTAAGCCCATGAGGTCATGCACATCACTATTGTTGAACTGCTTGACGTCTCAAAAACTTAGGTATTTTAGCAAAAATGCTTTTGTCGCGTCGTTTATCGTTTCCGTGTGACGCACGTTAGTGGGACCTGTTGCTGCTTAATTATTTTCTAGATTCTTCATGAACTGCAGGCCTAATGATAACCATCAGTTTGTTAAAAGTCGGGCATATATGTGCATTTATCTCGACATACTACTGAAAATCTTTCGTTTAGTACTAAAACAACTGTTTATTGATAGTCCCTGAGTACACATTCCGTTATCGCATGGCTTTTTATTAGCGTCGAGCAGCAGCGCAACTCCAACCTCGTGTTTGAGGCAACGGAGTCCGTCCTCTCAGACATGACACTCCCATTGAAAACCCTCCTATTGTTAGTCGCTCTACGCCGGCTTTTAACTTCATTACGTGCTTTTAAATTGCGCCGGACTTAACTACTCTGAAGTTAGGGCTGTCAAGCGGTTTTTTTTCGGTTGTCAGTGGCCCTCGCTAAACCGCATGAGAAGAGGCAGCGGCTCGTGAACAGGTGCGCGCGGGCGGGACGGCGGGCGCGTGATCAGCTGTTGGGTCGCGCGAGAGCGTCTATTTCTGTAGGTGGAGGGTGGGATCAGTGAAGAGGCGCAAACCATTATCATCAAGACCCGCAACGTTGGGTTTGTTGTTTTGCTAGTGTGAAAACTTAAGTATAGAAAAACACACGTGTCTCCTGCGCGAGTAAATAAGAAGCACAACTTTAACCAGTCTGTCTGAATAAGTAATAGAATAATTGTTTACATCGTTCTTCCCTTTTGGAATTTTGGTACTATTAATTTTTGCTGTAAGAGGATAGTGTGCAAGAATTTACATTCATTAACATCCTTGTATTTTTTTATCATTAGTAGATACCCATTACAGTAACTAATTTTTATAATTGGTCGCTGTAAAAGTGTGGTAACCATGTTTTCTTAATGTTTTCTTAAGTATTTAATACCATTTGTTTAATCACAGGTTTGCTACAAGTACCATGGTTAATTTGGTGGCTACCATGGATTAACTATAGTAACCATGTTTTTATTTTCTTTTTAAGGAGCAATAACACTTTTTTTTTTTTTTTTTTTTTTAATTTATATATATATATGAATAAAATGAGAATCACAATTTTTATTTTTTTGCTTAGAATAAAGATCATGATTCTGGAGAGCTTTAAAAAAACAAAAACCTTTGCTTTAAACTGAAAGAAATATAATATTAATTGGTCACAGATTCTATAATTCAGCCTTTAGAGTTACACTAATTAAATGTAATACTCTTTCAGAGCAATTTTGAGGGTTGAGCGAATGACAATTTTTGTACTTAAGCACATTAAGTGAAATTTATGATTCAGATTCATTCATTATTGTTTTCTGTGGTGATTGTTAGTGTCAACAGATTTGAATCATTATTGTGTCTGTTTAGCAGGCATAAGGAAAATGGGCCGCCGACCGGATCAGCAGGGTCAGCCAGGATCCCAGCCTCAGGGAGGTCAGGGGGAGGGTCGTCCACCAGCTGACAGGCGGCCTGACAGGAGGCCACCACGTGAACGACGCTTTGACAAACCCGCTGAGGAAAAACCTGCCGAGGGTGGAGAATTCTCTGTAGAGAAGTGAGTTGACTGGCCTTTTGTTTGTGTGGTAGTACATGATAGATCCTTGAGGTTTTGTATTGAAAATATTTCATTCAAACAGAAGGTTAGTATCGTTTTTAATGCTTTGTTTTCTCTTTTCTTCAGGTCTGTTGGTGACAGGCCGTTCCGGGGTCGTGGAGGTGCCAGAGGAGGGCGCGGAGGCCGGGGCAGAGGTGTTGGCAGGACTGACGGCTTTGACTCTCGTGGCAAACGCGAGTTTGACAGACACAGCGGCAGCGACCGATCGTAAGTCATTTGCGTCCACATGTTAACTCCAAATGTAATGCCGCCTGTGTGACATATCAAAGCTAAGTGTTAATTTTTGTTTCAGCAGCCTGAAAGCAGAGGAAAAACGAGGAGGGAGTGGATCTCATAACTGGGGCACTGTTAAGGATGAGTTGAGGTCAGTGGAGCAACAGATCCTTTGTCTGCCAGAAACGCAGATGAATTTGATTCACAGTCTGGTCAGTTGGAGGTTATTTTGGTTCATTATATTAGTTTTGTGAAATTGCATGCATTCCTTTCCATTTACAGCGAGCTTGACCAGTCAAATGTTACTGAGGACACCCCTGAAGGAGAGGAGCACCCACCTGCTGACTCGGAGAACAAGTGTGTACACTTCAGCTCTAAATTACACTGCTGAGTCACCGCTTGCCATTTGCTGCCGGCACTGTTAGCAATAAGTTCCCACCTATAATTAAACAAAAACGTAGTGTGTAACATTAGGATTGATTCAAGAACAATGGCTCTGTTAAAAGCACATTTACAATGTTTAATTTCAATTAATGTTCTTAATTGTAGTGCTTATTAATCGGTTCTTTATGGTTCAACTAATTGAACAGGACTTGTAGCTCAATTTTTATGTTGATGTTTCCACAGGGAGAATGAGGTTGAAGAGGTTAAAGAAGAAAGTGCTAAGGAGATGACTCTGGATGAATGGAAAGCCCAGCAGAGTAAAGATAGAGCCAAAGTGGAATTCAACATTCGTAAGGCCAACGAGGGAGCTGATTGGAAGAAAGGATATGTTCTGCACAAGTCAAAGGCTGAGGATGTAAGTAAAATGACAGCATGTGAGCTTTTTGTTTCATAGTGTCCATTTGTTGCTGCATCCCAACCATTTACCAAGGAAAGTCATGAGATGCATGTATATAATTTTTAAAATTGATGTATTTGTTTATTTTTATTATTTGTAAGTAGCCTGGAAGTGCGCTTGAGGAACCTGATCTCCATTTAGTGGCATCATTATTTTAAAAGTACAACTTCAGCGTTTCATTAGAAACACACGCCTTCATCTTGTTTTTAGAGAAGTTATTTCATCACATTCATTCTCATTTTTATGGAAGGCCGTTTCCGCCACTGAATAAAAAAGGTTATTGCGACTTTATATCTCACAGTTCTGACTTTTTTTCTCACAATTGCGAGATATAAAGTCAGAATTTCTAGTTTTCAATTGGTGACTTAAAATAAAGGTTTCATTATTGGATGAATCTGCATTTTTGAACAAATCTGTTCAATGGAGTGATTCAATTACATTTTTCACATTCAGTCAGTTTTTTTTAACAATGCAATCAACAAAAAATGTTATTTGAAGCGTTAGTTACTTTCAAAAAGGGATTTGATTGTACTCCCCTATTAACTAAACTCAAGTTTGATTTTCAAAAATGGAGGATCCTCCATCTATCCCTGGTCAGCAGGGTGAAAATGACAGTTCTTCCTAGATTCTTTTATTTATTTCAATGACTTCCCATTTTTTGATCTAAAGCCTTTTTCAACAGATTAGACATCTATTTCTAGTTTCATATGGTATGGGAAATAGTTTCTACAGAAAAGTAAGAATGATGGAGGGTTAGCTCTCCCTAATTTCTTGTTTTATTATTATTGGGCAGCTCAAGTTCAAAAAAATGTTTATTGGATGCACCCATCAAGCACTAACTATTGGTGTGAAACAGAATCCAAATCTTGCACAACAACGTCTTTACAAGCCCTAGTAACATCTAGCCTACCATTGAAAATAGCCCAATATACATTGAATCCAGTTGTTCACTCTACTCTTAAAATATGGCTCAGATACGTAAGAACTTGCAGTTAAGACAAACTCTCCAATCTCAGAATACAATATGCCACAATCACAAATTCCTCCCCGCCAAACTAGAGTCTGTATTTAAACCGTAGCAAGGCAAGGGCATCGCTCAGTTAAGAGATCTTTATATTAATGGTCTTTTTGCTAGTTTTAATGACTTATGTCTTAAATTCAATCTTATCCAGGCTTACCTCTTTCGTTATTTCCAGTTACGTCATTTTGTGAATGCCCATCAGTCCCGTGCATTACATCTAAATCTCATGTAGACTATATGTTTGAAGCTACTCCTCATCTACAAGTTTTCATTTCAAGAATTTATACAATACTGGTGTTCTTTAAAAAATGTAGGAACCGACAAGATTAAAAGCAGGGGAGAAAGAGCTTGGAACAGTATTTTCAGAGGAATTTTGGAGTAGTGCCCTACAAAGAGTGAACTATAGCACCTTCTGTGCCAGATTGAATCTAATACAATTTAAGGTTCTGCGTCATGTGCATCTAAGTAGAACTCGGGTTGCTTCCTTTAAGTCCGCGTTCGACAAGACCTGTATAAGATGCCATACTGGGGAAGCAAAGTTGACTCGTATGTTTTGGGCATGGCCCAAACTCAGTATTTACTGGCCAACCATATCTGGCACACTTTCTGAAGTATGTAGAGTACATGTGCTGAATTTGTTATCTTCTGTCCGGCGACCCTTACTATCATATTTTTCAGCCATAAATTTACTCCCTGGTGAGTTATGGGATGCACATCGATATTGTAACTTTTTCTCTTTCACATACCTCTTTAACTCATGATGATTGAAATTTGGTATGTTTATGTAAATATACAGGGTTTTATGTTGCTTAATATTGTATCAATATGGTGCCCATTTGTATATGCTTTTTTTATCTATCCATTTATAATTATTTACATTGTCATTTTATCTATTGTAATTTTTTTATTTTTCATATATATAATATCAATACTATTATTGTTTCATTATGTGTACTGTGATTTAATTATCATCCAAGGCAGTTTGTTTAGGGGTGGTTGGGGATGAGTTGAATATGTAAATCTCTATGAAAAATAGCATCAGTCCTTGGATTTAATAAAAATAAATAAAGGGATTAGATCTTTTGAATGTTCTTTTTTTGATCTATAAACTGTCATCCCTGTATTTCTGCTGTAAATATCTGCCTTCTGTGTAAGTGGCAGAGCAGAAACAGATTTGAAGGTTCCGGAAAGACCTTTTCAAAGGTCTAGAAGATGCTCATTTGAAAATGGGTGAAACATGGGTGCTTAAATCGAGATCCGTTAACTCTGGCTGTGTTATATCTCATCATATACATGTTTTCTTTTCCTGCAGGCCTCTGTTGATGATGCCGCTGGGGATCATCACTTCCGTAAACCAGCGAATGACATTACATCCCAGCTGGAGATTAACTTTGGGGATCTGGGCCGCCCAGGACGTGGTCGTGGAGGACCTCGAGGTGGTAGAGGAGGCCGTGGAGCTGGACCTGGAGCTGGGGCTGCTGCCGCTACCAGGCCACCTCGTGAACGCAGGCCAGACAAGGTACAGTCTATTGATTCCGTTATGATTGCTGATTCATTAACACTTGGCAGACTTTATTGTTGAAATATTGGGGTCAGTAAAAAAAAATTTCATTCATTTTATTCAGCAAGAATACCTTAAATTTAAAAATAAAAGTGACTGAAGAAATGTGTGTTGTTAAAATTTCAAATAAATGCTGCTTTGCTTTTGTTTGCGTTTTAGTCTGTATTACCGATTTTACTTTGTTCTTTATTCAAATAAATATAGCCTTTGTGAACAAATTAATACTTGTTTAAATACTAGGGCTGGGACTCGATTACATTTTTTTTTTTTTTTTATTAGGCTTTGTAAAGAATTAATCAAAATGAATTGCATTTTAATCACATAGAAAAATTTGACCTGAGAACAGTGAGGGTTTTTTTTTTTTCCATATGGATTTTGTAGTATACCATTGAATAATGAGTGAATACATAAGCTTAAGCAACAAAATATTGTTAATTTTTGTTCAACCAAGTCCAACAGACCGATATTGTGCCGTGCGTGATTTCACATTTACTTAGCTTTTACTTTCAAAACACTCGGATCAGGACATCCCTATTCAGAACATTAGAAACGCTAGTTGGTGCTCCAGTATAATCGGTTTGCAGAAACTCATCCAGTGAGAAACATTCTGCGGGGCAAAAAAAAAAGTGTGATTACGCAAAAGTAACGCGTTAAATTTTTTCAACACATTTTAATTAATCTAAATTAACCCGTTAAAGTCCCGGCCCTATTAAATACTTGAGTGCATGAAGATAAGTTTTGTTAGTTTTGCAGAAAAGATTTAGTTATTTGACTCCAATGGGCTGTGTTTCTTGTATCTGTATAGGCCGGTGGAGTGTCTGTCCCTAACGTGGACGACCCAGAGGCTTTCCCAGCCCTGGCTTAAGCTGCCCAGACGGCACGCTCCGCTAACCCTGGAGGATCACTCCTCCATGGGTCCTTGTCTACGAGGCTTGCATGCTAATGGATCCTTCAGCAGATGAAATGATGGAAGACTGTCATCCATGCCATTCACCCCTGAGGACTGATTTTACCTGTTTTAGAAAAAAAAGATGGAAAATAAAAAAAAAAATTAAAAAAAAAAAAAGGACGGACTTCTTGCTATTCAGAAGCAAATTATTGGTCGAGGTTTTGTATTTAGAAATAAGGTAGCAGGGATGTTTTCATACAGTGTTTCTTTTGTTGTCGTTTCTTTTTATTTCCTCAGAAATTATGCATTGTTCATGGATACTTTTTGTACTGCTGCTTGAAAATATGCATTTCCAAAAATAGGTGTGAAGAGCACACTGATTTATCCTAAGGTGTCCCGTAGCTTGCTTTTTACACTGAAAAGCCTCAAAACAAGGCAGCCATTTCAGGAGTAAGATCTACAAGTTAGTCTTTTAATTTGTAAAGGTTACGCATTTCTAAGGGAAATTATAGAGCATTTTGGCTCTGCTCATTGTAGAATTAAACACCTCGGTTCCCTGAAAGCGGCCTTGAAACACAATCTGGAATCATTGATTTAAATGTAGAATTCATGATTCATAATTTAATGCCAAGATGTAGTACCGATGGTTCAGTTGCACTCACCACAAAAAGTGTCTTTTATTGAATGACCACTGTAAAGTCCAACATGGTGTCTTTATGCGACTCTGGTAACTCAGGATAGTATCATTCTTGTTACGCAAAATTCCAGTGTAAATACAAGAAGCAAGTTTACACACCGCACTCCTGTTTACTGAAAAATGTGAGCCAGGTTATGAATAAATCCTGTTAGAAATGCCATTTTCTTTCTGCCCCATTGCTTTTAAAACAGCTTTACTGCATAACTGATTTGAAAGAAACACCATCCTGTTCAGTGTGGAACAGCTGAGTGATGTGTGAATTCCTACCCTGCTATTAGACCTCTGTCAATAATTAAAAGATGGTCGATTCATAAAGATTTTTTGTTGTGTGGACTTTTGACTTCAGAGATTATGCTGTGTCAAACTTGCTCTCGTCTGATGCTTTTTTTTTTTTTTTTTTTTTAAATATAAAGTTTTTCGAATTGTAATAGTGACACTGTTGGCAAGTCTATTCTACAAAAGCGTTTGGCAGCCATCAGTAGGCTATGTCTGCTGTTGTGGGCCATTTACATTTCTTTTAGAAAATGTTAAAATCTAGTTTATTATTGAGGTTTAGTTTGTGAAATGCAGCTATTTGTGACTAACTGGTAAAATGTCTGTAGACCAAACTCATGTGTTGCCATCTCTCCACAGACCCATTTACTATTCCATTCTAAAGTAGTGACAGTAAACCACACAAATATTCAAAATATCTGATTGATTCTGAGACTTTAAAGGTTCACATGCAAATAAAAACTTTACATCAGGACAGTATTCAGCAGTGTTAATGACAAATGTGTTTGTCAAACATCTGGCATTGAAGTAAATATCAACTGAGTTTGCATTGATATTGAATCTTGTGCAATATTTCCTTGATGTATTGTGAAAGATTTGAAAAGTTACAGTGTTAAAGTTAGTGTTGGACCACTGCTGAGTGTTTTTAGTGGAAAAATTGAATTTCTGTAGAATACGGCCTTTACAACTTACATTCGTTATGTATCTTTTATATTAATAGACTGTTAACAGCCTCAGACTTCTTCAAACCTTTGCTCTGCTTAAACCAACTGCTTCATTTAGATCTGCTTTCGTCCAATCAAAAACATACAGAAGCAAGTCCCACGTTGTATCCATTTCACTTGGATGCTCATCATAATATGCCAAAAGGAAAGCTTTTGCTACTTCCTTACTATTGCGTCTTTAAAATGTCCGACATTAGTTTGAGGTTCCCAGGTATGGCTGGGTTTCAGAAAAAAGTTTTTCTTTCTGACTGACTATTGTTATTTTTCAGCATCTGTAATACAGTCACAGTCAGGTCAAAATTTTAATGCCTCTTGAGAATCATGTGCAGTCCAGAAACTCACTGCAGTCTATCTTCACTACATCCAGCGTCAGCTTCCCTCCAGTTAAAACCAGGGGCTCCAGAAAAGGGCTTTGTGTGCTTGGGAAGAATTCAAATTCATCCAAACCCGTCTCATCCTCTTCATCTTCCTCTTCTCCTCCACTTATTGCGCCATGAGTGGAGATGTAGTCCTCCGTCATGTCTGCAATCCCGGTGATCTGCGTGGCATCAGAGGAGCTGGACTCCTGAGAGAAACTCTTGATGTAGGTGCAGACGAAGGGATAGGGAACTTCTTCCACTTCCACGTTATCAGGCTCCTCATTCACACTGGATTCACATTGGTCTAGGTAGAACATGAATTCACCCTGTGTGGGAAGGGGAACAGGTGTGGATTGGTTAATTAATTGAAATCAATTAGTTGAATTAAATATAGAGTTCATATGTACACCACTTCGGCCAACAAATCCAATTCCAATACTCAGTTTGGGAAAATGTGTTCAGTGTATTTTTGTGACCAGTACAAATTTGTGGAACACAATGTTGTTGTTTTTTGCAATATATAACGTAAATTAACGTATATATATACAGTAAACCTTGTGAAGATGGTTTTTTTTAGCATTTTGCTAATGATTTCTGGATCTTTAAAAAAGCATCTTGACACTCCGCCTTCCCATGTGTCCAAATACATCTACTTCCCTACTATAAAGGAGACAAAAAAAATTTTGGCCTGTATGAATAGTATGTCCAAAATCAAAAAAATTCAACAGAATTTAAAAAACGTTGACGAACTACATTCTTGACGTTCTAAAACAAATTCTTCTGTACTGCTTTTATACAACGGTTCAATAAACAAAAGGATATTTTTAACAAATCGCTTAATTAAATGATTCAGTGACTCACTCATAAAGACATTTTTGTTGAAACCCAAGAACTTTTGGACCCTAGACAGACAGCAACGCAACATTCAAGGCCCAGGAACGTTGTTAAAGTAAGTACACCATGTGACATCAGTGGTTCAACCATAATTTTATGAAGCTACAAGAATACTTTTTGTGTGCAGAGAAAATAATTCAATCATTTCTTCACTTCCATGTAGTCTTCATTATTCATTTGTGTGGTGCTACAGAACCTGCGACATGTTCCTGGATCAACATCTTTGTTAACCCTGGAACAACAATGTGAATTATCAATCAGATCTGAAGAACCAGTTTATAGTTTTTGTGAAGTTCAGGCTTACAGTCAGTGTTTGGTGATTGTACATCAGCGTCAGTCATCTATCATAAGGTTAGGTTTAAGTGTAGAGATTTAGTCAAGACCAAGTCCAAGTTTTGGATTCAAATGTTGTTCCAGGGTCAACAACGTGTTAACTCAGAAACACAATAAACTATTTTCTTTCTACTTTCTTGGCCTTGAATGTGGTAATTGTGTTGCTGTCCATGCAGGGTCAGAAAGCTCTCTGATTTACTTATCTTGATCTTAATTCGTCACTCATACTGATGTAAACTGAAAAAGGATCCACTGAAAAATTCCCTCCAAGAAAGTGGGCTGATACAAAGAATGAAGAATCCCAGTATCCCATATATCAGTTCGGTATATTGGACTGTAGGTCAGCTGCACAAACAAAGCCATTATGTTAAGCATTTGGGTTGGTCACACACACTACACTTTTAATTCCATTCTTGTGCATGAGAACTTGAAATGGAGACTGGAAACACAAGCTCGTACAGAGGTTTTGCATTTCAAAGCGCAGGTTTGGTGAACTCTGACCTGCAAATTAGTATCATGTGTGACCATTAGAATACTGATACATCATAGCATGACCTTTAAAAAGAATAAGCTTTAAAGCTGCAAGTTTGCAGCATTGCATGAAAGTGGAGTAAAGTGCTTGCATTTACTACTTTTTGAAAATTACAACGGTCTGAAAGAACTTACTGTAGTCCAGTGTTACCAGCCCTTAAAGGAACAATCCACTATTTTTGAAAATAGGTTCTTTTCCCAACTCCCCTAGTTTAAAACAGTTGAGTGTTACCATTTTCTAATCCATTCAGCCGATCTTCAGGTCTAGCGGTAGCACTTTTAGCTATAGCTTAACATAGATCATTGAATCTGATTAGACCGTTAGCATCTCACTCAAAAATGACCAAAGAGATATTTTTCCTATTTAAAATTGTTCCTGTACTGTACATGTTGCTGCTGATGATGATTTTGCCATGATGTAACTATAGAAGAGTCAAGTTTTAAATAGGAAAAATATTGAAACTCTTTGGTAATTTGTTTTTTGAGTGAGATGCTAACGATTTAATCAGATTCAAGGATCTATGCTAAGCTGTAGCTAAAAGTGCTACCTCCAGACCCGGAGGTCGGCTGAATAGATTAGAATACAGTAAAACACAATAGTTTAAAATGAGCCTATTTTCAAAAATAGTGGAGTGTTCCTTTAAGAAAATGTCTTAATATTAGTGCTGTCAAATGATTCATCGCGATTAATCGCATCCAAAATAAAAGTTTTTCTTTACATAGTATATTTGTATGTACTGTGTATATTTATTAAGT
>JAUYWG010000039.1:11527014-11551650 GCA_034779775.1 Enteromius afrohamiltoni | reverse complement strand
TATTTTTTTTTTTTTTTTTTTTTTTTTTTTTTTAATGTATTTGTATTATTATTATTTTATGGTTGCTGTTCTGTTTGGAGTCTTTTCTGAAATTTAAAAAAAATAAAAAATACATTCCAAAAAAAGAAACACTTCTTAATTATGATAAATGTTAACAAACAAACAAAGATCTGTTTGATCAAACAGAAAATCTTTTTTAAATGCTTTACTGTCACCTTGATCAATTTAATCATAGCTGAAAAAAATGTATTTTATTCCAAATGTAAAAAAAGGATGTTTTTTGACGCCAACTGGATTAAGAATTAACCTGATTGCCATGTGGAGATGTCTTTAATGGATGGTGTTTTGAGACCAGATGATCGCAGAGCGGTTACTGCACCATCATAGCATTCTAGAGGCTGCAGACCTGGATAGACAGCCAGCAGAATAAAAGGTAGTTTTATTTCAATTTTCAAAATTTATTTATTTTTTGCTCATAGTATTAAATTCCACTTGCCTGTAATTTTAGCTGTGGAATCCACCACTCTAATCCACTGAATCGCCTCTATGTTTCCAACTGGATACCAATGCACCACATATTCAGTGCCTGCAATAGCAGGCTTTTGCCAGAAGAGGGCAACACTATGATTATTTAATGGCCTGTGTTTCACAAAACCTGTGAAATCTGTAAATAAAAAGCACAGCATAACTTGCTTTTTTTGACCACATATGCATTCAATTTAGTGTCTTTTCATTAAACCACAGTTATTTGGCTAAGCATTGCTAACACATCAAAAACCACATGCTTACCTGGAGAATGCAGTTTAATAAATTTGTCAGGAGATTGACCCACTGAGTTAATTGCGGACACTGACACAAAACAGTTAGAGCAGCATATTGTCTCATTTCTCCTGGGTGGATCAGCGATGGTAGAGTTAATTGCCGTTTGATTCCGGACACTTATATTATACTTCTTAATTTCTCCCTTGGCATCTAATAAACTCAATTCCTAAAACAAAGTGAACATAAATACAAAAGCAGCCTTTATTATGCAGTTCAGTTTGTCTGAATGCATGCATCTGACCAAAATCTTCAGCCATGAACAACATGAGGCACAAACATGATTCGCACACAATTCTCAAATCCATCATTTCCTCTAAGCCCCTACTCAGTTTTTTGTAAACTGAAACTGTAGATTAACTTTTGGTTTCAGACTAACAGTGTGTCTGCTTGGGATGATGCAATTCACACAAACAAGCCATCACTTAGTGGTGGTTTGACATTTAAGGGCCTGTGTGAATAGTAAAGTACGGGGGGAAGGGGATTCTGTAGCGACCTGTCCGTAGCATGTACACCGCTACATAAAATATTAATAGAAAATACGTACCATCCAAAATATGCGGAAACAATTGCTGTTCGCTTGCAGGGGTTTTGGTTCTTTAAGGTACCAGACGTCAAGCACTGTATCAGGAGCTAAAAAACAGAGAAAGAAAAAGAATGTCATGCTCTTCTTATCTGACTTGGCATTTAAATTGAGTAAACAACTGATTATCTATATATTGTGGGGTTTATTACTATTACAATCTCCACTTTTGTTTTTAAGTCACTAAAAGTCAGTCAAATTTGAGACTCTGTTTTGTGATCATTTCCCAATTAATCCAAAAGTCAATTTAATCAGCCACAACGCAAGTTTGCTTTAACACATTTTGCCAAAGTAGCACTTGAGACCTGCTAAAAAAAGTGACTGTCCTACGTCAGTGCAGTCCTCTTATCTAACACCATCACACTTCTGAAGTACTCTTTCCAGTACAGGCGTAACTACCTACATTCATTTGATCCCTCTTACGCTTTCTGTTGACTTTAATAGAGAAAGAAAATAAGCAGCTTACAATAACGACACCAGAAAACCGCCTTTAAAATGCAAAATGTGACTTAATGAAGGTTATGAAAGTAATAGATTTCATAACTTACCTTCTTCTTTGGTTTTCACTTCCTTTGGTTGACTCCAGTCACTCCACAGACCTACTCTACGGTCAATTTTCCTCCTGATCTGGAACTTATACGTGGTATATGGCTGCAGTGAGGATATGTTCAGTATGCTCTTAGCATTAGTCTGCGGAGACAATAAAACACATCGTGTTGTTTTCCAGCAGATGTTATATGTTAACTATGAAGATTTCTCTGGTCTGTCAGGAATCTTTGAAATTCTTATGTAAAGCCTGTTTTAAAAGGAAAGCTCATCTGATACTATTTTCATCTTTAGTGAAATGCGGAAAGAGAACATGTATCTATGCGAGTATCTGTTTTCCACAAAACAAAAGTAAGCAGAGTTTTAAAGTTTAAAAGGTAGAGCTGCTTAATATTTTTTATAGAAACTGATACGGTTTTTCAGGATTCCTGGATGAATCAAAATGTAAAAATGCTGTTCGTTTGATGTATATCTTCATTCACAGTCAAATACAACATGCCGTCTATCAATGAATCACACGCTGTTTGATATCACTGATGCCAAACGGCATTCAGAATTTCCCCGTTCGTGTTCCAAGGACACAAGGGTGAGTAAATGATGACAAACGTTCGTTTAGTGTGAACTATCCCTCATCTAAGCACGCAAATGGAAAAAAAAAAACTTTCACCGCACTTTCATTTTTGGATCTCTAAACATATTTCTTCATTGTAAGTTGGATGTCCTATGCTTTACGGAATAGTTACTGACATAATTGTATTGCTGAAGACACATCAAGAGGTACACTGTGCGAACAGAAACAGTAAGCAGTTCAATTTCCTAACTATAAAGATTGAGAAAAACCCCTTTCTTGACATTTCTCACTCCAGGTTTGAGTCATTATGGAGGGCTTGTGGTTTGACGACCAAGCTAATCTGTGAGGTTTTGTGGGTTTTGTCGTGTCCTCATGAATTGACCCGACTTTGCAACTCTGCGTTTTTATTTATCAGCTTTACCAAGAAGAGATGACTGATAGGTCTGCAGGTACAGAGAAGTGGCTTTGAGTCTGTGCACCACTTCGATCTGATTGTAACCCAACAAATAAACCACAGCTTTTCAATCAGAAGCTTTACCGTGTTCCAGGTGCTCCAGATCCCATTCACTGTACTGTATTGAATTTCAACCACGTTCAAGCTGTGATTGTCTGTGCGTAGGTCGCACCATCGAGAAGAGCAGCTCACATGAACAATTTCAGGCTTTGAGGGTTTTACTGTAAATAAACAGAGAAGCAGTGCATAGTCTTCAGTGCACATTATTTTACAGCTGAAATGCAATCCAATTGTTTTTGGTATTAGATGAAGTCAAGGTAACATTTTTTTGCTGAAGCTGTCTGTGATAATAACGTCAATAAGTGGGTTGGTGTAAAAACAACCAATTTTATCAAACTGACCCAATTTTTTATTCTTTGGAATCCCCCTACCCACAACACTTCTTGCTAAGAAAGCACCACTTATAAAAGCTAAATTCATCAGTGTGGATCATGTGTGTCATAAATAGCCAAAAAATGTGTCTTTTTGTCCATATATATATATATTTTTTTAGTTTTCTAGTTTTAGTGCAATGGTTCTCTAGATGTGTTCATTTTTTTTAAACTCAAGACAAAACAAGAAAGCATCTGAAACAACTAAACCAGGATTTCCATGGTCTGTTTATGAGAGAGCTTTGTTTTAAAAGAATGATATCTACAGACCTAGTAAAATCACAAATATTTTTTTAATGGATTTTTTTTTTTATTAGCCTAAGCTGAAAAATAACTGAAAGGAAAATAATTTAACAGGAAATAATTTTTAAATGATTAAGAAACACTTCTTTAGTATTTTGCAAGAACGAGATCTCACCCACACGCCGTACTGACTGACTTTGATTTGCATCATGCAGTATTTCTGCTTTTGGCATGGACAGAAAAACTGCTTGTCATATAATAATAATAATTATTATTATTATTTAAGGATGCAGCAAATGTAGAAATCACTAAAATTGAAGACTTCACAAAAATGTATTCAGTCATATTATGCGTAAATTATCCTAAAGAGGGAATTCAGCTGAACGGTTTCATTCTTATTGATGTTTGAAATTATGCATTTTTTACCTATATTTCTGAGGATGATTGTGTGGTGGTCTGAGGTTTTGAAGCCCAGGCCATTAAAGACTGTGAGCGACACAGAGAGCTGCGACATTATTGAGCTTTTGATGGGGAAGGTGGAGTGACAAAATCCTGTGGAGTTCATTATACTGTTATAGACAAGTTGCGGGTCATCTTGAATCCTGAAAAAGCAAAGGGAAGACATCAAGTAACACAAGACCTTTACGTATGTCTCTGTTTGGGTTGCATCTATAAATTTAAAGATCCTCATTGTAAAGCTGATTTGACTAACCGTAACCGGCAAGTGGTGTCGATTATGGTACCCCTTCCTGTTGTCCAATTGCAACTAATGTTGCCAGATATCAAATTCTGAACGCAGGTCAGATTTTGTGGAACATTTGGAGGGTCTGAAAAAGAAACCCATGACTGTGTCATGCATGAGTTTTCACTTCACAGTTTCAAAATTTCCAATTGGTTTCAATAATTAGTTTAAAATCCTTTAATTCGCCACTAAGACTAGGTGTCTTTATTTTTTGTATCTCTAGAAGACATACTTCTAGTAAAGTTGAATGATGTCTTATGATATAAGACAGCATTACCACACCTTTTCGGATTTTTCCAATTATTTAAAATTATGATTTAATTGTCATATAAAGACTGATTTCAGAACTGAGAATAACTTGCATAGAAATAGAACAATTGTAGTGATCCAAAATTATGTGTGTGGGAACCCTGAAAAAGACATGTTATAGAAAGTAACAAACTTACATCCTGGTTTGATGTCAATTCCACATGGTTCTGGGTTTCCTTTACACTGGCAGCTGAAGGTGCTTGGCGCTGTTAAATTCACAACATCCACGTACACCTCGCTTGAGTTGGGGAATGGTTTGAATTCAATTGGTGTCCCATTCAGGAACATTAGTTTGGGGCATTGGTCGTTAAAGATGCAGGAGAAGGTGAAGTTGGATCCAAAGAGGACTTTTTCACCTATGCTTGATCTTACAGTGCACACTTTTCCTGCAAGTAGCATAAATAGAGAGGAAACAACAAAAAATACATTTACAGGATATTTGAACTCAAGTTCAAGATATTTGAACCCAGTCACAAGGAAATGCGTATCAACGGCATGAATTAATTTTTTATGTGCTATTTATATTCAAAAAACGGACTTTGGCATGTATATGAAATTAATGTGTTTAATGTGCATATAATATGCCGTTTTTGCATGCTTATGACACATACTTTGTTGCGTGCATAAAATAAAAATTTCTGGTATACGCATAATGCGCACCCCTAAACCTATATGAGTATAATATGCATGCCAAAGTCCATTTTTGAATATAAACAGCATGCCAAAAGAAACAGAAAACTGTGCCATTAAAATGCACATCTATGAGTGCACACTTACTTTGAAAGAGATCTAATTAAATATTTGCATCATCTTAATCATCATAGACATTCCTACTTACTCCTCAATATGCACAACAGCCAATCATTTTGTTTCTTAATGGTAACAATCCTATAAATGTTTGTTATAAATACTGTTGTATAACAACTAAACTAAAACTATGACAAGTTCAAATACAAATTAGAACAATGACGCCAAATGTTTCATACACATTTAAAAGCATATCTAGTTTCAAATCCACATTCTCACGCTTATACTATAGACAGTCTCGCTCCTAAGGACTCTCTTTGTCATCTATTTTATTTGTAATAATAATAATAACAATAATATTCAGCTGTCAATAAACATGCAACACCACAGAATTTTGACATTTTCTTTTAAAAGTCATATTCTTTTAAAAGTCATATTCCCACCACTTTATCAAAGGAAGTAGGCTAGGCTATTTGTTGTTTTTTTTTAATAGCAATCTAGAAATTACAGTGACGCGGACAACTTGCTGTCTTGCTAAACCTACTTTTATCACTCGCATTAAATAACACAATTGAATGCTTTTTAACGTTTCCAAGACCTTCAAAATAACGGGAAAAGGTCGTTTGTTGGAATACAACTAAAATCCTGGTCCATAAAATTGCCTAAAGAAAATCCCGTAAATTGAATATTAATTATGTCATACCTCCATGTGCACTTGTAGCCAGGATGAAGCACAACATGACGAGGATCGACCACGTACATTCAGAAGACATCGAGCTCAGTGCTGGAGATCACACAAACTCACAAGACCCTCTGTGGACAACAATTCATCATCTTTTAAGTTATTGAGACATTCAAGTGACTATTTAGACAGATGGAAAAGAACGTGTTCTACAACAAACGAAGCTATAGCTACAGTTAAGCGGCATAATGTACACTACGACAGCAGAGCGTTTGTCACGTCGCGTCAATGTCGCGTAATTTTCAGACTTGAAGACTTGAGTGGTTCATCGGTTAAAGTAACACTTTTAAAGACACATTTGGTGATAGGCTATATAACATATCTTTATACTTACCCCTGCCCATGGGACAAAACTGTTCGGTGTGGTCATTTGTCCTCGTTGTGGGTTTTAATGTGGCAGTTATGCCGTCAAGCGCATCTCCACCCTCTCCTGTTGAAGAACTGAGAGCGCGCGACGTCTTGTGTGATTTGCGTAAACTTGAATGAGTAACGAGCGCTCGTGACATCAGTAACCTGTGCACTCTGTATAGTATACAGTAGGACACAGTTAGTCAGGAATGTTTTTATTCGTGTCTGTAATCTGAAGTACAGATGGCAGTAAATATAACGGCCACTGCTGTTACGCAGTGCATTTTGAGGTCTGTCAAAAACGTATGAATTGATTATTTAGCTACAGTAATAACATCACTGACCTCATAGATTAGACATTTATTTCACTAGCCTATTACTTTAACCGTGTTTATTTGTTCTTTATTTTTTTATTTCTCTTTATTTCTCTTTCATGAGATTGAAACCTCAATAACAGAATAATTACAAATAACTAACTTTATTTTAATATGTTACAGTTCATTTTACCCTTTTTTATTTTGTACAGTGTGGTAAATTAATATTTTCCCAAAAGAAGCCTAAAGTGATTTAATATTAATATACTGCATTACAGAAATAATCCATAAATAAACAGGTTTCATCAATTAACCTGCCAAAACAAATAACAATGATGTGCACTCTAACAATTAAATAAAAAGTAGCAGATCATCTACAAGCAATGCACATACAATCATTGTATTATCACAAGGGGAAACAATAAACTATACCTGCTTATTCATATAGAATATGATTCATATTATTCATATAGAAAATTATCAAGAGGCTTCAACCATCAATGCTTGAAAAAAACAAAACACCTTTCCCAGCCTTTCATATTGGATGTTTGCTCTGATCCAAAGCATCTGCTGTCAAGCGCAATATTTGGCAGCAAAACATTATTTTACATTACAAGCATTCATATTCATAATGGGACAAAATAGGTGATTTTGTAAGGTCGGACTGCCCACCTACCCTTAAAGTCCCCACACATCATCTCGAAAGGTGCAATTAAGTACCACAATAATAGAGTGGAATATTTGTGCAGAGAGAAGTACTATACGAATGAGTTGATGACGTCTCCTCACGTGTGAGAAACATATTCTTAGGGTGACATGAGAACTTTCTCAGGAAGTTTTATAAACATCTTTGCGGTGCAGGTGTCTCTGCAGGATGGTGTGTAACAGAACCAAAATGAACCTTGTGAGACTCACGGGCTTATGTTATAAATAACATGTCAACAAGGTTAACAAGGTTATACATGTCAAACACAGCTTTGCAAGTTTTTGATATGTTCTATCCTGCATCAGACCGTGTCAAAGATTAGACGAAGCAGTTATATTCCCTCTACAAAAACGTGTATACATACAAATTTGATTCATAAAGTGATTCGTAAAATGTATTTTAAACAAGAAAATATCCCTCTAGAAAGTATAGACACTCCATACTTATCACTATTACTGTAAATTAGCACTGAGATATAAAGGTGTGGTTTCTGTTCACTGAGCTTTGAAACACCTGCAGTTGTGGTATAAGAAATGTAGTAGCTCCTTTAAAATATCATACTTTTCTCCTAAAATCTATATTTAGTGGGCCAGCATACATTCAGGAAGTCATTTTTGAGCATGAGCAGAATGACATGCGCATGCACATATACATACATTATATATGATTTAATGGTTTTTATACTGTACAAGTAGTATTTTCAATCCCCTTACCTTAACCTTAAAGCCTACTTCTCACATACTCATATCATTTTATTTATTAGTTTGTTTCCTCATGAGAATTACATTATTATTCTTGTGGGAACATTTGGTCGTCATAACCTAGGGAATACCAGGTAAACACACACACACACACACACACACACATATATATATATAGTTTCTCATCCTTTGGTTTGCTTCAGGTTATTTTATTTTTATTTATGGTTATTATCACCTTTCATCTCAATTTTCCTTGAAAAGAAGTACACATTAGCACACTTTTACTGTAATAATATACTTTAAGCCACAGGTTAGGGCTGGGCTATATATCGAACGATATATCATGCGCATCTCATCAGTAAAGCCGGTTCTTTGATTAGCGGTAAATACCTGTCAGCTGTTTTTAAAAGGAACGCCAGCTTATACACAGAGCCGAAGATCACTGAGAAGCTGCGCCATTGAATCACCCGCGAAACTCAACGCGTAGCTTGTCGGCTCTGTTCATAAACTGGCGCTGCATTTAAAAACAGCTGATGGAGATTTACCGCTAATTAAAGAACCGGCTTTACGGATGATATGCGCATAATATATTGTTCGATATATATCGCCCAGCCCTAACTTCTGGTGGTGCCCTTCCGTCAATTCCTTTAAAACAATATACTTAAGTATGATGCTTAAGTGCATGTTAATTAAATGGTATTATCGCTTAAACTTACTTTTAATGTGATCAGTTGAATGTAAGATTTCTATGTTGTGTTAATAAAGAAAGTGTTTATATATATTTTTTTAGTTAAAATACAAACTCAACCAAATTTATAGTTCATTTACTACTTTACATTAAGATGCTGAACTTGCGTATTTTGTTAACTCTTTACTTTCAAGCACCAGATAATATACAGTATAAGATACTGTAAGGATAAGTATATTCTTAAGAGAACTTGCAAACACTAGTATCGCAAAAACAACACACTTCACCTTTAAGTGGCTTTTTTAGTTGTTATTATATCATCTCCAAGTATTATTTTTGAATACACTTTTGAGATGTGAAGAACACTACAAGTGCAAATTCAGTACAATTAAGCAGAAAAAAAGTGCAGTGTGTCACGTGTCCTTTCTTTTGTGTCAAACCAGTATTCAAGAGTTTTCAAATCAATCAGCAACATACAGTACAGCTTACTTTAGACACCATCTTCAGAGTATGTGGAAACCACAATGTGATTTAGATGTATTAAATCCACACTATTATAGCCACACTATATATGCAGACAAAATGCTTAATGCTTTATGTACAAAATCCATGCAAATGTATTTCAGACGTACTCTTGTGGCATGACATTTGAGTGTCTAACCCTCTTCTGGAACTGAAAGGCCTTGTGGGGAGTATGGACTGGAATTATAGACAGGCCCTCTGAGGCAGCTCTCCAGATCATTGGGTATTACAGTTTGACTTGTGAAAGTGCTCTGGTCTGTATCTCCTGTTTCTGCAATCTTCTCATTCTCTTCAACTCCTCCATCTTTATTGGAAGCTGTCTTAGGGGGAGCAAGGAGATCTTCAAGAATGCCCAAAGAGCCCAAGGCTCCATCCATAGCTAAGAAGCTATTAAGACGTCCATGTATGACGGGAATACAGGTTAAATCCCAATTGAAGTCATTATGCGATGGTGATGCCAAAAAAGGGAACTGCTCCTCCTCCTTCAGGTCCTCATCTATAGTCTCAGAGAAGTCTATAGAATTTCTCTGTGAAGCTGTCAATAACTGAGGTTTATAAGGAGAATCGATGCAAAACAGATTCGCTGTGGGTGTTTCTGTGACATGAAGCACAGTTGGATAAGAGTCTCGTCTCTCCAAAGACATACTGACTTCCTCAATGGGAGTTAAGGGAGGATCGTTGTCTCCAGGAAGAGATTCCCATGGACCATGGCTGTCATCCTGAGAGCAAAAGAAATGGTAAGTATGGATATGCAGTATAAAGCTCCTGCAATTCAACCTCTAACATAATTTCTGTTATTGTTATCGTTTGAATCATAATTTTAATGCATAATAATATGTTAAAGGGGTCAGTTCACCCAATGAACTAACCATGAAATGAAACTTCTGTCATTATTACTCCCACTCATGTCATTCCAAACCTGTAAGACCTTTGTTCATCTTTGAAACGCAAATGAAGATGTTTCTGATGAAATCAGAGAGCTTTCTGATCTTTTATAGACAGCAATGCAACTGAAATCTTCCCAGGCTCAGAAAGGTAGCAAGGACATTGGTACAGTTCATCTGACATCAGTGGGTCAACCGTAATTTTACAAAGTAACAAAAATACTTTTTGTTCACAAAGACAACAAAAACAACAACTTTAAATCAACAATTCTTCCTAGAATGTGTTAGGCCCGTTGCTGTCTATGCATGTTCAGAAAGCTCTTGGATTTCATCAAATGTATCTTAATTTGTGTTCTGATTGTTGAACGATGTCTTAAGGGTTTAGTAATTAATGACAGAAATTGTATTTTTGGGTAAACTAACTCTATATGTATAATCAAGATTATTAGTGGTTGTACATAGTTTTCACATTTCTGCATTCTACTTTTCTCCATTCCATTGTTAATGTGAATGTAATCGATGGTTTTTAGCTTGTGTGGTCCACTTTTTTCACAACCCCATTTCCAATGGTTTTGCATAGCCACCAGTGAGTTATATTTTGACAAAAAAAAAAAAAAAAACCTCTGGGTAAGGCCTCAGAAAGGTCAAAACCCACTTAACTCTGTGATCATGTTAAATACTGTTTTGTTTTGATGGATATTCAGGATGAAATTTCAGCTACTGTGCTTCACTGCAGGGGAAATTCTAGTGGAATTTTTTCTTTCAAATATTAAATGTTTTGTATTTTTAAAAGGCCTGCTTTTTGGGGAAAACAGGATACCGCCACAGTACTGCTATTTTCAACAAAACTGATGCCAGCAGATATTTAGCTTTTATGTTCAGCTTCTGTGGCTACTTGAAGTTCATTTTCCTTCAGATGAGTGATAAAGTACTTCTTTTAGAAACACATGTCTGACCTTTGAAATAGAAGGTAACCCCCTCCCAACCCTGTGAGCTATTAACAAACCCACATCACAAGATGACTTGTGTTGCGTTTGTCTTAGAGAAGGCCTCCAAACTCATAATACTGCATGTTGACTGTAAAACTAAAACGGCCATGTATAAACAAACACAATTACCTGTAGTAGTTTTATAGCATTGCTGTTATCAAATTTCGGTAGATTTTCGAAAATCCAAGAGACTCCGAAGGACATGCACATTTTTATCATTCTGTAAAGACAGTTGCACATTGTGATTACGTTCACACAGACTGTGACTGTAACATTTTAAAAGACTGCAGGCATGAGCCACATTGTGAAACTACTTGCACAAATGAAAGTGCAGACACTTAGTAAAATCAAAACCCCCTAGTTCAGCACATCACCTTTGCTGCACACATTTCAGGTACATCAGGTTAGCAAGGATCACCATAGGAACAGCAACAGCCAAACAAATTCCAGCTATCATTCCACCTGGAAACACATTAAGCACATTGAGATTAACACACAATTTGATATTGCTGGAACAATTATGCATCAACGGTTCCTAATATCTTTGAAATTATTTTACCAGTGCATAATCTATGAGTAATCCATGAATAGTATTCAGTGTCTTTTGTGCATGCACGGTATGCAACTCTAACCCATACCCTACAAAATAAGTAATATTGTAGTCAGAAGGTACACTGAACCTTATGCTGATTATATTAAAGGGACAATTTGACTTTATTTAATCAGTACATGCTTTTCTAGCTTTTTGTTTTTTTTTGTCGTTTCCAAGAAATATCAAAAAATTATTTCAGAAAAAAAACAAGCCAAAATTAAGTAGGTTTTTGCTCGAAACAAGCAAAACAATCTGCAAATAGGCTGCGTTAAGCAAAATAAGATTTTTCTGTTATGCGTATCCCATCGGCAGATTATTTTGCTTGCTCTGACTTTTTTCTGACAATTTTAAAGAAATTTTAGAAAATCCTTCTTTATTTAAGAATTTCGAGATATTTTTGTCTGGAAGCAAGATGCTAAAAATGTATTTATTTATTTATTTATTTTTGTTCATACAATGTGGTCAAATGCATTTCAAAGTCAATGTGGTCAAATCCTGTTTTGCATCTCAATAACTTTCCTGAGAATTCCTCAGAATTTCTCATATACGTATATAACAACCACATCTGCACATCTTTTTTTGTAAAATATTGTACTTTTACTCTCCCACACTCTTTCACACTCTTTTCTGCAGAGACTTTCTGGAAATGTAAATGCTTGTAATTCATTTTGGTCAAACCAATGTGATTTTAAGGTCAAAGTTTCTATCCTTCTCTAATCCAACGCTACTTTTCTTCCGTGATCTTTGATCTTTCATAATGAAAGGCACCTGTTGTTTTGTATGACAGTTTGCTTTTACAACAGCAAGTGAAAGGTTTTCCTTTGGGCCCTTCACCCGCAGAATTCCATGCAGAGACCAGGATATCGACACACCCCCGTTGGCCTTGCAGCTCCCAAGTCAAACATCTAGAAAACGTATTAGGCACCGTTTCTGCAAGAACACATAAAACACGAGGAGATGAAGAGTGCTTCTTCCAGGATGTTTCTTTCAGCAGAAAAAAAAATATTAAACATCAATTTGCAACATTCATACTTTACTTTATCTATGACTAGCTGACTGCCAGTTTGCATTTGAAGCAGGTTTCATGTTTATGGGTCAAAGATCTAAAAGTAACTCTGTAAAACGGAACATCAAAGTTAAAATGCTCATGTAACTGTTGAGCAGGGTGGAGATTTCTAACGCTGACAAAAAGCTGTTATGCACTTTTCCATGTGTTCTGCATTTTTTCAACAGCACTGTTATGCCACTGGATACTAACAGACATTTTTTAGTTACTGTTGTCTGTTTAACAGCTTGGTTAGAGTAGCTTATGTTGGAGACAGAAACATTTGCACATAGCCACATGCTTTCCGCTGTTGTCTCTACTTCCTGTCATGCCTGAAGCCACATGTTAAGAATAGCTGCTGGGCCTCATTCGCGCCAGCCAGAGCCGTAAGCTTAAAGACACAGAAATGACACCGAAGACAGAGGTCTTCGAGAGAATCTAGAGAATGTGTGAATATGCTGATGCCCAGCTGGATTAGACAGATCATATGAACGCCCACTAACATATAAACCGCACTTTACTCTCTAATAATTCAGCGTGACCACAAGTATTTTAGAATGTTAGATGTTGAAAGTCATTTTAAGCATGTGAAGCACATCCATAGTTTTCAGTTTTAGTACAAACTGATATGTGGGCCTGTCCCTTTAAGGGTGACATCTTTTTTCCAACACCTCTAAATGTGTTTTTTTTTTTTTTTTTTTTGCGGTACTAACCTCAAAACAACAACAACAATCTTGGACAAACTGCTGTAAATCGAGTTAAACTGGATTTTTAAAGCCCTAAATAAAATGATAGTAGCACTAAACTTTTTTAAAGGTTTTGGGTCAGCAATACTCTTTATATATATATATATATATATGTCATTTATTAAATTTTTCTTAACTGATGTTATTTTGTAACAATCCTGAAAGAAAATACGGTTTTCTAAAATACATTTTAATATTGATTAATAATAAATGTTTCTTGAGCACTAAACCAGCAAATTAGAATGATTTCTGACGGATCATGTGACACTGAAGACTGAAAATTCAGCATTACACAAAAAAAGTGATGATGTTATAGAAGAACCTTTTCGTCCAAATGGTCCCATAAAGAACCCTAAACATTTAAACAACCTTTCTGTTTTAGAAAAGTTTCTTTGTGACGAAAGATGATTCTTCAGATTATAAACACATAGAAGAAATGGTTCCTTAAATAACCTTTGACTGAATGATTCTATGTAGAACCAAAAGCGGTACTTCTATGGCATCGCTGTGAAGAACCATTTAAAGCATGTGTACTTTTACAGGAATAAATGTAATTGTTAGTGTAATATATATAATGTTTATCTTATAGACCCCAAATGGCTGGTTGCTGGTTAAGAAAGCAGGTTTTAGTAGTTTTAAGATGTTTTTTTTTTTATTCTTAGCAGGTTTATGCTTCTCTCTCAACCTGGCGAAGCTTCCTTTACACTCACTTTCATATTTTGTTGCCTCAGGGTATGACAGATAAAAAAAAAACCTAAGCTGGTTTGAGCTGGTCTGTTGGTTTACACTTTTCACTTGGTGAAGCTACTAGATTAGCTGGCCGCCCAGCTAAACCAGTTAAACATAAGCTTGGCCAGGCTGAAAGTCCACATAAAACCCACAGTTTTTAGAATTTTTATTTATGCATTTATTTAAAAAAAGCATGGATATTGGTTATGAATTTTAAACAATCCACAAATTCGACAAAATATAAAACCTTTAAGTTGCCTGTTAGCGGCTAACAAAATCCTCAACTTATTTACACTAAATGTTTTGTGGTCATAGTTCTGCAACATGCAGAATGTCCTTTTTAGACCAGTTATGTAGAAGTGTAGGGGAGTGGGGTTACTGGAAGAGGATGTGAACTCTTTCAGTAAATGGTGGAAAACCCTGCTGTCAAACTGTGGGTGTGACAGTGATGAGTCTTAAACCAAATACAGGTAAAGTCTTTCCACTCTGCTAAATGAACAAAGGTACACTGTAGAAGTGAGGCTAAAGACACCTGAGGGCTTGTGAAGAAACAACAACAACACGAAGAAATCCTTTGTTTTTGTATTGAGACAGTGTTAAGGAACAAACAAAAGTTTTGATTCAGTGTGACAGACCAAGTGACTCCTCCTCTCAGGCATAAAGACACAAACCACAGCTCAACACACTTATAGACAGCTGTTTTACTCACGCTTCTGAAGAAGCCTCTTGTCTTTATGTCTCTGGAAGTAAATGGTGTACTTTTTGATAAATCCTCTCTGTTTTTCTTGATTGAGCTCAAACCATTTAATCGAAACCTGTTTTTCCCCTTCATTCATAACCGATACATCTGGACCAGCTAGAGGCTCTAAAAAAGTAACAGCAAAGTGGATTAAAGGCGATCCTTGAGTCATCGAGCATGAAATAAATGAACGAATAAATAAAATGTTTTGTTACTGTATATAATAAATTCACAAAGTAACTTCCTTTGACAAATACACTGTCACTGCCCTCTTGTGGCAATTTAGAAAGAGAGGAGGGATTACTGTATCACTTTACTGCTCTTTTGTTAAAACCAAAATGCCTAAAACGTCTTTGACGTATTAGCACACAATAATGATAATTAAATGCATAATTTAACTTAGTGAGATATAATTCAACTTATTTATTATAGATAAGAAAAACCTTCTGAATTTACTTGAAGTTTAAACGCGTAAACTTGTAAAATTGACTAAATTAAATAATACAAATAAGAATACATTATATTTCCAAACGTGTTAAAGTAGAATACAAGCAAGAGAGACAAGCTGCAAATACAGTAAGCATGTACTTACTCTCTTCCTTTGCATAAACCTGAACGACTGCAGGGTCTGAAACTCCACTGGCTTCTTCAGTATATAAAGAAATGTTATACAGGACACCGGCTCGCAAACCTGCAAGAATTGTATAAGGGCTTTATAATGAAACTTGAATAATGAACACCATTACATGAACTATGTTAATCTGCATGACATATTATGCTGCATATTTAACCATTTTTATTATTTTAATCCTTAGATGTTAAAATCAATAGCATTCTTACCTTGCAGGAATGTAAAATTATAGTCTTTTCCTAATCTCTTCCATTCTAAGTGTAATGTACTCAGTTGCCACTGCACAACAAATCCCAGAATGCTCTTCACCTCGTCACTGTAATGTGATATGTCCCATGATAGAAGCACACTGCCCCCTGCTGCTCGAACTAAATTTGTTATCTTGGGGGCTGGTTTACCTGTGATACACACACACACACACACACACACACAGAATAATATAAAATGTTCATTTAAACCAAGCTCAGGTAAGTGAACACTTACTTAAAAAAAAAAAAAAAACATACTTAAAAAAAATCAATAAATAAATGAATAAACAGGCTCTCACCTGTATATTTTAAGCTGACAGGCGCAGGTGGGGAGGGGCCCGCTGCTGTCACAGCACTGATGTTAACTTCTGATAGGTTCAGCTGAAGAGTTTGATGAGTGACATGAGCTGAGCAATTCAGTTCACGAAACTTGCCTTCTTCTATATAAGATAACTTGTAATATAACAAATCTCCGCTGTAATATTCTGGTTCATAGCGCTGTAAAAAGGAGAAATAAAAAGTCATCAAGTGAGTTCATGTTGAGGGCAAAGGCCTGCGATAACAACCCCCCCACACACGATATGATAAATCTTTTTTTTTAGTCAGCTCTTTCAATGAACTATAATGTTCTTCACAAACTGAACTGAATGATTCATTTACAAACTGGACTGATCTAGTTCACAGAATCGATTCTTGAGTTAGACAGAGAAATAACAAGGGTTAAAAAATACATTCTACTATCATTTAGCTTCAGCAGACACTTGCTCAACAACTGTAGTCATATGGATTTTTTTAGAACCAGCTATAACCACTTGGAATATTATGGATGCTTTTGCAATTTGTGTTTTGGAGAAAGAAAGTGACATGCGTCTGGCACAATTTAAGGGTGAGTAAATGATGAGATAATTTTTTTCTTTCATTTTCTATGTGTTCCGCACATAAATCTATCATAAGTTTGAAAAATACCTGGAACACTAAAATCCACTGGTCCACAGAAAGAAAGTAATATAAACTTTTAAAAAATGATGGTTCCAAAGAGGGGTTCTCAAAACAATAGAACAACCATTTTAGTTTCCCCAAACAATCATTCAGTAATCAGTTATTAATCTAAATAACATTTTTACACAGTAAAAAATCCCTTTTTCCAATGGAAAGGTTGCATGAATGTTAAAGGTTCTTTATAGAATCATTGATTTCGGGGGACATGGGACTGTCCTATAGACACTTAATGAGTCAGTACTTTCTAAAGCTATCTTTTTATGATGTTGTCTAATGTCTAGAAATATTACGTAGTTTATTTACTCACAGAACAGATGTATACACACCAGATTTTTAAGTAATTTTTTTAAGTAATATTTAAAATTTGCGATTCACTAATCATCAAGATAATGTGTGACAATGACCATGCAAACTTTTTGCATAAATGAAAATGTTTTGATTATTAAAAAAAGGACGACATTTAAGGTGCTATATAATGTAAAGTATCATTTAAAAGGTCAGAGAGTTTTTTTTTTTAAAGAAATCAATACTTTTATTTTATTGATAAAAACGTGACAATAACTTTTTTAAGTTTAAATTTAATTTAAAATAAATGTTGTCCTTTTTGAACAACAAATGTTAAAAAATCTTACCAACCCCAAACAGTTTGACAGTAATTTATGTTATACACAGTTTTTCCTTTGTTTGAAATCTTTAAAAATGTATCCGTCCAGTAGGTGGTGCTATTACCTTCCACAACACTGTGACATCCAGAGGTCCATCAGTAGTGGTCCTGCTGATGACTCTCCACACATCAAGTTTGTGTGAGGGTGCTAGAACATATTAAAAGAAAAAAAAACTGTCAAAACGCATATAACACACATAGACTAAACTAATGAGAATAAAAAGTAATCACCAATTCCTGGGCTGGTTACGTTGAACGTTTGACTCCACCTGCTGCAGTTTGTTGAAGTAACACACGCTCTCAGCTCAAACTGATAGGGTGTCAACGGTTCTAAGGCTTCCTGCATCAAAATACATCCAGTTTGGAGCTCCATCACACTTCCCTGGCCCTGACCAAAAACCACAGCAAAAATATGGATAGCTTGCTTTGAAAAGAACTGTTCACCCAAAAATCTAACATATAGATACGTTTTTTCCATATCAGATTTTAAAATTTGGAGCATTACATCACTCACCAATTGATCCTTTGTAGTGAATGGGTGCCATCAGAATAAGAGTCCAGACAGCTGATAGAAACATCACAATAATCCACACATCTCCAGTCCATCAATCAATGTCATGTGAAATAAAAAGCTGGGTATTTGTAAGAAACCCCAAAATTTGTAAGGGTATTTGTTTATTTGTTAATTAAATCCATCATTAAGATGTTTTTAACTTTAAAGCATTGCTGCTTCTCTCTAAAAGTCCTCGATCCAAAGAATTAGCCTACTTTTCATCTCATCTGAATCATGAGAGACTTATCCACAGATCAATCCCAAAACATTTCAGTAGATTTTGATGTGAGAGAACAACATGGGATGAACCTTTTCACTGCAGAAAGTGTTAAGATAGAAAAATTGAATGCCTTAATGATGGACTTGCTACTTACAAACACAGATTTTCACTTCACAGGGGATTCATTAATGGGCATTAATTCGACTGTGGTCGAAGTAGTGTGGATTATTGTGATTTTATAAGCTGTATTTTCACAGCACCCATTCAATGCAGAGAAGCAAGTTATGTAATGTTAGACTTTTCCAAATCCAATGTTCCTATGAAAAAACAAACTCATCTACATCTTTGATAGCCTGCGGGTGAGTAAATTATTAATTCTGAACTATTGCTTTACCGAGAAGACATTTTTATATAAGAAATCAGTATGTGACACTCACCCAGTCCTGGTTATCATGTCCTTGTCTGAACCTCAAAATCGGTTTCAAAATATTTTCCGAGCCATTCCAGCATATCGCAGGAGAAAGAGTGTCATTTTCAAACACAACTCGTGTTATATCTGGAGTGCTTGGAATTACTGAAAAAAAAAAAAACAATGTCGAAAAATAAAAGCATGATTCAGCTAAACACATCTATCCACATTTGTCAAATTTCGTCCCACATTCACTGAGCGAAAAGAATGAGATAAGAATAAACAATCGAGAGATCATGATACGATCAAGATGAGAAAGTGCTTCAGAAATTAGTAGGTGTGTGTAATTTAGTCTCTTACCAATGTCCCAGATTGAAAAGTTGAACGTAGAGTGCGACTCTCCTAATGCATTGTGACCTCTTACATGGACTTTATATGTCATGTTCTCAACAAACAGCGATCGTGGAATAGAGACATGGTCGTCTTTGTTCATCACATAACGGAGGAACTGAGATGTGCTGTTGCTTTGCATGGAAGAAAAACATTATGTGAGATAAAAGGCAAACAAAAATGATTTTTTTTAATTTACAAAATCTCTATGAAATTATAAATGCTAAATATACTTACTAAAATTTAACTGTGAAATTGGTTACTAAATATGTCTCAGTTGTAACCACAAGAGAGCAGTTAACATACTCCGAATTTTGGTATGTGACGCAGCTGAATTTCGGTTTACCTGGAGGGTCTAAAGTGGAAAATCAATTAATAGCTGGATATTCATAATCATAATTTGGTTAATTGTACAGATCTTGCACAACAAGCTAGCATTTTTATTCAAATGAGAAACATATAGGCTGGTAAATATCACAAATCATTTCATGTTCATGATCTATTAATCATGTTAATCATGATTAATATAATAATATATTTGTTCTTGCATCTATAATGCAGTGCGTTTAAATAGAGATAACATATGAACTTACAGCCAGCTTGGAAATCTTGGCCGCAAACAGTGTGCCATGTGTTTTCCTCCTTCACCTTGCACAGTAGCCAAAAACTGGGCTGATTGATGACTATCTGTGTTCTTATTACAGAGCAATTAATTGCTTCGAAAATGGTCTCTCCATTGAAGACTATGGCAAAGAGTCTGCCGCAGCGCTCAGTGTTTGACTGGCATCCTACAGTGAAGTTGGAGCCCAGCTGGATGACATCTGAATCTACTATCAGCTTTCCGACACAACTGAGGCTGTAGCTGTCTAAGGAGAGAAAGAAAGCATAATTCTATTGAAACACATTCCAATGTGAGACGAAATAATCACAATCACTTTACTCACCGCAGAAATTGCCGCTGAAAAGGAGAAGGAACACAACCTGCCAGACTCTGATGAAAAAATCCATTTCATGCATTTCTGGTTCTGGGTCTCTATGACGATCACTGAATATTTTTCTCCACGCTTCATGCCTAGACTTAAGCCTCTTCTCCTGTCTTCTCTGTTCTCTCAAACGCGCTTGCATGAAGCAAACCAGCACGCAGTCAGAACAAAAAGTGGGTTGCCTTCCATAGCATCATCCCTTTTTAAAGATGTCACATATCTGCACATATATCAAGGGCATTTAAAAAAACACCAACATTGTGTTACCATAAAATGATAATCTCTTGGGATCTCTGTGAAAGGCAGCGTTCTCACAAGCTATACTCAGTGTTACAAGCCTAATCTTTTTATGTCAACCTTGTTTCCTCAGAGTTGCTTTTTCTCTTTTAAGGGGCAATGACCTAGATTTGTGGTATTTATGTCTGATGTGAAACTCTGGAGCGTTTCTACATGCATACTTATTAAAACCGCCTTTTTTAGTCATCAGCATTCGTTATCACGCAGTTACTCTACTGACACACATCAAATTAACTCTAAAGCGTGTTTCTGCGTGCATTATTATTAAACAGCCTTTTTAGTTATCAGCAATCGTTAACTGTCTGAAGCGTGTTTCTCTAAGCATACTGAACTGCAGTTACCCTGTCGCAACGCAAATAAAATAAAAGATGCTGATGTTACATTAAGTTGATATTTAAAGTCATGAATGAAAGAATAATGAAAATTCAAATCTAAAACTGAAATATATGCAATTCAGTAAGATATGATAGATCAAACAGCAGTGCATTTGTCAGAATAAGAGAAAACCAAACAAACCTTTTAAAGCAGCGATTTCTCCTCCGTCTGGGCTCCTCTCTTGTTTCCATCAACACATTCTCACTCGCTTGATCCGCTGACAACTTCACTAAATTAACAAAGGTACGTTTGATATTAGTGGGATGTGAAAACCAGTGGAGAAAAAGAGAACAACACATTAGTTCGGTGAATCTTCCTCGTGAAGCCCGATGCTGTAATGCCTTCCATTAAACATCCTTTTCACTCCCGAACAAGACCTGTTGTTATAAAAAAAAACCTTATATTAAAAACGTGAGGCTGTGGAAAACGATGAATTACCATGTTCTCCTCATAGGCTCCCCTTCGCATGTGCTAAGCGTGTGAAAATAACACCACAGAACAAGCCTTCCTGTCTGCCCCAGATTTTTGATCTCGTTTAGGCTCACTTTCCATCTTCATCTTCAAAGTGTTTTTGGGGAAAACCCACTGACACAGATAAGATGAATCTAAGGCACAGAGTAAAACAAAGAACGCACTAATGCAGTAGATTAATAAGCAGAGGCCTTTATAATAATAATAATTATATATAGCTGCAAGCAGCAATTACAAGGGGTTCCAGCATTCAAAGGCCTTTGAGGTTGTATAGGTCAGGCTAAAAGTATGGCTAAAGCACATCGGACAAAATGGACAATAGGCTCAGACACACACACTCACATACACATGCAATTAATGAACAGTTTGATTGACAGCAATGGTTCTTGAGGCAAAGTTCTTGAGAATGAGGAGACCTATCATTTGATATAAATATTTAATATTTCTGTGAACGTACTGAATGAACAGGTTCTAAAATTTGAGGTTCGTTTTTGAGGCATTTTTAGCTGTTATAGAACCACTTATGGTCTGATCTCCATGAAACTTTGGATAATTGTTAAGAGTCATGTGACACATGTTTTCACCAAGATTCATAAAGTTTGGATTTTTTGTTTTATAGGCCTTTGGGTTTATATGGTGAAGCCCCATGTTTCCATGAGCCAATAGTAGCTAACCAAAGGACTAACTTCGATGAGTCTAAGGATTATTACTGCAGGTGTTGATCGAGCTACATATTCAAACCCCTAATAATAATAATAATAAAAATCCTGTAAATTACTAAAGGGTTTCAGCGCTAAGTGCTTGAACCTCTAACACTGAAAACATCGAGTTATTTTACTGTAAAGGTGTGAAAACTGAAAAAAACGAAGAAAACAATGAGGTTAGTGTCAGTACCACAATTACAGTTTGTGTGAAACTGGCACACTAAACCACAAAGACACACCACAAGCAATAAATAAAGGAGGAACGAGAGAAAGACATTTATTTTATTTATTTATTACATTCATTAAACTTTATACAAATATGAAAGCAGACATCAAAACAGCCTACACACTTTTTTGTGTTGATCGCAAAAAAAACCTCCTTCAAAAGTTACTCATATCCTTTGCCACTTCAAAGCATTTAATTGCTGACCTCTGATATGAATTTACCTCAGGAGTCAACCGTCTTTAAAGTAGCTCTGTTTTAGACACTTTAGGATCCTTTAAAGTGATGAGAAAGATTTATATGCATATTGTTATATGGATGATTTATTGGATATCACATTGAAAATAACATCAAAGAGAAAGGAACTTGTCCTCATTTTGTAACATAAAAAGATCAAGCGTGCACAAAATGTGGTCTTATGACCTCAATTCATTTTGTTTTTTGAAAAACAGTCAGCACCTGCTTCTTTGAACTGTTAATCTACTTAGAAAATAAAAACCTGTTTTAAATTTTTAATTAGTGCTATTAAATATGGGTTAATAATCGTTGTTTTATATTGTCACAATTTTACTATGCTTTAAATATTTTTAGCTTGTGTGTGTGAGCGTATTTGAGACATATGAGGATATAAATTTGTATAATGACTTAAAGGATTACAAGGAGAAAGTGACTTGAGGATATTACCCCATGTCTCCATTTTTTAAAAATGGTTATAATATAAATCATACAGAGTGTTTTTTTTTTATTTGGAGAAAGTAAAATTGCAAGGGGTGGGGTTAGGTGTGGGGCAATAGCATGTACAGTTTGTACAGTACAAAAACCATTACACCAACCTGAATCTGAAGGTGCAAAGAAATATTACATATACAGCAATGCGTACGTTTGGTCTTTAAGTCTATACCATGCAAATAATGTAGCTAAATATTAGCCTGAATGAAACAACCTAGTTTTTTTCTTCCAAAATGGCAGCTATATGGGGCAAAGTGAGTTTGAATTGCCCATTCAAAAATGAATCCCACATTGATGAGGGTTTGATGCTGAAACTTTGCTGTTTGTAAATTACAGAGCCGTTAGCAGCATGAAAAACTCAACTTTATGCAAATTCTATAATTCTTAGAATGTGCGCAAATATCAACTCCTTTAAATTTTAATAAAAATGTGTATAATTCTTACTTCAGTTCACACCAATCTCACAAAGTTTCTTTATAATTCATGAATCTTATTATAATAATTAAATTGAATCTCACCGTGTTGCAGAGAGATGATTCAAAAGCATGCTGGTTTAGAGACGAGTGAAAGCAATGGCCAATCACAGGTGTCCAAGAAATCAACAGATTGGTCTGTGATTGGCTATATTGCTCAGCGCTACAAAAATACGTTGTAAAGAATCTTGACGCTTTCCAGAGCGCAAACACAAACGGGCACATTTCTCAAATTAGTTTTTGACAACATCCTATTATTATTGTTCAAACTAAGGGTGCTTTTGACTGCGTGAGGAAAAGTTTGTCTGGCGAAAGCTGTCAGGGAGATTCTATTGCATTTTACTGGGGCCAGTTGCAGAAATGTAGCCTTCACGTTAAGACACACTAGGTGTGTTCGAGGTGCACTACACCAGCCCGCCGCCGGCTGGCGAGAGCAGCCCTTTGCAGTCGGGGGAGGAGTAAAGAGACGGCCGTCAGGTCGGACACTTATAGGTCTCCGTAGTGACTTTTATGTAATGCAATATGACTTTTATTATTTGTATATTTATTTCGTAGTTATCTATAGGACATTTTTCAAATCTAAGCAGTTTATTCAGTGTAGTGAAGCCTCTCACAACACCCATAAAAAACGGCCTCTGGTCGACCAGATACAAAACGAATATATATTTACTATATCGCTTAATCTTCATTTTCATCATAAATGTTTTGTTTGAATATCAGATATTCGATATAAAGATTGATTACATACAGGAACTTTTTTATGAAAAAAACAAAACAGACAGCACACATCGTGTTTGTAAATCACATAATCTGACCAATGAGAATGAAGTGTGTCGTCATCAAGGCTTTCGCAGCCGATTTTAAGCAACTGCAGCGCCTGACCTGTGACTGCTCTCGTTTTGCTCTCACTGTACACTGATGGCACATGTGATCGAAACAGTGTTGCCAACTTAGCAATTTTGTTGCTAGATTTAGCAACTTTTCATACTACCCTAGCAACTTTTTTTCAAATAGCACCTAGCAACAAATTTAGCAATTTTTAACATTCATTTGGCTACTTTTAGCAATTTTCAACAC
>JAUYWG010000039.1:11509358-11526914 GCA_034779775.1 Enteromius afrohamiltoni | reverse complement strand
TGATGTCATCTGGCAACATTTAGCTACTTTTCAGGCAGGCTTTAGCTACTTTTCATTGGAAATAGTTGGCAACACTGTGTGGGACTGCTCTCACTGTACATTGATGGCACATGTGATCGAACTGCGGCTGCAGATCAAAGTCGGACAAATGATCTTACCAGAATGCATTGTTTTGTAAGACGGCAGCAGATTTCTTGCAGCGCCGCATGAAGTCGAACACACTTTCCCCCAGTTTCCCCATACAAGGCTTAAGCTAGTCCCAGACTAAATTGCAGGTTTGAGCTGTCTCAGATGAAAAGATCTTGCGCTGACATGTCAGTGTCATTGTTCTGTGTTAAGATGCACACCTGTTCTATTTTCTTATAATGCATTTTTGTAAAAGTTGCTTAAATATCTTAATTTAACTAATGCCTAGTCCTGGGTTTAGCTAAGCCTCGTTTGTGAAACCGGCCCCTAGTGTCTTAAGAGCTAGTCTGACCAACTAGCAATTAGCCAAGAGTAATATTTTTTATGTTTTGTATTCACCTTAGACTAATACACATTTTAATGTATTTTAAAAAACTGACCAGTCTCGAAGAAAAAATTAGCTGACGAACTTAGACTAGTTAAGACTAGTCTTAACCTTTTATGCAACCGGCCCCTGGTCTGTGTTTGACTGGCTTTTCTATGTTATCCCTTACGAAATTAACCAAGGTTTCATTGTCTGGTAAAAGTGGAATGTTTTTGGCGTATTGATTTCCATTCGTATAACCTCAGTTTTTACAGCATGGTTAAACGGGCTAGTGTAACAAAACCATGATTCATCTGTGGTTAACATGGTTAAAGTAAACATGTTTTTGTAGTAAAACCATGATTAACGTTTGTATTAAGGAATTTAAATGATTTTTTTTAATGATCTTAAGTCCTCGTTATGTCGCTCTGTGGGTAAATGTCATGAAGTCCGCTGCCACTGGGTGGCGACAGAGAGCGCTGCACTGACGTATGTAAATTAGAAATGTCCTCGTCACAGTATACGTAGCTCTGTAAACATGGCGGAAGTTCAGAGGCGTCAACGTGGGGAGGAAGAAAGGCGCTCCTTTCAGAATGAAGCAATGTGAGCCAAGGAATGAAGCGGCTGGGATGGCGGACCAAACGTTAACGGTACTCTTGAAACTTTTAGCTGCGGGCTTTTATGGAATCAGCTCTTTCCTTATAGTTGTTGTGAACAAAAGCGTCCTGACCAATTACAGGTAAGTCTTTCCCCCTGGAGTTACATATTCTGTGCTTTGCAAGCGCTTGAATGTCTATGTGCAGAATACTTGGAATAGTTGGCAACTTAGTTATTGCAGCTTTATCAGTCTGGTACAGAAGGACGTTGATTTCCGAGGACTGATTTAAATGTGCAACGTGAGACTAAAGCTGGTTGTTTTAAAAACAAATAGCGCCAATTTATGTTATTACCACGTTTTTAGGGTCTTCTCGTGCTAAAACCATGGTGTATAGACACGTAGCATTGTGATACTAGTATTCTTTTAAGTTCTTTGGTTACTTTGGTAATTACTATGGTTCCTGAGTGTGGTACTCGTACAAAGTTTAATATCAAGCATAATGTCCTTTCTGTATTTTGGTACCACCACGTTTATTTTTTGTAAACATAGTGAGCTACTGCCTGGTTTAAACTATTTACAAAATTATTGATTATCCAGAATTTGCCTTGCAAAAAGCCTAAAAATGTGCATGCAGCCCAAATAGGCTTTAGCTGTCAAATAAGGGTCTTTAATTTAGAATCTTAATGAAAAAAATATCAACACTACATTGTATATGATGGCTTATTTTATGATAGCAATCAAAAGTAATTCTAATGGAAGAAACATGTCACAAGAAAACAAGTCTTTGCTAAAAGGCAATCTTTCCAAACAGGTTCCCCTCTTCGATATGTGTTGGCATTGGTCAGGTGGGTTTTCTTTTGTCCAGTATAAGTTTTTCTGACTTTTATGATGCAGAGTGGCATGTACATATCATGACTTTACTCTGCAGATGCTGGCAACAGTAGTTGTGTTACGGGTGGGAAAGGCCCTCCGGGTGATCACCTTCCCAGAATTTGATGGTAGTATACCTAGAAAGGTGAGGAATGCTGGCTCTTTAAACTTGTGCGTGTTGTCACATGTTCTCTTTCCAAAGAATACATGTCTAAGTCTTTTTTTTGTTGACGTGAGAAAAGATGTAAAACAATGCATCTTAGTAAGTGTTGCTTACAACTTTCTTGTTATGCTTTCTCAATACCCACCTTCTTGTAATTTCAGACATTTCCGCTACCTCTTCTATATGTTGGAAATCAGATAACGGGACTCTTTGGGACAAAAAGACTCAAGTATGATCCAGGACACAACCCATTTAAACATTACATATAATACATCTGCCTTGTTTTGTATTTGATGTGTTTTTACTTTTCTTTCCTTCCTTCAGCCTGCCAATGTTTACAGTATTGAGGAGGTTTTCTATTCTCTTTACAATGCTGGCAGAGGGGTTCTTGTTAAAGTAAGTGAAAGTTCTCCAATTACAACAGGGTCTCTGATAGCTTGTATCAAATTAATTAATATTATGATAACAATGACACGGTTTATGTCCCTCGTTACAGGAAGAAATTCTCACGGCCAGTACAGCTGACAGTATTTACTATGATTCTAGGGGCCTTTGTAGCTGCAAGGTAAAGCTTTTCAGTGGCTCATTATTTGATAGATTCAGAATCCAATAGGATTCAGCCATATCTTTCTGGAAGAACATGCTAATTATTCACTGTTTTATAGAGGAAAGACTGTGTTGCAACATAGAAGTGAATTATACATCACTATCTTACTTACAGAGTATGTGGAAGCTACTCCAACCATGTCTGCAGACATCTAATTACATATGTTCTTTACAGTGTTTGATATTTCTTTGTGCAGTGCTGACTTGGCTTTTGACCTGCAAGGGTATGTGTTCATTTTGATGAACGATGTCTTAACTGCTGCCAATGGAGCTTTTGTGAAGCAGAAACTTGACTCTAAGGTAAGGAAAGAAGCACATTCATGATAGACATTACTCAAATACCTTGAATGCTCCCTTAAGCAGCAGCTGTTCTCTATAGTTATTAATTGAGATGTACTGCTTTCCTTCGCTCCGTTTTCCTTTTCTAGATCCCCAGTTTTGCCAATTTCTATACATATTATTTAATGAAAATGTCATGAAATAATTCACAATATAAATTTCACATCCTCGTTTTTTTACTGCACCCAGTCTGAGCAAATGTTGTGCACATATGCATGTTCTAACATTTCATGCAACGGTTCGGTTTCAATATATTTAGAAGATATGCCTGTGCTTGTATTTGATGAAACGGAGAGAGTGATTGCAACATGAGCTGTGTTTATTGCATTACCCCACTGGCTTGGACTGAAAAAAGAAGTCATGTGTTTTCTATTTGAGGCCTCCAGAGAGAGTAATTTTATAACTGCTAGAGTTTTCATTGAAGCACATGGACTATGTGTACAGATTTATCTATAGCACTGACAACGTCAAAATTTTACAGCCTGTTAAAGCCTATGCTCACTTCCTGAAGAAACCCCTTGGCTTACTTCAGATGTTTGGATACCATCTGTTTCTGTTAGAAGAAGAGCAGCCAGTGCAGAGGGTGCGAGAGAAGAGGGGAATCATAACATGGCTTTACTGTTTTTTTTTTTTGTTTTTTTTTGTGTGTGTGTCTCATAGGAGCTGGGAAAGTATGGTCTGCTCTATTACAATGCTTTATTTATGATTCTTCCAACACTGCTATTAGCACATGTCACCGGAGATATGGATAAGGTAAGTTTTTTATATATATGTATATATGTGTACGTATATATATATATATATATATATATGTGTGTGTGTGTGTGTGTATATATATATATATATATATATATTTATTTAATTATTGAATTGTATTTTTTTTATAAATATGTGACCCTGGACCACAAAACCAGTCTTAAGTCGCTGGGGTTTATTTGTAGCAATAGCCAAAAATACATTGCATGGGTCAAAATTATTGATTTTTTTTTTTTTAGCCAAAAATCATTAGGAAATTAAGTAAAGATCATGTTCCATGAAGAGTTTTTGTAAAATTCCTACTGTAAACATATCAAATGTCATTTTTGATTAGTAAAATGCATTGATAAGATATTCATTTGGACAACTTTAAAGGTGATTTGCTCTGGCACCCTCCGATTCCAGATTTTCAAATAGATGTATCTCGACCAAATATTGTCCTATCAAACCATGAATCAATAGAAAGCTTATTTATTGAGCTTTCAAATGATGTTTTTACATAATTTCACCTTATGACTGGTTTTGTGGTCCAGGGTCATTTATAAATTGTTTAAACACTAATTTACATTCAATGTTCTCTAATGATATGAGATTGGATTGAAATTTTGTATAAAATATATTATATCTTTTTAAACACAGAAATTATTTATATATATATATATATATATATATATATATATAATTTATTTATTTATATAATTTATTTATTTATTTTTCCTAGCAATGAATATTGGCTCATTAAAAATGTGTTTCTTGAATAACAATAAAAGCATTTCCACACATAAAGCAGATAGTTTGGTAATGCTCAGTTATATCATTTTTTGTGTTTTACATACAAGACCTTAGATAACCCCAGGACTCTAGTCACTCCTAAGAGTCTGTCTCTCAACAAGACCTCATACCCACTGATGATCTGGCAACCACAAACACACCATCTGCTGAGCTGCAGTGAGCACACATTGCCAGAGAACACACACCATTAGCCGATTGGAACGACTGCACGCTTGTCATAAATTGTCTTGAAATCATAGCAAGCTGAATGACACACATTTCAGCATGTCTGTTCCTGCCTGAACCCTTTTCCCATGAAAAAATAACTGCATTTTCTTAGTCAAAAAGTGGGCTGCATCCTGGTCTTTTTAAAAAAGCAGTATGAGCACAAGGCTTAGTTGTTTGGGAGGTTAGGACGATAGGGCCCTGGTCCGTGAATGCCTCATTTTATTTAGCTCTGTGTGTTCACAGGGAGGCCGAGTTTATTTGGCAGGCGCTGCTTCAGGAAGGAGAGAGGACAGGAGGCAGTGTGTTTCTTGCACAAAGCCACCATTATACCAGTCAGTGTAGCTAGCAGAGTGAATCTAGTAGCTTACGGAGCTATTCGTTTGGTATTTTCCTTTTAGGTGAGCTCTTCACCTCATTTTAGACTGGTTGAGTGGATTTATTGTTTTTTTTTTTACTCACTATGTGAGTAGTTCTTTGCAGTTTCAACCTAAAAAAATGTAGAAAGTCCTTTTGGTGTTATGTGTGACTTTTTACCATAAAGAGCTTGACCTTAATTCCCTTACAAACAGCTCCATAGCTGTAAAAGTTAATGGTTAACTAAGGCAATTACTTTGTTTGTGTTATTGAAGGATCTCTAGACAGTTATTTCCTTTTAGTGTGTTTTTCTATCCGTCACTAATGTGGGTTTTTTTTTTCCCCATAGGCTTTTGAATACGAAGGCTGGTCAGATGTGCTTTTTATAGGTCAATTCATTCTCTCTTGTATAATGGGGTAAGTTTGTATTTGGTCAACACTAAGTTAATGCAATTTAACATTTAGTGGCATCTATGTGTTTATTTAGGTTTAATTTTTTTGGCTTCAATAATAGCAATGGAAACCAATTCAAGATCACATTTAAGTGCTGAGGGAGTTTTTTTTATTGTTTTATTGCAGAAGTACTTTGAGCTCCTGATTATATGTTTTAATTGATTGGCTAGTAAATGCACAACAAGCTAATGTTAATGTTTTTGTGCACATAGTTTCCTCTCGCATAATAAGAATTTAAAGAATGAAGTAGTTATGGGTGTCCCAAGTTTGAATCCCGACATGGGGACCTTTCCCGATCCCACCATCCCTCTCTTTCCCACTTTGCTTCCTTTCGTGTTTGATCTGTCCTATCATAATCAAAGCAAAAAATTATGCCAATAAAAAAAAAAGAATGCAGATGTTGTGCTCACATTTACCACTGATTTGCAAAAAATCATCAGTCATTTAAATGAAAATATGCATGTTAGGAGAAAACTTTTTGCTCAAGCCAATAACAATGTTAAATTTTGCAGAACATTTTGCAAAGGTGTGGCTGCAGCTTTACACGCAAGAGTTTTATTATTTTGTTGTCATGCGTTAAGCTGAAAGACTGTATTATTCTTATCACTTTTGTTATCAGAAAAACATTAATATATTATTTTAATAATTTTATTTTATTATAATATGTTCATTACATGTTTGTGTGTGTGTGTATCTATATTATTATAAATTAAATAATAAAATAAATAAAAATGAATTGTGAAATTGAGATCTTAGCCACTGTTGCTGGCATGGCGTTAAAAATCATAAATAAATACAACTTCAGTACTTCAGTAGGTCAGTATATTAGCATTACATAAGTGAATATATGTATGTTTAAATTTAATTTAAAAATATTAAATGTTGGTACTGTATTTTTTCTTTGAAGTTCTGAAGTTTTTTTTTTTTTCTCATTTTGTAGATTATTTCAGACATGAGAGATTTCCTATTAATAGTACACCTTCTGTTGGTACATTTACAGGTTCGTTTTAATGTACTCCACTGTACTTTGCACTCAGTATAATTCTGCGCTAACTACTACCATCGTCGGCTGCCTAAAAGTAAGAATGTTGTTTTGTGTTGTTTTTATTTCTTTTAAAAAAATTAGCAAAAAAAAAAAGATCCTGCTTTTTATTATATGAACAATTTTTGTGTTTCTGCAGAATATATTAGTGACGTATATCGGAATGGTGTTTGGAGGAGATTACATTTTCTCATGGACTAACTTTATTGGTCTGAACATCAGGTAAGAAGTGAGATTTTCCCAGAAGGAAAAAAGCGTGGATTTAGTGTGACGTTAATGATCTGATTGCCTGTACTTGTCTTCTCAGTATTGCTGGCAGTCTGGTGTATTCCTACATTACCTTCACAGAGGAGCAGACCACCAAACAAAGCGAGAATGCCAACAAACTAGAGGTCAAAGGGAAAGTGTCTGTATGACCAGTGGTTCGATGGTCGTTTGTAATGCACAAGGCTGTATCTGTGAGGGTTTGTATTTCTTGCAAGAGTAAGAAGTCACTCCTAAGCTTTTTTTTAATTATTATTTTATGATTTTGTTTTTAATTATTAATAATAATATTATTATATGAAGGTACAGCAGATGCTGGAAAGGCATGGTCTCAAACGAAAGATTCGGTCAAGTATCAAACATTCTGGAATGTGTCATTCCAGAGTAAATATTTGCTTGTTAATTTTCACTTCTGTTAAGAAGTGGTGTCTGTGTCAAAAACCGATGGTTGGTGTCCTGCAATGTTGGACGCTTGCCACAAATTGGGAACGATGACTCTTATTAGTGTTGAAACACCTGTTTTATTGTCTATTGAAGAGTACTTTTTAAGATGGGTTTTAGTCGGTAAGGCTATTTATTTTTGTGAGAGCTGTTTTTTATTGCTAGGATCGTGAATTGTTTTATTGTTGGGAAAGGTTTATTCTAGCTGTAAAAAGTGGGGGTTTACATAGTCTTGTGACAGTTCTGGTACCCTGTTACTCAACTTGTTTTACAGGAATGTTCTTTTAAACTCTGAATGATAAATGGCAAGTAGTGTTTGAGCGTGCAAAATAAGGTACATGTTAGGTAGATGTCTCCAGTCATTTGATAACAAGCTTTAAAGAATAATATTTTGTTTCTCAGTGTTACAGTGTTCAACTGGACAAATTCTTATAACTGCTTTTTGTATTTTTTGTATTTGGGAATGGGATGCGGTAACTGGTTTTTTTTTTACTGATGAAGTCATGGTAAAAGAAAAATCGTGTAGTAATTGCACTTTAACAGTTGGGTGGAAATTAATTTTTGCGAGAACGTTGTAATACGGTATACACAAACATTTCAGTATTTTGATCTGTCTTGTTTAAAGTGGCTGCATTTGGGTGAATCAGAAAGAAACGAGAATGTCTGATGTATTTTTTACAAATGCAAAATGCTAGTCTGAAAATATCACTCATTTCTTGTGCTGTACTTGTACATCTGGAAAATCTGATGCATTCTGCGGTTACCGAATGAATGTTTTCATTCATGTAAGCCACTGTTTGAAACAATTTGTCCATTGCTTAGAGATTGAAATTTGACGTATAATTTCCATATGTGTGCTTTTTCAGCACTGACTGCATGTTGCTGCAGAAGTATTTTATGTATTTAACTTGTACTTTTTATTGAATTCAGTTCAAGCATTTCTTTATCAAATTCATACCTGCAGGTTCTCAGTGATTTGTATCAGTGAGAAACGGGAAGTGTATAACATTTAAAATACCTCAGCTCAAAGAATATGTATTTTATTTCATTTTTGGATGTTAACCAAAATAAAATCTCCTTTTTCATTTTTAACTTTGCCCATCGTTTCTATGCCAGCAAGTTCTGTACTTTTTTTCCTTGGGTTGGTTATATATTATGTTACTTAAAAACCATATAGTTAAGGTTTAGGTCTACAAAACATGTAATTAGCTGCTTATGGAAAGTCCAAGCAAGTTCCCACGCTGCGACTGCTCCGTGTAAAACCTTTTTTCTAATTATGGTAACAATTCTGACTGCATTGTTTAAAATATGAAACTGGCAACGAGTGAGCGGAACACAGCTATATTTAGGTAAGGTTCCGTTTTCTATTTAGACGTTTAATGTTATTTTGGTAGTATGTTTCAATAAATGTCTTCCTTTAGTAAACTGACACTTATGATTTCCCATGTATTATTTTATTTAAACTTTATAGTAAATTGGGGGGAAGACTGCGTTTTGCAAATAAAAAAATATATTTGCCAAAACAATTTTCAAAAATCATGTTTTTTTCATTGTGCATTCCAGTTAACGTAAATCTTAAACTGCACTTGAGGTATTTTAAGTAAAAAATCTGAAATACAACTAACTAAGAATATAAAACACCATAACGAATAAAAATCCCCGAGTTACCTGGCTTTGCAAATAAACTCTTCAAATAATATTCCAGTTGTGCGCGTCACCTTTGCTCAGTGTTTTGGTCGTGGCGGGACTTTTATTTTGTATTAGTCACCGCTGTAGTGTAGCTCTACTCATTTGAACACATCGCTGGCTTCACGGAACTTACAACAACTATGGCGGAGGTAAGACAAACATTACAAATAGCAGCAAATAACGCGCTCCAGCGTGAGTGCAACCTGTTAATAATTTTGGGTTCATTTTTAATTTTAAATATTGCAACGGTGGCGTACTTCTTAACATTCAGCTGTGAATAATTAGCAAACAGGTTAGGGCGCCCAATTTGAATGTGTTAGCAGCTAGCAGCTAACTTGTTGCCTGAGCGCCAAACTCGCATCCAGTTTATTCCTCAGTGTTTATATTAAGAAACACCATCAATTCCCAATACATTTTGACCCGGTGCAGTGTTATTTTGACTTTCATTCATTAACACGAGCTTATACATCGTTTTGCAGCTTTGCCTCTGACTGTAGATGATAATTCATCCACAGATTTAGGTCATGCATTATTTTTCCTTATGGTTTTTGTTGTTAAAGTTTGATTTTTAATTGTAAGGATAAAAATGTCTTGTTTTCTTTTCAGCCCTCCTTAAGTGGTTCATGCTCTGAAGGTAAATATTTAAATTCTTAAAGTAAAGTAACTGTTATGCTCATCAAAGCCCACTTTTATATTAAAGTGTAATATTAAGTAATTTGTATGCATATAATACAGTGTGCGTGTGTGTAGATATAATTGGCGTGCATCTCTCTGTCTGTATATACAGAGAGATAATTATATCAAGAAATAATAAAATTATGTCTAATAAATAGGAGCACGTCCAGTGGTCCCGGTTGAGGACAAAGACTTTGATCCTTCAGCAGACATGCTCGTTCATGACTTTGATGATGAGCGGACATTGGAAGAAGAGGAAAAGCTGGAGGGAGAGACCAACTTCAGTGCCGAAATTGATGACCTCAATCGAGTATGGATTTTATTTATTTTTAATTGAATACAAACTTTTATAACGAGGCTTGTTAAATAACATTCCTAGGTCTTGATTCATCATTGTATTTCTGTGGTTGGTAGGAAGGTGAGATGCCCATTGAGGAACTTCTGAAATTGTATGGCTACAGCACTGGTGGGTCTCCAGAGGAAGAGGATGGAGATGGAGAGGAGGATTCTTCAGAGAATAATTGCAGCAGCCATAGTAAACCCAAAGTAAAGAACTGTATAAAAACATTAAATCTATTTGTTGTTGTGTGCATAAACATAGTAAATGCATCCATTCCTTGTTGTGGTTTTTAGGAGGATGGGAAGCAGGAGAATGATCAGGAGAATCAAGAGGATGAGGATGTGCTGTCGTCTGGTGAGGAGCCTCCGACCTGCAGCGTTTCTCACAGCACAGCCCAACTCCTCTACCCTCGGCCATCCAATTACTTGGAAGGTATGATTATAAAAACACTACACTGCATGTTACACATCCATTAAAAGGCTGTTTACAGCATGTTTCTAATTTTCTAACTTTTTTATATTTATGGTGAAAGGAAACAATAAGAAACACGTTTTTCTAAAAATTCTGAGAATTGTGAGATATAAAAGTTTTGAAAAATTAATATTAATTTAAATTTTTATATTTATATAATTTTTATATTTATTTAAAATTAGTATTAATATTGTTAAATATTTTTACTATTTAAAATAACGGAAAGGATTTGATTTTTGCAATTTGTTGATGAACAGAAAGATCCAAAGATCAGCATTTATCTGAAATAAAAAGCTTTTGCAAAATTATGCATTATACCATTCGGAAGTTTGGAGTCTGTATATATTTTTGTTGTTTGGAAAGGAAATGATATAAATTAATACTTTTATTTTATTTGCTTTAAATTGATCAGAAGTGATGATAAAGACATTTATAATGTTACAAATATTAATATTTCAGATAAATGCTGTTAATCTGAACTTACTTTAAATCAGAGAAAAATATGGAAATATTCTACTTGGCTGTTTTCAAAATATTAATAATTAGTAATACAGAAAATAGTTATTTCAAATAAGAATAAAATGTTATAATGTTACTGGTTTTGCTGTACTTTGGATCAAATACATCTTGGTGAACAGAAGAGACTTTTTTTTTTTAAACACACACACACACACACACACACTGTCATTGAAAGGTTTATGAACAGTAAAAAGTCACCATATCCTAAAAAAATTTCACAAAAATAGTAAGCAGCACAACTGTTTGAAATGTTTCTTTATATCTGCCAAATCAGCATTATACACTGTTAATTATGATAGATTATTTCAAACACTGCACACATTTTTTTTCGTTTGTTACCTAGTAGATACCTGGTAGGACAAGCAGATGGTGATATAGATTCAGAGTCTAACTAAATAGGGCTCTATGTGACTTTGTTTTAAAGGAGATGAGGAAGAATCTGAAGATGATGATTATATTCCATCTGAGGATTGGAAGAAGGTAGTTTTTAGATTTTCTTTTTCCCACCTCCCTCTTTTTTTTGTTGTTGTTGGTTTCAAGATTTCAAATGTTTTTTCTTCTGTCATAAAGGAAATCATGGTCGGTTCAATGTATCAAGCAGAGACTCCTGCTGGCCTTTGCAAATATAAGGATAATGAGAAAGGTAACGGAACTGAATTATATGATTATTTAGAAGTGATGTATGTACTACATTACAATACATAATACTTTATCTGCTTGTCTCCTATAAATGTAGTGTATGAGAATGAAGATCAGCTTTTGTGGAATCCAGAGTTAATTCCAGAAGAAAAGGTTGTAGAGTTTTTAACCGAGGCCTCTAAATGCAGTGGAGAAGAGACTGGTGTCCATGCAATCCCTGAAGGATCTCACATCAAAGACAATGAACAGGCAGGTTACCATCCAATGGCATATCTACTCAAATCATATTGATGATTTCCTTATGACTTCATGTTGTAATGTAATAATAATGTAACTAATTCCTTTGCTTCCATTTCAGGCTCTTTATGAATTGTTTAAATGTGACTTTAATTCAGATGAAGCTTTAAGAAGACTGAAATTTAACGTGAAGCCTGCCAAAGGTGAGTGTAAAAATGATGTTAGTTTAGTATTATAGGGTTTCTGCAAGTCTCACAAAGTCTAAATTTGGGGATCAACAAGTTGAAAATCACTTAAATTGAATCCTAAAGTTTTGATGTTAAATTCCAATGCTTTTTGAAGAATGGATATCTACCTCAGTATTTTTGTTTTCCAATACAAATGTCCTTAAATCAAGATGTTTACTTGAGATGCACATTTAAGGTCTTGACAAATTAAAGGTACCGTATGTAAGAACAGAGACATTTTATGATTATTACAATACATTTATGTTCTACAGGCATAAAGAAAACATGTTAATTAAAAGTACTCATATCGCTGACAGCAGTAGTACAGCCTGGATATTCTTGTTTAAAAAGCGCAGTTGCAGCCCTCAACTGATGTTTATGTTGTCATGTTTTGTTTTGGTCTGAAGCGCCACCCTCCATCTATCTCCCAATCACGAAGTCAGTAGTGTTTCAGCATCCAGGTTGCCTGCTTGGCAGGAAATACAGTGCATTTCATTTAATTCATTGTCATGTGCGTCGGTTCCTGTTGGTGTCATCAGTCGTGGCAACCTGAGTGTGCGTCATGTCTGAGAAGGAGGGGCAGGGTGAAAAACCCCTCTCCAGTATGTTGAATCTGGAATACCTAGTTCAACCACTCGGTGTCAATCCTACATATACAGTACCTTTACACAAAATTAATTGAGTTTATGTTTAAAACATGAGCTAATATCTGTCTGAGAATTTAATTTCAGTAGTTCTAAGAGGCTGGGAAAAGAGGTATTCAAGCCTTAAGCTTTTTTGTAAAAATTAATTAAAAAGTGTTTGTGATTTAGTAGAAAGTTTTGCTGACACAATTCACTGGTGTTCTCTAGAACACATTAATATATTATAATCCCCTCAATTTCTGCCTTTTTATTGGCCACACTTAAGTTTGGTGACCAATTCTAGCTATTAACTATGTCTTATCTCTCAATAAGGTCCTAATTTGGTGCTTATTAATAGGTTTATGTGTAGGGTAGGATTAAAGGATCTGTCTTTCGAGGTCCCATGACACTCATCGTAAAGACTAGGGGTGTAACCCCTAATTTGATAAAATTCCCACTCGCCCTTGTCTATGATGGCCTCCCAATAATCCCCAACCAATTAATATGAATTAATGTTTAATGTATTTACAGCTTTAGTAAAACATTGTGGCTTGTGCATGAAGTTTATAATAACGGCATGTGTTTCTCAAAACTTCTGTGAAATAATGTTTTTCACTGTTATTTTGGGAAGTATAAAGGTCCCCAAGGTTAAGCGCAAACATCCAAACCTGTGATGAAGCAGTTCTCAGCGCGTCAGTCAACATACTCTCAATGTGTCACCTAAATTTAAAATCTCTCTCTCCCTCAGAGGAAATGTCAGTTTGGACAGAAGAGGAGTGTCGAGGTTTTGAGCAAGGACTCAACTCTTACGGAAAAGATTTCAGCTCAATACAAGCAAATAAGGTTAGTGTCTAGTCACATTCCTTATTATAAAACCTACTGATGTTGTAAAAGTTTTACTGTTCAAATACTGAATCATTTAGAGGAATCAGTTGGTGAACTTGGCTGCTGTTGTTTCTTTTTTTTTCTTTTCCTTTCAAAAAGGTAATTGTTACTTAATTAAACTTTTCCAGGTGAGAACTAGATCTGTAGGGGAATGTGTGGCCTTTTATTACATGTGGAAGAAATCTGAGCGTTATGATTTCTTTGCACAGCAAACCAAGCTTGGAAAAAGAAAATACAGTCTTCGCCCTGGAGTTTTGTAAGTCAGTCGTCAATAGCGTGTGGCACATTAAAGGTCACAAGTCTGAGTCCTCTAATTAAACTCTGTGTATACAGAATCAGATGCAGTGTAAGGTCATACCCTGCCTGGTGTTTGTTTGGCATTACAGAGATTATATGGAGTGTATTTTGGAGAGCTCGGAGTCCAGTGGATCTTCATCTTCACTTCCCACCTCTTCAAACAACAGCAAACACCCATCTGAGCCAGAGACCGACACAAATGCCCAGAACGGTCAGGCTCATCAGATTCACACACTTTAGTTTATAGTTTTAAAGTCGGAAATACGAGAATAAAGTCAAAATAATATAATATATAATATAATACCTATCTATAAAGTAGTCAACATTCAAAGGGGAACAAAACCTTTCATCATATATATATATATATACAAATTTTGACTTTATTATAGTTATATTTTTTTGTAATTTTTATTTTATATATTTTGGCTTTATATGTTTCGACTTTTTCTTAATTTCGATTTGTCGTAATAAATATAATCTTGACTTTATTCTCAAATCGACTTTCGTAATTTCGATTTATTTATTTGGACACTTATACATAGATACATACATATACATATGTTTTGAATTTATTTATTCGATTTGTCCAAAATTGGAAAACAGCTGAAATAATGAAAAAGTCGAAATTGCTAGTACAAATATTGAGAGTAAAGTCATAGCAATGATGAGATTAAAGTTCTAATAGTTTGAGAGTAAATTCATAGTGTATTGTGGCTTCAAAGAGCGCCTGGAGAAATTGAATAGATATTTTTTTCATAGCAAAATACAAACAATGTCTTAAAATAAGGGAGTGTGAAAGGGTGCGCATTTTTCACGCTGTTAATAAATTAATTTCCCTGCTTAAAAAAATATAGCACAACAGGGTTACTAAAAGAAATAGAAATAAAAAGTAATATATACCACCTGTGTTTATAATCGTTGCTGCAACTTTAGCTACATACGGTGAAGAATTCTTCTGATAATGTGAAAAATGTTCGCATAAGTTTTTTTTTTTTTTTTCTTCATTAAGTGACACTGTGTGGAGTTAACCCATTAAAAATGGATTTGTGATTTAATGTTACATTTATTACATTTGTCTAAACATATTTATTGGGATTTGACAGGTGTAGGAAGCCATTCCTCCATGCCCCTTCTCTGTGTCTCAGATGAGACATCTCAGACAAACGGCTCCACCACGTGTCCAGATATTTCCACAGCAAACACACCACCCTGCTCTAACCCTGATGCGAGCAGTCCGTCCACACAAGTCATGGAGATCACAGTCAAGCAGGAGGAGGAGGAAGAGCACTGTGAAAGACCTCTCAAAAGGCTTCGGACTGACACAGAGCCAAGCAGTGGGGGGTCTGTCCCCCACAACAAAACAGAAACGGTCTGACTCACCAGCAGAAAGCCAGAACTCCTGACCTCAGACAAGGGGTTTATACAGGCCCTGTTTTTAGCATGAAGGTAGCTGTGTGTGTGAATTTCAGGGATGCAAATGAAGCACATTTCTGTCCTCTCACATTACTGCCGCTGAGCTCCGTTCATATCTCAAACACTCATCATGATAGACTGTCATATCAGACAGTCAACTCTGTAGCATTATTTATTAATATAGGTTAAGAAGATCAAATTGTTTGCTCTGTTGTTTGAAAGAAACATCTGACAGACTGTATTTTATTGTGAAACTCCTGTCGTTTGGTGTGCGTAACATTGCTTTAGCTGTAAATGCACACTGTGGAAAAGCCCTCTTGATTTTATATGAAGTGTAAAATGTAAATATTCAAATCTGAACTTATTAAAAAAAAATACAGTTTTGTATTTGAAACATTTTGACTATTTCAGGCGGTTGTAAAATGTCTTTTTAGCGATGCAACATTCCATCCTTTTCCTTTCAGAATTTCCTATTCGACCAAAGTTAATGGTTATTGGTCTTTTAACACAAAGCGTTTTTAGAAGATATTTCCTCTTTATATGAAATATTGTCTTATTTTTGTATTTGATAGCTATTTATTTTTTTTAATCAGATATTGGTGACGCATGAGGCCAGTATACAGAGTATATTTGTATAGGCTGGACGAGTAGTCTTAAAAGGCAGAGCAGAAATGAATGGTGCTATTTATTCATTTTCTCACTGTGAGAATGTCAACCCATCCTTAAGATACTTTTTTTTTTAATACGTTTTCTCGTTTTCTAATCTTTGTTGTTTTTCCTTTCAGAAATGGTAGAGGAAAGTGGAATCTACATTTTCTGTAAATTGGTTGTCATTCATATCTGCATAGCTCAGGAAAATAAGTACAGAAACATTATAGGGCGTGTCAAATAGTTGTCGGTTTCGATTAGTGAACTACTCATTCATTAAACTGTCTATTTACCCAAATCTGTATTGTCTCGTGTGATTACTGAAGTGAATCAGATTTTGTCACCTCATTATGAATTGTATGCGCAGTAAAGATATTTAAGCAGTTTTTAATTCAGAGAATCTTGTTGGTTTTTATATTCTTGTGTCTTTCATACAGTCTGACTGGGTTACACCAAACAACATTTTTTAATAGTTATTGAATTAGTGATATGGTCCAAGAGCGTTAGTTTGTTTGTGTATTCATATGCCTGTACAGCAGATGTCAGTGTTGCTCTTAATATAGCTGGAAACAAAAGACGTAATCATTGCATTTGATTCGAAACACGTTATTTAACAACAAGGTAACGCGGGGTTAAACAACCTAAGGGCTAAATGTTCATCTGTGTGACCGCGTTACCAGCCCCAAACAGTGAATATGGAGAAAAATAGAAAATTGTCATTAAGTTTTTGATATACAGAGACTGAATCTTAAGAGGCGGAACATAAGTGTGTGACCCGACAGCTGCTGAAAAGGTTCCTGAAATACCTGAAGAACGCAGAGTTTAACGTTTGGCTTCACACAAGCACTGCAGCTTTGTTCTACAGCCGTGTCTGGTTGCCGTTCTCTGGGGAACACTTGTTGTTGAAGATCCCTTAGCGGCTGGCTCCGTTCACAGTGGACGAGTGCTATTCACTATATAACAGAGAATAAAACAGAAGAGCCAACGCACCGCACAGATGTGAATGCAGATGAACAGTCATGAAAGAAATGACAAAGGAGCATTTCGAGACGATATGAGGCAATGAGAAAGATGAGGTGAGAGGAAAAAATATACTATACACTGGAGCAATATGTGCACTGACTCTTATATATTACAATTACATTAGTGAAAGATGTGATTTAAAAAAGTGGGTACAGATACAAATTCTGTTATTTATTCTTCTGTTAAAGGATCAAACAATGAGAGTTATTTATAATGTAATGTAACCAATTACTAGGACCAGGAAGTATGAGCATATTAGCCCGGTTCTGTTTACAATGCACTGGATCCCTATCAAACATTGTATATAATCTTGTTAATTTTAAATTCTTGTTATCACATTCCTCCACGTCTGCTGCGTTCTTAAAACTCTGGCCATTTGATAATACCAATATCAAAATCTTCTGCGGGTGGCAGATCTTTTAGCACCCAAACTCTGGAACAATCTACCTAATACTGTTCGGGAGGCAGGCACACTCTGTCAGTTTAAATCTAGAT
>JAUYWG010000039.1:11485685-11505010 GCA_034779775.1 Enteromius afrohamiltoni | reverse complement strand
AGAGTTAATTAGTTGATTCAGATGATTAGGTTAATAGCTCGTTTAGAGAACCTTTTCATGATATGCTCATTTTTTGATTACAGAAAATAATGAACTTTATCACAATATGCTATTTTTTTTAGAAGGACCTGTGTATATATAATTTATTGTTTTGTGTACTTAATTACAGCTCTTGTGAAGCTACATTTTATTATACCTGTGAGTAAGACTTTGTGTTACTAATTCTATAAGTTTAATTAATTCAAATCAAAGAACAGTGGACAAATTCAGGCCAATTTTGCAGTGATTTTACAAATATACAGTGAAAAGATTATAAAGGAAAGAACTGAAAAGAACAATTTATTTAAAAAAAATCCCTATTTCTGTCACAAATGCACCAAGCAAACGTAGGATGGATGATGCTCATCAATAAACTTTAGGGGCTTTATTTATAAAGACCTTGAGACATGCTCAAATTTGATCTTGGAAGTGTGTTTACATTTAAATCCATACAAATGTTCCTTTAACGTGGAAAAGTGCCTAGTGTCATGCAGGATCTGAGCAGACTGGCACACTTTTTCTTGTTCAAGTATTAGAGGTCTTTAAAAATGTAAGCTGTTCTTGCAGCTCGCTGTTCTAAACTAAAACATTTGGATGATGACTGGTGATCTTTTCCCTGGTAGGACACGTATATCTCGGAGACGTCTATTTGATGTCTGCAAAACATATTTATAGAGTGTTTTATAGTGTGTTTATTAATCTATAGGACATTTCCTTTCCAGCGATTATCATTGATTTGGTTGCACAGACGTGGGACAAAATTTAAAGTTGATATGAAAGAAAGTCGCAACAGATTTAACTTATATGTTATGATGTAGATCCAAGTGTAACATGTTATAAAACTAAAAAAAGACAGCGGGTGGGGACTTGTTTTATTTGAAATGTAGGCGTGGCCCTCAAAAATGGAGAGGATGGGTTGTGAGAATTTTGGGTTTTGGACCAAATTCAGTCAGACTTGAAACTTAACAGCTCCTGTTTAAATTCAGTGTAACTGCATCGTAGCAATTCTTCATACAGGCTTGAAATGACATAGAGGGTACGCAAATATCTAGGTGCACTATTCCTTTAACAAAAAGCAGGAAGGAGGGAAACAGGAACAACAGCATATTGGGTTTTAATCCCAAATGCTACTTTTCATTTCCCCATTCTAATTAGTATTACCTTCATGCTTTCCATACCCGTTTTTCCAGACGCACGACCAACACACTCCCTGGTACAAGAACACATTTTTTAGCAGTAATTAAGTCTTAATAGCTTTTAGCGAATGCTCTGTCCCCCTTTCACCTAGACAGATGACACAGACACACCCAGCTCCCTTTGCCACAGTGGGACTGGCTGCATAATAATTGGATGTTCACACAGTAGGAGGCAGCTCTAAATGTCATTCACCGAGCTAAAATAAAGCTGAAAAAAGTGGAAGAGGAAATCACTGTACTTGTGAAAATATCCTTTTCATTTCTTGAGGGACAGCAACGATTAGGGGTTGGGGGGAAAAATATTTTATAGATTCTATTTGAGGACTGTTTTCAGAAGCTGCTACAATGGGCAACGTAACTGAACCAACAAAGAGAATGATAAATTGAGTTGTCTATGTAGAGACGAAACCAGGGTGCCCTCCTAACTGTTGGTCCCCTACCGCAGGTCAAATCCACTTGGGGAGGAGAGCTTAATTTTATTACGCAAACCATTGTCAGCTACTATTAAAGACTGCTTAAGAGAGCAGCATTCCTCATTATCATCAGCTACAATAGACAGAATTAGTCTCCACTTTTTCAGCAGCTTTGGTACCAGAAGTATATTTCCCATACATTTTGAAACCAAATGAACCAGCTGTGAGGTGAATCACAGTATTATAATCTTTTTATTTAAAAAAAGACATTTAAGAAATTGGACAAGATGACAAAAAGGTTCAAGACTGAGTATATAATAACTTTAATAATGTAAAAAATACATTTGTGAATTGTGGGGAATTTCTATTGCTTTTATAATGATCAAACAATATTTATCATCACCTAACCCTAATCCTTACAAACCAGATTGCATATTTACATCAGATACACATCATTTACCATTTTTTACCCCCTTTTGGGGAGGACAGGCCATTATGGAACCCCTTTTCAACCACTGAATAAAAAATAGGTAATTGTTAGTTTATTCTTTTCAGTTGTTTATCAGGGTGGTATGTTATATGTAATGTTATTTATTAATGTTTATTGCATATTTCAATTGAATGAGTCTCTCCATGATTGTCTGTAGTGTTTGTGTGAATGACACTGAGCACCTTCTATATATGTTCATATTTAAAAGCTACTTGTGACTGGCTCTGGTTCATCACCCGACTTTCTCATCATCACCTGCATTTGGTGCTTATCAGTGTCTAATTTCAAAGCTACAAAACAGAATTCAATATTTAACTGTTAATGTAACTTAAAACCATAAACCTATACTGTATTTATTGAATTCCAGCAACACGGCCAACGTTTTTTTCACCATAGGATTTGTTTTGCAGTGTGATTGATGGAAATGTCTTTATAGAATCATGGGTAATGTAGTTTTTTCACTAGCAATTCTGCCAACAAGGTCAACAAGGTACAGTGTCCCAGATTAGTTTCTTTTTTTCCCTTTTCTTTTTTTAAAGACTTCGTTTTTTTTTTAATAGAATTGTGTAGAACAGACAGAAAGCAAAGGGGGAGTGAGATTAAGAAAGGTCCTCAAGCTGAGATTGAAATTGGGGATGCCAATAGCATAATACACATCAATTCAGTTTCCTACAAGGCTGTCTCCACTGACATGAACATATTTGACAAACAAAAATAAATACATTTCTCACTGTGTCATTCCAAATATAGATTTTTTTTTAAATTCTGAAAATGATATACTTTATGCTTTTCAGAAAGCCATAAGGGTCTGGAACCACATAAGGGTGAATAGAACGTAGATTTTCGGGTGAACACCATGTTAACTTTGTAAAAATCACATACATCAAATCTACCCGCTGTCAGGGGCAGGCGCTGGGAGTTTAAGCAGTTTCCCCATTTTATTTAGGTTTCCCTTGAGGCTAATATTCACTGCAGACATTAACAAAATCACAGTGTGACACCTGGTGGGGGAGTTCCTCTTTCCATTACCAGGCACAGAGCCACCTTCTTCTCTGGGGAGCCAGGCATAACCGCATTGCCGGCAATGACAAAAATCATGGACTGTTACGCAGGGAAGGGCGAATTTATGCAGTGGAATAACAGAACCACAAACAACTGACAACTGTTGTCATTTCACCACTGAAAATGCTTAAGGAGGAGACAAAGAGCGACAAAATAGCTATTTTTAACAATTTAATATATCAATATATAGATATTTATCAACAACTTGAATTTCATAGAAACGTGAGTGAGACCATTTTGGCATACAGTACAGATATTCCATGTGAGTACAGAGTTGCTAACGTTAAAACCCCCTCCCTATACCCATCACCTCCAACCCACTGACACAGACACCAGAAAAGCAAACAAAACAACATAACATTATTGGAAAATATACATGAACACATACAAGGCACCAATAAATTAAACTGTAACCCTCTCTTTCAACACTGAGTGTAACCTATAAATAGAATTACAATTTAATTTATCTATTAAATAAATGTACAGATACAAATTAAACACTATTTCTGAACTTTTTACGGTTAAAAAGCAAAAAAAAAAACAGAACAAAAAGCAAAAAAAAGAAAACACTTTGGCAGATTATTAATTTTAGTTACAATCAAGTAGTAAAGAAATCCAGTGCTCTTGAGTACAAACAAATCCATGTATGGTCTACACTCTTTTTTTCGTCCAGGAGACTAATATACACATCTTCTTTTTACAAGAAATGTTTAAAACCTTATCAAAAGTTTTGCTGTATGAAAACATATTTACAAATCATGATTCAGACTCATTGGACTGCAACGGTCACCCTTCCCCCCATCCTATGTAATCATTTACACAGTGCAGAAGGCTTCTTGAAAAAGTTTGTGCAACAAACAGCGTACAAAATGTCTCCAAACAGCTATTGAATAACCGGGACGTATGTGTCCTCAAATAACAGAAATGACAGGCCCTCCTTCCTCCCCCTCTCCTGAAATGAACACCTACAAACCATAAAAAAAGAACAGTTCTTCAAGTAATATACATCATGTCAACATGATCTCATATGGGGAAACCAAAATAGAGGTCTTTTTTTTTCACAGGTTACAAAGAGAACAAACGGGAATGCTTTCATGGGTGTGGAGGACCCGACTTGTCCAATTTAGAGTCGGCGGTTCAGCTCTACAAGTCCACCAAACTAAGGAGCGTTCCAGGAGAGGTTCCAGCTTATCGTCCAGTGTATCGTCCATTTTAAAAGAATGGTAGCCCTTTCAAAAGCAATGTCCTACTTGTTGGGCTGATGGTGATGACAGGTAGACAGCGATGAGGAGGAGTTACAGACATCACGAATGTTAGTCACAGTGGAGTGGGGTGAAGGAGCAGCGTGGCGAGTCCCTGCAGTGCTATAGGAAGGCAGGACCCGCCGGTACATATGCATAGAGTAAGAATGATGGACAACGGTCACAAAGTACTGTGTTATCTACAGAGAGGCAGAAAATCCAAGGTCTAAAAGCCTGTTCTAGAACCTTCTGTGAGCAGACCGTACTTGTGTTTATTAAATATGTGTCCCACACATACAAATAATAAGACGCTAAGAGATCTGTTTGTAGAAACCTTGACAGCTAGAGAGCTCCCATAAAAACATTTTTGAGCTAACTCTAGAGCAGCACCTGATAACAACGAGTTCGGGGTCAGGAAAAAAATTGTGCATGATGCTTCTTCTGATTAAACCAGCCTAAGCTTATTTGCTGGTCTTAAATGTTCCTCAAGTCTGTCAATGTTTGTTTTTAGTTGGTTTAGCTGGTTAACAAGCTATCAAATGCTTAAAACCCATTTAAAACTAGTTTAGCTGGTATTAGTTTGGTGTCTAGTTGGTTTAGCTTATCAACAAACTTGTCTTCCAGTTAAAACCAGCCAATAAGTGCCCAAAAAAAATAAAAAAAATAATAATAATCTAAAACCAGTTAAAACCTTTTTTTCTGCTCTTTGCTGGTCCTCCGCCTAACCCACTAATAAGTGCCCAAAACCCATCTATAACTATATAGCTGGTCTCATAGTCTGGTGTCCATTTCATTTTAGTCTAAACCAGACGTTAAGTGCCCAAAATCCATGTAAAACCAGCAAATCAGATTTAATAAGACCTGCAAACTAGATAAGGCTGGTTTAAGCATTTTTATCAGCAAGGTGCATCTGAAGAAACCAATGATAATAACCATACAATACGTTATGACATTACAGTTCTGAAAAAGCACAAGAAGCAGTTTGTTTACCCTGTATTGCTAGTCTGAGATTTTCAAATCAAAAACTAAAAGTTTCACATTTTCAGAACTGACATATTTTAAAAGTATTCAAAGCATCTGAAATGTTACCGCTTCCATTTCTAAAAAAAATCTAGAAAATTGATTTATGCATTTCACTTTCAATACTGTATACACAGTTTGACATGAGAAACAGTTAGGGATCAAACTATAACTATAATAGATAATAACTATAATATAGCCGACAAAAGGTCTGTTATCTCCAAACCATGTCTTCATCTCAAACCCATCTGATCAGAAAACCAAATACAAACTGCAGCTTCTTTAATCCTCTGACAAAAGCCTGAGCGAGGAAATCTCCCACACTGTCTTTCTTCCTAATGGAAAACAAACAGTGACTTAATGGAGGATTCTTTGAAACGTGGAGGGATGTTTTACAAGAACCGCACACAAGATGCCTCATCACAGCAGAGAAGAGCAAAGGTGGCAGAAACAAAGAACCACTCCAGATGCGAGACCACCCACATGCGGGCCAGAACCAAACATACTTGTCTCAGGGACTGATCGGTAGCCTCCAACAAAGGGCAACTCGCAACTAGTTCTTCAAAAACTATCCGATCTAACAACAAACTTCAGTACACAGACATACTGCCACGTGCCAAGTTGCCTTAGGTGTTTTTTAGCTGGTTTAGATGTGGCTTAGATGGCCTTGATGGTCTCCAATATCTGTAAACCAGTGGTTCTCAAACAGGGCAAACTATCAAGGATCCCCCAATAAGTCTTTTAAGTATTTCAGACTAAATTAGAAGGCTCTCTAATATTGTCTTGACAAATGTGGGTAAAAAACCACTGTCAATACATCAAACCATTTAAACAATTAATTCAGACTTTTCTAACTAAAACCAGCAAAAATAACCTTTTATCTGTTTTTTTTTTATTTAGCCAGGCAGACCAAAACCTTTTCTTTCTTTCTTTTTCGAAATCGGTTCAATCAGTCAGTGTCCCTCTGACAGTGATACAGAAATATCCAAGTGCTCATTCATCACATGGAGAGAGTTGGAGAGTTGATATGTACAGGAAGCCTATATTCAGGCACTCCACATTTCCTGTGCCACGCGTTGAACAGATGACTGTTCAGAGGAGCAAAGCTTTGATCTACGACTCTAATCTATCACACCATTAAGCCACCCAGTCTGGCAGGCGGTGTCTTGTTGTCAGCATGCTAAATGCTAAAGAGTTTTACCCGAGGCATGACGAATGTAGGGGCGGAAAAGACACATTTGTGTTTGTGCGAGAGTGCGTGTGTGCGAGTGTGTTTTTGCCAGTCTGAAAGAGAACGATCTAGACTGCAGATATGAACAAACAGCATTTTAGCCATTATCAAACCCTGGCTACCGTATCTATTAGCGTGTTTGTGATAACAAACCACACAGATTGTAGCGTTAACTGATCTATTTTAGAAAAGCTGTCCTGAGCTAAAGTTTGGGGGTTATAAATGTGCCTGGGCTGGAAGAATTCAGTTGGTCCTTGAAACTTGAGAAAAATGGAAGCCCTAGTGCTGGTGAAATAAATAAAAATGGAAAAGAAATATTGCCTCTCGAAACTGGGAGGTAAAACCCTTTATCTCCAGATAGTGGCTGGAGATCTTTTGCAAGGGTCAAATCTGACTGGAGTGACTATGGAAGACATGAAAGTGTACTGGTCTTGGAATTGGAAGTATTTTTGCCAAATGAAATAGCCATAGATCAACTCAAACCGGCTAGAAAGGCTATTTTAAAAAACTACAGCACGAGTGCAGCAGGAGAGCCACTGAGTGTTAGCGACTACTAAAGTGATGAGCTATGAAGTTAGTCATCATTAATCAACACTACCTACTACTACTACTGACACAGAGCAGGAATGACGCTAGTAGTTAATTAAAGAACTAGTGATTATAGCCCGACTGAGGGTTTATGGGCTGAAAGAGACACTACGAGAAGACAAACCCAGTTTGTAGCTCTCGGCTGTGGAGAGCAAGTGCTCTTGTGTCCTTTTGGCTCTGTGTGCCTTGCTGCGTTGTCTCGTGCGACCTCCTCGATGGAAGGAGAGATGGAGGACTAAAGGACGCATGGATTCAGGGATGGAGAAGGAGAGAGCGAGTGCAAGAATTGCCCTCAGGGGAACCCATCATCATCTGGACTGAGCGCCACACGCTGTGGAGAGCAGATAAAAAACAGTTACACGTGTTGAGAAAAAAAGAAGGTGAGAATATACACTTTGGAAAGAATAAGAAGGCCCATGGAGAAGGAGACGGATACAGAAACATCTGATATGCAGATCCTCCACATGCACACACAAACAGCGAAGAGCGCGATGTGTGGGGCGCTTGAGAGAATCCTGTTATGCCACTGGGGCGGCCCGCCCCGTTTCTACTGCGCGACTGATGTCTTTATCTCTGCTTGACATGCCGACTGTAGCACAGGAAGTTCAAATCACACCGTTAAAATCCCTCCATCTGACTAACAGCTCTCAACAGCGCCCTGTTAACTATTTCAGCCCGGGCTGAAGGTTGTACAAATATATGAATAAATCCCTCAATAAATCATTCAAAATTAATTAAATTACCAGGAAAACACCTACATAAATAAATTAGAATATATTAAAAGATTGTCCAGCCATTTAAGGTGCTCGTTGCTCATCCCTAAAGCAGTTATACTGAATTCATAAAAAACAACAACTATGAGATAATGGGAGAGCACAATTTCAAAGCTTTCAAACGTAGAAAGCATGTAAAGCTTTACACACACACACACACACACAACACGTGAAACCAAAGACTATGGCTGCATCCAAAATCACATAATAACCTAGTATATAGTAGGAGAAAACTATATGACGGGAGTAGTATGTGTGAATTCATAGTAGTCACAAAACAATTTAGTTTGTCATTAAACTTTTTCTGCATTGAATGGGCACCTTGCTATCCCATTTTGCCAAGGTAAAGGCAAATGACAATGGCACATTTCATACTTACAGGCTTTACCGCTAAATTACAGGTAAATTACCATGAATCAGAATTTACCAGTAATTTGAAAACAATGTAGGGAACGGTGCTTTTTCGGTAAAAAAACTGTAGTTTTTTGTATTTCCAGTAATTTTACAGCAAGGTACTGGTATTTCTGCATGATGAGGCTAATGACTGAATTCATATTTCACACATGCTATATACTACAATATTTACTTATTCAAGTACCTACTCAGAGAGTATGTGATTTTGGACTCAGCCAAAGGGAAACACATACAGACTAATGAAACCTCACATGGTAATCCGTACACTAATTAAACATACATTTGAATGAAAATGTTTGGTGAATTATGAATATAAATATGTGTTTGGGAAGAGGCAGCATAAATGCCCTCTCTTAGGAAACACTGTCTTAACCCCATATTTGATCGCTACCCGACTGCCTTCCTCCCTTTGTTCACTTTGTGCTGGACAGCATAGGTGCCCCTGAGTACCAGTGAGCTGCCGGGTCTGGGATACCGCCACCCAGTGGCAGTGCTAGGTATGGCTGTCTGGCACTGCCACTCACTGCAGGGTAGACGTGGCCGATCTGCTCGTTGCGGCCGATGTGGATTTCGTCGTCGTCGTCCTCTGTGGTCTTGCGGTAAACGGGGTTGTCGAAGTTCATGCTCTTGGTGTTCCGTCTCCTCCAGTTGCGCCACACCAGGTAGCCTCCGGTACACATCAGGCCGATGACCACTGTGGCAAGGATAGGAACTGCATGCGTTTAACACACAGTCAACACATACGGCGAGGGCGTTAACACAGCCAGGGGACACAGAGCGGCGAATAATGACACAAACACACACACACACACACACACACACACACACAGACACATATATACATACAAGCTCACACTCTCAAACCATATTGTGTGTGATGGCAGACATGGGCTAAATGGTTCTATTAAAATGTGTATCAAAAACAAGGACAAAGAATTTAAACCCTTATTTGATCATTTTTTTTACATTAGCAAACATCTAAATAGACAAAATTCATATAAATATAATTAATAACAAAACATTTACCAACATGTCTATACCAACATGGGCATCAATATGCATAGTATAAAAAAAATTAAATTAAAATAAATAAAACTAATTCTGGTTTGTGGTTACTGATAAACTAAAAGTAAATAATCAATAACCTAATAATATTTTTTTTTTGTTTGATCAGTTTAATGATTTCTAAAAAGATCATGAAGACTAGAATAATGGCTGCTAAAAAATGTAAAGAAAATCTTATCAGCCCCAGTCTTTTGAATGGTAGCGTACATCATTTCAGGAAAGTCTAAACATATCAATACAAGAAGGGCTACTCAAAACTTCCCCAAATATAAAATATATGAATATTTAAAAACTAGGACTGCCAAAGACACACCTTTCCCAATCAGTCTCTCTCACACACACATACGAAGTGGCTTAGTGGAATATGTAAGGGGGGTGCTCACATGCTGCTCAGTGAGAAAGCAGGGGTCTGAGGGGACCAGGAGAAATCGAATTGGACTGTGTGTATGCTCACACATGCCCACATGTGAATGTTTGGGGGAAGCACATTGCTATTCAGGGTGAATTGATAACCATTTGTGGCTTTCCTGCAGCGGCTGGCTAACCCATTCCCTAATTTAAAAGATTAGCCGGGGCTGCTCTGGTCCCCTGGAAGCTCTTCCTAATTGCTCTTTTGTCTGGGGGCCCGCAGAGACCTCCTCATGATGTGTTTTCCTCCATCACTCAGGATCTATTGTCTCGCTATAAACACTTGGAATGCATTCTAAGAATTACCAAACTACAATAAAAGAAAGCACTTACAAAAACGTTACAATTTTGAGATAGGAGGGGTGACAGTAGAGGGAATGCAATTACAAAGAGCTATTAAAATATTTCTAGATTAAAGGTATTTCACTTAGTATCTTTCATTTGAATATGAGCACAGACAAGGTCATTTCAATCCCACTTAGCCACTCTCAACATACACAACTCAGACAATCAATGAAGCCATCAGGTCCTTTTGACAGAGACTTTCTGTAGAAACTAAAACTATGATATACATATATATATATATATTTACATTTACTATAAATATACATATGTTCTGTTATTTAGTTCAATCAAACAGTCAAAAGGATGATGTATAAAAACTAACCGAGAGAATGATCACAAGATTAAAATGCATGAGCGACACTTCTTTTTGTAGGATCAAAAATAACCATTTATAAAGCTAATTTCATAATGAGCATAACATATTTAAAAACACATGTTGTAGGCTGCCGTCAAATAGATCATTTATTTCGAAAGAATATTCTGGATTAAATAGAATTCAAGCTCAATCGACAGCATCTGTGGACAATTTAATGTGTACAGTAAAAGCTCTTCCAAAACATTTAACATTTAAAATATGGAAATATTAAGAAGTATAACTTTGTTACCACAGTATTCAGACCAGTCTGAAGCATATATTAAACTTGTCTTTGAATTTTTTTTCGAAATAATTATATAATAATATAATAAAAATGCATAAATAGAATTTTATTAATAGAATAAAATATATTAATCTGGAAAATACTAATTTGACATAATAGTTTAAATAATATGAATTTAATACCATATTATCACATCTTTAATATTAAATGAGCATCATTACTAAATCTGTTCTACAAGAAATGTTCTTAATTTATTTAAATATCTAGAAGAAATTGAGTGGAAAAGACAATTAAAAATAATTGTGGTGGAGTTTACAAAAACGGATACATCGATATCCATTTTACTGCACAATGCTGTTTCTAGGCAACAAACAAATTCATGTTTAAATTCAAATTCATACAAATATTTCCAATCTAAATGCACATTGTTTACTTGCCAAGTAATACGAATCACACGTTTTGCTTGATGAAAAATGTTTATCAGAGAAGCAAAAACGAGTGTGCTCCACATCGTGTACCATGCAGGAATAACAACTGACAGATTATTCCAAAAAAAGCTTTTACTGATTTATTCCAAGTCATCTCTAAGAATACATATTTATTATTAACTTTGTTTATGCACTGTGTATTTGCAAAGTGCAGAAAATGGATTTGTTGCACAGAGGGAAATCAGATAGCGAAAGTATGAGCTTCACATATCTGCTTTTCAACCCTTTGATACTACAGCCATAAAGATCTTCATTCTCAGAGCGATGCCGGAAGTTTTTCTTTGTTATTTTTTCCCCACAAACTTGAATTGAGCTATAATTATTTCTGGAATAAATAGCATGCTGTCGATAGTACTTAAGTTGTATTTAACCGGATGATATTAAGCTAAATGGAGTTTATAAATGGCTAGTTAGGACCACCATAAGTGTCTCCAAAGCAGGTAATGCACATAAAGCTCAAGGGCAAAAGCTGTTCATCTACTGGGTGAACAAGCCTGAGTTCAAAATGCAGGATAAAATGCTTAGTTAACTTTAATACTCACCTATTGGAATGACTATACCCAGGACCGCAACGGTAATATTGCTACCAAGGAGGAAGTGGTCATTTCCACTGCCAGCTGAAACAGAAATAGGAATGAAAGATGAAGAAAGAACGAAGCAACAATGATGGAAAAACAAAGAAAGACCGTGTTAACTTCATATTCAATCACAAGATCAGACCCTGTCATCTGCAGTTTAGTAAACGGCACGGTATTGTCCACAATTATTGAGTGAAAATGTGAAAAAAAGAGATTTTTCTATTCCAGTATCTAAATAAACACTGACCGAGCTTGCAGCACTTAACAGGTTACTGTCATTTTCATTTAAATGAATCTACTCCGGTTTGTATAGTGTATAGTGAAGAGTCCATTTACACTGCTATCTTGCCCAAGGCCATATATTGCTATTCATATAGCACTTTGCTTAGTGCTGTTGCCTTCCCTTTTAAGGTTTCTGCTGAGCAGTTGCTTCCACCATATAAATCCCACCACAATCTCACAATTAGCACGTGGCCCTCCATTAGCTACAGCATAATTAGTGTCTGATAATGGAGTCTGAGCCGGGAGATTAAGAGGACTAGATGGTACAGCATTGGCATACAGATACAGACAAGACAGCCTCAGGGCTTGGAAAATCAGCAGGAAACAAAAGAAATGCAGTGTATGTTGTAACAAGTGCACATAAAGGGAAAGGTAATCAAAAAAAAAACATTATCGGTAAGGGGATCCTCTTAAAGCTACGGTGACATGGGTTTCCATGGCAAAACTTCATTAGCATCATCATCTGCTTCTGTTTGTATATAGTGTGCAGTTCCTGTTTTGAATGGCTTTTTAAGCTACTATTAAGAGAGCATTGCATTTTTCTTTAAGCTCAGGGATTTTTTATGTTCATAAAATCATTATTCACAGAGCCATATGTCAGTGAAAAGACGAGGTAGTGTATCCAAACTCACTAATGTGGAAATGGGTTTATTACAAACAATTGGGCTGTAACAGGTGATGCTGACAAACTCCATTATGTGCACTGAATACTGCTAACACATGCTTCATAAATTCACAACCCCAGGATCATTTTGCACAATATGTGATGTATTTTACAAATCTACTACAGGTACATTCACAGCTAGTGTGCTTGGCACTTAAATAGCAATATACACCAATGTTCAGAAGTTTGATATTTCTTAATGCTTTATGTGTTGATGAAAGAGCAGTCTTATGCTGACCAAGGCTGCATTTAATTGATTATAAATACAGCTACAAAACCATTTTAATTCAACAGCCATCACTCCAGTCTTGAGAGTGACATGATCTTTCAAAAATTGTTCTAATATTTGACCCTGGACCACAAACCTGAAGTAATACAGGTATATTTATAGTAAATAACAATGGGTGCCCAATAGCAGAACCTGGTTTTGCCGAGTTAGGTGGGTTCCTGGAACAACGTTGTGATTAGCCAATCATTGTTGAACAGTTATGCAGCTTAATATTTTCTTGGAAATGTACATTATTTCAAAGAAAAATATTTATAAAAAAAAAAAATAATAATAAATGAGCCACATTTGTAGAATTTTACAGACAAGATTCTTTCTTCATTAGCAAGCAGCCATAAAAGGCAAAAAGAGTGCTGGCATAATTCATAACTATTCTCAGTGCAGCAATTTACAGGTCTTATCTAATGGAGAGTTTCACCAAGCCCACCGTGTAATATGCTGGCAGTCATAAAATATTCAAGACCCCAAATTTATGGTTAGTATCAAGAATGAGCACTTCGGTGCTTTGATTATGGGCTGAGAGGTATAAAGGCTATTACAATGTTGGCTGTTTTCCTATATTTGAAGTCTCTACAGACAACCTTTTGAAGATTTTCAGAGGGTTATCGTGGATGTAGGTACTATTACTGAAGTCACTAATGCCTTTTTTCCTGCTGCGTCCAGGTGGCTGTGTACCTGAGCATCCCCAATCAAAGCCCAGAGGCTGGGGGTGGGGGGGAGAGAGTGAAACACTGAGTGTGGAGAGGAACAAGGCCGAGGGCAATGTTCATCAGTCAGGGCTGGCTGCTCCGCTCCCTTCACTGGCTGCTCTAATTCAGCACAGACACACTCTGGGACCCTGGGCGACCACTGCTGCCTCATCTATCACTCTCAAGTGGTCCAGTGATGCTCGGCAAGCAAATTCCACCACACATTAACTTTCGCAGACTCTGAGGACTACTGTACGAGTACTGTAGGAGAGCAATTATGTACTTTAAGCTTCGGCTGAAAATCAGTGCTGATGGAATTCAGTAAAACAACACAAGTTCAATATAAGTAAAACAACAAAATAACACATGACCATAACATAAAGAACAGAATATTTACACCAACGTTGGTAAGAATTTGACATTTTTTTAAATAAGTGTTTACCTCGGTTGCATTTATTTAATCAAAAATACAATTGTGACAATGTTGTGAGATATTATTACAATTTTTATATATACATACATGTACATATTTTAAAATGTATTTTATATTTGTGACAGTAAAGCAGTTTTTACTTTAGTCAAGATATTTATTTATTTTGTAATTAATTAAATTATTGAGACTTTTATGCTCATCAAGGATGCATTTAGTTCTGTGACTATTTAAACGATTTAAAATGTAATTAATTTTTTTGATGGCAAAGCAGAATTTTACATTTTAAATGAACTACTGTCATCATTAATCAATATGATTCGGTGCTGAAGAAACATTTCATTAAGAAACATTGTTAATGTTGAAAACAGTTCTGCGTAATATTTTTCTGGAGACAGTGATGCAGTTTGTTTTTAGAATTTTTTGCTGAATAGATATTTTAAAAGAACATTATTTATTTAAAATGGAATTTAAAATGGCCTTGATGTCACCGTCAGCTTTTGAATGTCCAAAAAAACCCTAAAAACCTCTTTGTATTCATCTTAGTTTAATATGGTATGGAAAAATATTTATACCATACTCAAGTGGTTTCTTTTATTTTCTTTTCTTTTTTTAAATTATGCTGAAATTGATTTAACCATCAAGTAAAAGTTCATTATTTCCTAAACCCCTTGGATACACATTTTAACCATAGTTTTTTTTTTTTTTAAGTTAATGAATGAAGGAAAATTTCATTACATTATTGAGGAGATGAGATAAATCACATGAATTGTTACAACCGGTCTTAAAAAGACGTTTAAAGAGCTAATTTTTAAAGCTTACTCTTCATAGAAAATATGCTGGATATACATAATATATATACACAATATAATATACACTGGATATTGCATTGGAATATAATTTTGAGTTATGTAGAAGCAGATCATCTCATCAACAGAAAAACAGAAATGCTAACTCACCACGATGAGAGAGATTGCCATTGGCCCCTTGTATGCTGTTGCCGTGGATGGTTGTAGACGTCTGTCTGTGATCTGCTGTCATCTGGGTAGAGGTTGGCTGTTGTCCTGGTACTGTAGTCCTGGACTGAGTGGTCTCTCTGGTTGAAGTGACTGTGGAGTGTGTGGTGGTGGAACGATGTGAGCTGGAATGAGTAGTTGTGGTGGGGCTGGTGGTGGTTGTACTTGATACTGTCACTGTAGGTGTAGTTGTAGAGACTGTACTGGTTGTTGTAGGTGTATCTATGTTTATAGCTGGAGTGGTGGTTGTAGGAATCACAACAGTAGAAGGTTCAGGTGTTGTAGTAGTGGTTGTACTTGTAGAAGTCGTCGTTTTGGGTTTGACTACAGCAAACAAAACAGATATATGGAGTCAGGTGACTTCCTATTATCTCTTTGCTTCTTGTGTAGTATACTTAACCTGTGGTTCTGTATTTTGTTACCTGCCACACAGCGCCGCATGTCCGGGCCCAGTTCCATGTTGTCGGGACAGGCACACGTGTACTTGGGCGAGTGGTCTGTGATTTGAGGAGCTCTGAGGCACAGGTACTCACAGCCGCCATTGGGCAGACTCCCCATGTTGCATGTGTCTGGGGCTATATGGGAAAAACACAGTTTAATTCAGATGAATTAGTCTCTGGATTGGTTGCATAGTAGTATATATACGAGATCATACATTCAAATATTAACATAGCAGCCGAACTATTAAGATGCATTCAGTGATGGTGATCAAACACTGGAGGTTATTCAAACTGGAGTTCGGAAATGAAAGGTCTAGCATTTTGATTATGAAAAATTATATAAATTAAAATATGCACAAGTGACCTTCATAATGTTACAAAAATGTATATTTCAAATAAATGTGTTTCTTTTGAACTCTCTGGAAAAAGAAAGAAAGAAATGCATCATAATCTCCATAATAATATTAATGTTTTTACTATTTATAATAATAAGAAATGTTTCTTGGGTCTATTAGAATGATTTCTGAAAGATCACGTAACACTGCAGGCTGGAGTAATGACTGCTTTGTCATTACAGGAATAAATAGCAAATATGATCAAATATAAAACAGGTATTTTAAATGGTAATAATATTTTACAGTACGACTGATTTTTATTATAATATTACAGTCAGTAATCAAGCTTTTCTAGTGTAATGTGTATAAGAGTATATGTAAAAATGAATCAAAAAAGCATTATTTATTTGGCTTGGTTGAGGAATAGTTACTTTTATACTTAATTAAATTTTGTAAAATTTTTATACATTTATGTATTATGACCATAAACTGACTGAGCTGGAGCAATAGAATAATTTTCTCAAGTTATTATTAGTGGATCAATATAGCAATATAGCATAATGGAAATCTATAGGAAAGCTCTACAAACACTATTCAGAAGATTTTTTTTTTTTCCACAAAATAATATTTTATGTGCTATTTCTTACACATTCTCATAAAATCCTGTATTGCAGGAATGCATAACTGATTAATATTTTACTCGGAGGCACTTGAGATACAAAAATCCGCTGGATCCCATTCTCATAATTTCTTGTTCAGCATAAGTGTGTTTTCCTGCTTTCGTTAGCATTTTTGGAGCAACATGTTTAACTCTTTGATTTAGATTTAAACAGCACTTCTCATTTATTAATGTGAGGAGGCTGTAAATTGGTTATTCTGCTGGCACGCTGCACGTGGTCTGTTTGTGATAAAAGGATGAAAACAAAGAATCAAAATCTGCAAACACATACGCACACTGCTTCTTTCATTTTTTCTGCCCATCTCTAGAATAACAATTCACCATAAATATGCAATTAAATAATAGGACTGCTATTATTAAGGGGGAAAAAAACAGTCAGCAAAGATTTGGCTCTCATTATTATAACAATGCTAAAAAGGTGACAGTGAGAAAGCATTTTTTTAAATTTGTTTTATAGCTAAGTTTCAAGTTAAAAATGTCTTTGTGGACAGGAGAGGAAGTTGAGTTCTTGGTGTTTTCACAGCACATCAAAGTCTTTTATCTAAAAGATCAGGAACAGTTTGATTCTACATGATATGAGTCATCTAATGGATTTTAACATCTATCACTTGCTATTGAGCTCGATAGATAAAACAGACTGAAAGTTACATTCTTTTTCAAGTCTGAGGTCAGTAAAAGTTTTAAGAAATTAATAAATTATTTTATTCAGCAAGGACACATTACATTAATAAAAAGGCACAGTAAAGGACTACATTTTTTACAAAGATTTCTAGTTCAAGTACTGTTCTTTTTATCTTTCCATTTATAAAAACTATTATATGTTTCACAAAAACATTAATGCATTTTATTATAAATATATATATATATTTGAATTTTTTTTCAACAAATATAGCTTAACAGGAATTGCTTTAAACTTGTAGCTATTCTATTAATAGTAGTTAGTAATTTGCAGTAATATTTCACTATAATTTCCAGTATTTTATTATTATTATTGTTATTAAATAAACACAAATATGATTTACAAAAGAGGCTTCCTTAAAATTTTTTGAATGGTGGCAAACACAGGCCCATTACGTCCTATAACTGTTATTGAATTATAAATAATGCTAAAAACATTTTTTTATTTTTTAAACAGATTTTATATTGTATTTTAAAAATCTGAAGCAGAAACCAAAACAATAAAGTAAATCAGTAAAAAGTTTCTTTACAATCATGAATGTATTGGACTAACACTATCGGAATAAGAGAACATCACAATAAATAGCTTTTTATTGGGAAAAACAATCCTTTTTAAATTCCCACTACTAGAAAATGTAGTTAAGTAAACCACTACATTTACCTAGTTGCTCTACAACACTGGCCAGTCGAAGCACATTTAAAATGATGTAAAGTGATCTCTATCAGAAACCGGACTTATTTCTCACCTTGAGGCTGCCGGAGCTCGTGGAACACCACTACATCCAGAGGGTTATTGAGATGTTGAGCCAACATTGCTACATCACTTCCTGTCAACCGGTTTACGCTGTAGATGGCCTCATCTTCCAAGTCTGTCCAGTAAACTCGGTCCTGCAGAAACACCTAGAATGTGAATTCTACACAAGCAGGAGCTACTGCACTACTGTAAATGGTGAGAAATTACTATTATTATAAATATTTTCTTTCCATTTTAATATATTTTAAAATGTAAATGTTGTGATGGCTGAATTTTCAGCAGCCATTATTCCAGCTATCAGATTCTACAGAAATCGTTCGATTTGGTGCTTAAGCAACATTTCCTATGTGCTGCTTAACACTTTCTATGGACACTGCTACAATTTTTCGGAATTTGATTAAATGGACAGATAGAATAGAAAGCTCAGAAGAACAGTATTAATTTAAAACAGAGTTTTATTCACTGCCACTTTTGATCAATTTAATGCAAACTTTCTGAATGGATGTATTATTTCTAATAATACAAATCTGTAACACTTTACAATAAGTTTCATTAGCTAACATGAACTAATAATGAACAACACTTCTACAGCACGATTAATGTTAACGCCATCATTTACTAATGCATTATTACAATAACAAGTTGTGTTTGTTAACATTAGCTAATGCACTGTGAACATGGATAAACAATGAACAATGGTATTTTCAACATTAACAAAGATTAATAAATAGCACAATACATGCACTGTTCATTGGTTGTTCATGTTAGTTAATACATTAACTAATGTTAACAAATGACATCTTTTTGTAAAGTGCTACCAAAGCACATCTTACTGAACCCAAATGGTAGTATACAGATATACATACAGGTCCTTTTCAAAAAAATTGCATATTGTGATAAAGTTCATTATTTTCTGTAATGTACTGATAAACATAAGACTTTCTTATATTTTAGATGCATTACACACAACTGAAGTAGTTTCAAGTAGTAGTTTATTGTTTTAATATTGATGATTTTGTCATACAGCTCATGAAAACCCAAAATTCCAAAATCTCAAAAAATTAGCATATTTCATCCGACCAATAAAAGAAAAGTGTTTTTAATACAAAAAAAGTCAACCTT
>JAUYWG010000039.1:11432543-11470432 GCA_034779775.1 Enteromius afrohamiltoni | reverse complement strand
CTTATAAACACAGTGTGTGACAGGCCTATACGAGAGAATATTTGTTATATATATATATATATATATATATATATATATATATATATTTGTAAATAAAAAGACAAAAAAGATAAACCACAATACTTAGCATAATAATTCTTAATTTTGAGTACATTTATAAATCTTTTGCTTTTCGACAGAAACGTTTTAATGACTTTCCTTTCTTTGAAACATAAAAGATGATATTTTGCCACAAATTAAACATACATCCAATGTCACGTAGTGTAAAAAAATTTTTAGACACTACCTCCACTACCTCCTAAATTTCGTGCATCATAAAAAATTCAGATCAGGTTTAATTCTAGGTTTTTGCATCCATAGCAAGCATTTTGATAGGAAATAGTGTGCAAGGACATTAACTGGTGTTCCTCAAAATGTGTATACGATTCATTAACAACAGAATAAATGGCTGAATCTTTGAGGGAATTATCGTTTTACGATGATTTGGAAGGTAAAATAAAGTAGAATTTGTAAGGTAAAATTTTACAAAACCGAGATGTATACATAAGAAAGCTCAATAAAGCTTTCTATTGATACCTGGTTTGTTAGGATAGGACAATATTTGGCCGAGATACATCTATTTGAAAATCTGGAATCGGAGAGTGCAAAAAAATGAGCAAATCACCTTTAAAGTTGTCCAAATGAATATCTTATCAATGCATTTTACTAATCAAAAATGACATTTGATATGTTTACAGTAGGAATTTTACAAAAACTCTTCATGGAACATTACTTAATTTCCTAATTTGCCTCCTCAAATCTAAACAAACTGATTATGTTAATTCAGATGTAACAGAATATTTTATTAAAACACTGCGTGCAGTGTTAAGCAACGATGCTCATGAAAGGCACTTTCTGTTTTGTTCTGTTTGTTTTCAGTTGCTCGAATAAACAAATAAATAAATAAAAACTGAATGATGTCTGTGAAATTGGTCTGGTCATGTTTTGTTTTACGAACAGAGTCACTGAGCACTCTCTGGACTCTCTTTTCATATCACAAGTCATTAGAGCTCATACTGGCACCCAAAGGTCATATTTGCAGTTACTATTGTTTCTGAAAAATGGCTGTCATGCCCAAAAAAAACTGTGAACGAGGCGCATAAAAGCGCACCTCCCTCTTATCTTTACCGTGCCTCTACCTGATATGCTTATGAAAGGAAACAAAAAAGTTATTTATTTTACATTCTGAAAGATAGACCTCTGGCAAAAACATCAAGCTATTAAAATTATTTAATAGCTTTTCTATGCACACCCAAAAGGTAAAACGATAAAGAAAAATAAAATGAAGCCTGATTTAAAACCCATAGATCTTTAAAAGAGAATTAAGAAACACTGAAAAAAAAGTTATATCAAATCTTAATTTGAATCTGCATCTGTAAACTTAAAAACACAACTAAATTCAACCTCATATCATAGAACAAAATCTGTTTAATCCTGACAGACTAAAAAAAGAATAAAAAAGCATTTCAATTATAGTACATATTTGTTTGTTTTTAGTGTCAAAAGCCATATAAAGATAGAAACTATCTCAACTAACGACACGTGCACTATAAATATAGTACATTACATATCTTGCTTTGCACTAAGATCCAATAAGGTTTGAATCTTACCACACAAACTTAAACTGATATCAGACTTGAAGACAATACCAACAGAATGCAATTTCTGAAGAGTGCAATCACTAAGCTTTCAGTATGCTCTTTAGCCCGAGGGAACGGTTTTCCTCGCCAGCTTTACACATTGCACTTAATGACAGCGTTTCTCCAGCTGTCATCCAGCCCATATGGAATGCACTGAAGTTTTACACAGGCTGGTCAGGCAAATGAAGGACAATGATAAGACAAGCTTCATTAGGTACACAAAACCCAAACGATTCCAAAGCATGCAATGCTGCACCAGTCTCATCTTTAGAAAACAAACAAGTAGCCAGCAATAATAATACCCCACAGTCTCCCTCCCTTGTACACAAGTACAAATAATTACTGTCCTCCAACACCACTCTAGTAAATAAATAAAATAGATTTTTTTTTACAGCGTTTTATTCCATTGCGACTATGTAATGTGGTGTTTAAAAAAAACACACTTTTGTTTTTATTTGTTCATTTTTATTTGTATTTATTATAAAGAATTTACCATAAGTAAAACTATTTAATACGAATTTGATCAGCTAAGTATATCTGGAAATATATCCTTTTATTTTGACATTTTAAATAATACAACTATTTGTTTTATTAGTTTTGTCAATAACCGCAATTTAGGCTTAAACCAGCTTATAAGTAATCAATGCAGAAAATGACGTTAGATATACAAAAAAGCAGAAACAGAAACAAAATGCTAAATAGCTCTTATCATATGGGCAAAAAAATACAACTTTTTAAATGAAATAATGAGTTGTTTTGTCTGATTTTTTTAATCACACGTTTAATAAAACGTCCCTACCGTTAGTATATACAGCCAAAAAAAGTACATTTTGAACTTCTACCCTGAACAGTGATGGATGGAGATGCTGGTGTGTAGTATCTTACCCACTGCTTTACATGTCTTGGAAACCGGGTCCATCTCGTAACCCTCGTAGCATTCACATTTGTAGTCTCCTTTGAGGTTGATACATATTTGACTGCAGGCATCAGGGTTCTCGCATTCGTCTATGTCTGGAGAGGACCATCAGAAAAGCATTAGAAACAGAGCAGAGATACACAGAGGCTTTTGTGGTGCAGTGTCCACAGACAAGATAAATGATGCTTGCCAACACCATCTGGGGATTTCTCTACTATCAATTTCAAAGCAATGACGCTTAGAGTAAACAAATCATAGATGTTCACAATGCACATACAACAGTGGTCTACTGGGAAAATGAGTACAATGTAGACTTGCGCAGCATCAAAATGTTGGTATCTGACATAATATATATGTTACCTCCACAAGTCTTCTTGTCCAGGAGCTTGTAGCCCGAGGGACATTCACACTCATAGCCGATCTGACGGTCCTTACATATGTGAGAGCAGCCGCCGTTATTGATGGCACATTCATTCAGACCTATGACAGAAAAAAAATAACAGGAAAGGTCAGCGTGCCCAGCAGGAATTGAACAGTAAGTGCCCACTGCAACCTGACACCGGGTGATGACAGACTGCTTCGTTCTCATTTTCGAGGTTGAGCTTTAAGACTTTATGAGAAAGTGATGATTTTCTAACTGGAAGACCTGGGAAAAAATGCAGTGGATGGGAGGTAAATGCTTGTGTGTGGCGCTCTGTGAGTAATATGGCAAAGGTCTCACTAGTATTGCGCTCGATAATTTTTCTCTGAGCAAAAAAACATTTGGGCATTGGTTGATGGCCCAATCAATCCATTACAGATGACAGTCAGAACATACATACATCACTCTAGAGTATGCCTGCTCTTTAAAAAGCAACAAAATATTAACACAGTTACCTCAGCAGAAGAAAAGATGCAAAATACTATACTATAATTTTAAAAGCCAATAATAATAATCTTGACAAGCTGTAAAATGCATGAGCGAAAAAAGAAAGAAAGAAAGAAAGAAAGAAAGAAAGAGAAAGTTTGTGGATATTAATGTGTTTTGGTGTGCATGTAGAACAAAAGAGACAAATAAACCAGCCTGACAGAACGGAAAGAAAGTGGACAGGTTGAGAAAAAGACGCCAAAAGAAAGGGAGAAAGAGAATAATAGCTGATGCTAATGCTGAGAAACAGCTGACAGCAGGAGATAGACGGAGGACAGACACATCACAGAAAGTTCAATGGAAATAGGGCAACAACAACAAAAAAGAAGAATGAAAGAAGACAGGTTGAGAGAAGAGGTAGGACAAACACCTGGACCAGCGAGGGAGGCGCTCTCCAACAAGCAAGAAATGAAGTATTTTCTCCAGGCCACGTATGAGTCATGTATATCAAGTAAAGGATGCACTAGTGTATATGGCAGAAGCATAATCCCTGGCACCAGTCCTAGTGATTTAGCATGCATTGCTACAGTGGCCCACTTGGATCCGGTCCAGAGTGCACTGGGCTCAGAGGGGGGGCGCCTGCACTAATCTCATCTGCTGAGCAGAGCGACCCGCAAGGAAATTAACACCATCCAGAAGAGCCACTGTGGGACCATGTATTTTACATTAAGGACTGATACAACAGTGAACATAACCAGGCAGACAGGGAGAAAGAGAGAGGGAGAGATGAGCAAGGAGCTGGCATTTCCTAAATTAACATATTCCTGCAAGGTGTTGGAAAACAATCCAAACATTATGCTAGTAAGATATTTTTCGTACAACAGGTGAAGTGTGCAATATCTGTTCAAAGAAATGCGACATGGATCTGTTTGTGAGCACCACAATGTGGTGGTTTTATGTAACAGTAGGTACTCTGGGAATAAGACCCAACACAAATTCTAGTAGTTGGATATTTTTTCTTTGCAGTATCATGGAAAAGATTATTTCTACTATTAACTATTTATAAAAACCTGAATATTCATCTTAGTGAGAACAGGCATTTAGCTAGGTGCTTTGTCACTCATTTTAAACTGTAAATTCGATTGCTTAAAAACGTATTTAAACCTTTAAAACAGGGTTGTCATCATTCATTAAAAATAAACTATTAAAACATTTTTGGTTAAATTAAATATTAAGATGAAACTTAAAAATGTCTCCTTGACTCAAATGAAACGAATAACGAAAAAGGAATTAATAAAAACAAAAACTCAAACTGAAATACATGCAAATTATACCCGAATAATAGTATTTAAAACTAATAAAAATGACAAAAGAATATATATAAATATAAATGCCATTCAAAATAGTAAAATAACATGGTTTTGCATTAGGATTAAATATAATTCCATTCTGTATAATTAACTAACAATGAATCTTTTTTTATAGGATTTGTTTATCTCATTATATTCCATCTGCCATTACTTGGTAAAATATGCAATCCTGCTTGAAATCAATGCTACTGGCTGACCTAGAAGCTGAGATACTGAACTGCTCAAACTCCCACGAGCCTTTATATTCTTCATGAAGCTGATCAATGAATGATTTACCTACACCTGTCTCTGTACATTTAACTTGGAAAGAAAAAAGTCATTTAACATCAAAAAAAATTACACGTGCCAAAAATCTGGCATTTTCAGCTCAAGCTCATCACAGAAGAAAAAGTTCAGTTCCACAATGTGATGAAAGACAAGAAAAAAAAGTCTTTGGAAACCTGCATTCTCTCTGGAGAGCCGGAGAACATGCTGGGCACGTTCTCCTTGTATGATAGCACCCGAGGGAAGACTCTTTGATCTTAATGATCGCTCTGTGGGTTGTTGGCCCTTGATCAAGTGAAGCCTCTAATAAGCCAACACTGCCTATAAGCTTAAATGATGGACTCAGTTTAGTCTAAAACCTCCAAATATAAAGTTACTAGAGAGAAAGAAAAAGCTGACCCTAGATCACTTTTGCAATTTAATCTCAGCAGGCCACACTTAAACGTGTGATTTCAAAACTTTTTACAAATAAAGTCCCAAATCTACAATTACACCAGTAAACATTTATCAGTATCTGTGTAGTTGTGCTAAAGTGTCTGAACTCACCGCACTCCTTCACAGGCTCATCAGACCAGTCCTTGCAGTCCTTGATACTGTCGCACACTTTGCCACTTTCAATACACTCCCCGCTCTTACACAGAAACTTCAGCGGGCCTTCACATTTGGTGGCTGTCGAGGACACAATAAAGAGTTCCTACACTTCTGATCTTTAAGGAGTACCACATAAATAAAAACACATTTCAAACGACACTCATTTGTTCATTTTGCTCTTTGCCATACAATGACAATAGACGTCAACCTCAAAACAATGAGAAGGTCTTTAGAATTTAAAACTATATTTCAAATGCTGTAAAGCCAATAAAGTAGGTCTGTGTGAGAAACATGTTTCTTAAGAAGATCTGGAATATAGTACATGATTATTTAATACTTTATTGGGCTGTTCACACAGTATGTGTTTTTCTATTCCAAAGCGTTACTTTTCAATTGATTTTCTAGGTAAACACACTAGAGATAGACGTATTTTTGTTTTCTTTGCGCAAAAAAGTATTCTCGTAGAATCGAAGTTAATCCACTGATGTCACATGGACTGTTTTACCGATGTTTTTACCACGTTTCTGGATCATTTCAGTTTTCTTGTTGTCTATGGAGGGTCAGATGGCTCTCTGATATCATCATAAATATCTTGATTTGTGTTCCGAAGATAAACAAAGGTCTTTCGGGTTTGGAACGACATGAGGGTGAGTAAATAATGACTAACCCTGATATAAAGTGGGACCAAAATCTTTGTTGTTTTAGGACCAACAAAGAATGCTGATACTATATTCTCCTTAAATCATGTTATGTATCACTAATCCGATATAGCCATGGCATAATTAAACCTTTGAGCTAAATTTGATTGAAGGTGCCAGATGGGAAGTGTGCCATGAAACCCTGGAATCATGTAGGGGTACATCTGTTTGGTCTTGTAGTGCTTTGTGTGAATGTTGACTTGATTGGAGATACATGATATGGGTGCACTCTACTCTTTCATCTTCACTGCACATGCTGCTAGAAGAGGGGAGAGATGAAGACGCTAATCAAATGAGAGATGGCGAAAGGGAGATTGTCGGAGATACTCACTTTTGTTGATGCAGCCAGCCTCGTCGCTGAAATCTGGACAGTCGTGCGCTTTGTTACACTGTTTAGTCCCGTGAATGCAGGAGCCGTCGCCGCATTGGAACTCATCAGGACGGCAGGTCAGCACAGCTTTAGGACAGAAACACATGCTTAATATTTGGTCATTTTAAGGGCCATTTTTACTAATACAAGCAGAAATCTGCAGAGAGAATTATGATTTACTGATCCCCAGAAGTGGTCATTTAAAGTCAGTTCCAAAATCTGCTTACATCCTTGTCAACATATTTTCTGTTTTTTAAATATTTGTAGTTAATTTTGAGTAAATGATGATACAATCAAATATATAAATGTATATACATTTTAAATAATATTACATAATATACATTTCATTTAAATAAAAGTCACTTTGAAGTAAAGGACTAAGGAAGCTGTTAAAAACATGCATACTAAAGCACTCACACTTTCATAACAATCACCCATTGCACCTCTGTGTGTGAGCTTTAGCTCTGAAACATCAGATCTCTAGGTAACAGCTTATTTGCAAGAGAGTTTCCTCAGAAGAAAAAGCTCTGAACATTAAAAACAATCAGTCACTTACTCTGGGGCATACGGGAACACACTGAAAAAAGACAAATATGCTGTTTGGCATATTTGAAAGGTTTTAATTTTTCACATTCATCTTTTAAAATACCTTTAATCTTTCATACGGTGTACTTTAGAGGAGCTGCGGAGGGAGAACATTCACCGTGATCAATTTCACTAGAGCACTTCAACTTATCTTACGCCAGCTCTCTCTCGCCTCTATACACTGCTTAAAAATACGTTTGACCTATATTTTTGCCCTGTATTCCAGTAAAAATAAATAACCTGCCTTAAAAGGCAAATCTGTATGTAATATTAGTTCAATTCTATATGAATGCATGAACTGTATCTATAATATCACCTCCAGTTTGGCTTTTGAACTGTTACTTGGTGGAAACTGCACGATTAATCATAACACAATCGCGATGTCATCATATGCGATTACATTACAGCAAATGTTGCGATTATATTTAAATAAACAAATGCATTCGTGGACGTAAGACATTGATTCTTTCATTCACCAAATGCGAATGAAGAGTTAAGCGCGAGTGATTTACATGTTAAGTTAATGCGAAGATGCAATTAGACATCCTGCAGTGTGATTCACGTGAATTAAGTGTATACTGTTGAGAAACTAGAACTGAAAATGAATTTAATTGAAACCGTTTTAAAAGGTGAAAACACTAATAATAAACTAATAAAAATGACAAAGCACATGATAAAATCCTGACAGCAGCCTACTATTTTAACAGCAAATGTCGGTTTGCACTGGCACAAGCTGTTAGTAAATCTGGCCCTGTATATATAGGGTCTTATTTATAGCCTAATAAAATATAATGGAAAACGACCAAAATATGATTTGAACAGATTCAAGTATTTTGAGGACATTGCACAATCCCCTGCAAGAACCCTACAGCAAGACAAGGCTCACAGAGCGCTTACTCAAGGGCACTCTGCCATAGCTCAAAACACACTTGTTGCCTAGCAACCACCAAGACTCAAGCGCATTATCATGCCGCTACCACTGAAGTTCGTGAAGATTTACATGTCATAAACCCATGGAAAAAGAACATTATTATCTCAATAAACACACACATGCTAGAACAAACTGTACACGTGTGCAAACGCTCTGCATTAACAACGCACAAACAAACAAAGAGCATCTGCAGGTTTTGTGTTTTCAGGATTACATGTGCTCAAACAAACACACTATTTTTTTCTTATGCTTCATGGAGAAACAAATCCTTAAAATGTTAAAAAAAGTTAATAAACATTCATGTTCACGGTTTCTATTGTACTGTATATAAATCTATAATTAAAAACACTCCTAAGGTCTCTTTTTGAATGGGATTTATACATCAGAAGGGGCATTGGAATGCTAAGGGGTTAAATTAAATGCTAAATAATTACTCAAATTACTTTTATACAACAATATTCGTTAAAAAATACATTACGTTTTTCGAAAACGACTGTTGTTGAAGACAAAGCACAGAGTAAACACTGGCATTAAAATCAATATAAAGTGCGTATGTTCAAACCGTAGTAGATTCTGTTTTTAAAAATAAATTGTATTAAATTATATACACTGTAACATATAATATATAAACATGTAACTATTAAAATAATTTTTTAATGTATTTTATGTGCATTTTTGATACTGCATCAAAGTATATTTTGTATTCAAAGCACAATTATATCGTGTTTTATTATGTTCTCATTGTACACAAAATCGATACACTGACATTGAATGACTACAGATCAACAAAACCAAATTAATGTATGTTGACATGCGTGCAGTGCATTTGTGTAAACAGAATTAAGAGGAGCAGACAATAGGGGACTGATTCTAAATGATCAACCATGTGTTTCACTGCTTTACTAGATCGTGACAGTAATTTACAATGAAAATAATGACTAGAACAGCATGCATACAGCATTAAGAAGAGCATGTAATGCAGCCAAGTGATAAAACTGATTATTAATTCATTTAATTAACTAAATGAATCAATTAAAACACTACACAGGAGCCTCTCAAATGTAAATACCTTAGAAAATGCGTGCTTGAGAATGATAACTGGGATCAGTACACTAAAAATATTTAGTCTTGTACACTTACGACAGTTGGCCTCATCGGACTTGTCCTTGCAGTCCACGTCTCCGTCGCATCTCCAGTTAAGGTGAATACACTCTCCACTCCTGCAGCGGAACTCCCCCGCTGGGCAGTGGGGCTTTTGAGGTTCTGTCCGGCGGCTGCAGCGCTCTAGAGATTCATCGGACTTGTCTTTGCAGTCAGGGTCTCCGTCGCAGCTCCACGGTGCTGGAATACACTCCGAGTCGTTACAGCGAAACTCGTGCGGGCCGCAGGTGCTGGCGGTGGCTGCTGTGCACTTCTCCTCGTCGCTGCCGTCGCCACAGTCATCGTCACCGTCGCAGACGAACGTGGGAGCCACGCAAAGATGGTTACGGCACTGGAACTCTTTAGCAGGGCAAGCCTTGGCATCTGGAAAAAAAGAAGTGTCCTTTTGTAACTCAAAATCTCACAGTGCCTCAAATACATTTATAGGGTCAGATTTACTAACTGCTTGCTAACGTCTTTTGGCGTTAAAATAGTCAGAATTTACTAAAGATGCACAGTATTAGCACTGAAAAGGCCATGGAGACAATTATGTTTGCACCTGACCTTGCTGAATATGCATTTCTCTTCAAATTTATGGGAGGAGAGTTTTAAAATGAATCACGCAATGCATTACTGGTATCTGAGTCATTATTTAACACCCCCAAAAAAAAGCATGTCTTAAAGCAGGTGGTAATTTGCGCTGCTCTTGGTAAATTGTACTGGTCATTATGGAAATGATCTGGCTGTGTCTGTACCCTTTAATGTGTGCATTGTTAGTAAATTACCCACATCATTTCTCTCTCTCAACGGCACTCTTATGGAATTGCGTTTTAACGCTAATTTGCCCTGTTTATTAAATATGGACCAGAGAATGTTTAAAAATAAATAAATAATAAAAATAATAAAACTTGAAAAATTCATAGTTGATCGCTGAACCTTTAACTGCTGCATGTTAATACATACTTTTAAACTTTTTCTCTTTTTTTTTTATTCATCACAAGCATTTTCTTTTTTGTGTTTACAACATTAAAAAAAAAAATTTTTTTGTTTCCATATTCTGACATTAATGACATTTTCACTATCCAGCAAATCCAAATAAAATCATTAAGGAGAAGGCAGGCAAGTCTCACTTCGTAATATTTTTGTATATGTCATTTGGAGGTGCAAACTCTGATATCATACTTCTGAATAAATAAAAAATAATTATGTGGATATTTGTAAAAATATCCACATCAAATTCTCTTCAAAAAGTCATTTTTTAGTAGTTTTGTTAAAAAAAAAAAAAGTTTTATTAGTTTATAGCCTTAGAATATCTAATTAAAATGGTCATCCATGTACCACCACTTTCAGTTCATTCATAATAATGTAAAACAAAATCTACTTTTTATAAATTATGATTCTTTAATGATCTTTATCAAACTTCTATTATGAAAAAAAACTTGATGCCTTCACTTTTGCTGTTTTTATTATCCTCCTGTTCTTGCTTTTTACTATTTTAAACAATTACTGGGACCTTGAATATTGTAGACTTCGGGTGTTTACTGCCATCTTATGATAAATCGCTTGTTGTATTCCACAACTATGTAGCTTTGGATAATGTGGCATCTGCCAAATAAATAATAATAATATAAATGTATTAAATCAGTGAGGGAAAAAAGAGAGATGTACAACAAACTATCTGGTTTCGGTTTAACAATTTCACATCACCAAACCTATGAGAGACCATTACAGTAAAGTGACTGAATCGCACTTCTCACTGAAAATTTATGGCAAATGTAGCATGAGCTCCGAGCTATTCTGTGCTGATGTGAGCTCTGTGACCTCACTGATTCAACTGTGCTGCAGATGACCTGAGGTTCACACTTCAGCCCCACACTGGCGGCAGACACTAAATGGGCTTAACTGTGCTGTAGTAAACGCCTGTCCATTCTTTAATGGGGTCACCCACCCCACCAGAATAACCGTCCTGAGGAGCTGCAAGGCGACTGGGTATTACATTCACGGAGGCTAGTTTCGTAAAACGATTTGAGCATGTGATCGGGTATAAACGCATTTAAGCGGATGGAATATGAAAGAAATCGATCCTGACTTTTTGTGACTTTGCGTCAATAAACCTGTAAATATGCAAACTATTTGCAAAGAGCAGCTGGGGCTCATAAAACACTTTTACCAAAATGGTGACATTATCAAAATTGTATTGCCGGACTCGAAATCAATGTTATTTGTGCTGCTCACAGAAAGGTCATTCTTGTTGTTCACTGCACTTTAGCTGATTTGTATTTCACATTTCCGCCACCTACGCTGGTTGCTTTTTAAGCCAATTACAATAATGCTCAATGGGATACAGTATGATGCTAATTGTGTTTTTGCAAAGCTGATTAGCCAACAAGAATCTGGAAAAAAACAAAAAAAAAAAAACAAAAAAAAAAACTAATCAACAAGGTCGAATAGCTGAGGGGAAAGGGTGGAACAACATCTTCTGGAATGATCTTCTGACAAATTTGACAGTGGGCTGAAATATGTAGATATTATCTATATATTATCTACAGTATCTACAACATTTCTCCACACTCAAGGTCAAGGCACCCAACAAACGTAGCATGTTGTTAAAAGAAAGCAACATGACTGGATCTTTTTGTGTGTGTGTACAGCATATGGGAAGGAAGGTCGTGTTTGCTCTAAGCAGGGGGAGATTGGATTTGCTGACCCTTCTCTTCTCTTGCGGGACAAAAATGGCAGTAGTGAAAATGAAAAGGTGCTTGGTCTGTGATGTAGACAGCAGCTTAAAACAACATCCTCTCTGAGAGGAACTGAACAAACACGGACACCTTTATCATACGCTAGCGAGCTCGGACTGACGGTCACAATTAGCAGTGCTTGCTAAGTGTGATACTGAAGAAGGGACACAAACCATTTCTAGGGACAGGAATAAAGTTCTGCGACTTTTTTCCCCCACTAATATCTTCAGACCAAACAAACGGCAGAAATGTCAGTAATGAAACAAACAGACAAACAGATTGATCTGGTTCTTTACAAATGGTTTAGATTGGATGGATTTCCACCTTTCCCAATGTTACAAAAGCAAACACATGCCGCTGAGCCAGATTGACTTCGTCATTCAAAGGCTGCTGATATATCTCTGCCGTGTGGATTTTGATGCTATCTACTTTAGAGGTCAGGCTCGACAGTGAATGGGTTTTGAAAGTGGTCAATTGAATTCCACTGACCAACGTCAAATACTCATTCCCCGGAACAACAACAGACAGGTAGTAGATGGGGCTTTACAACATCTCTGTGACCTTGAAGTAAACAACAGAGAGCTGATATATATATATATAATATATAGCGGAACTGAACATGAAAGGAAAACATGCTGCTTTTCCTGTCCTTTTGTTAATTGAAAGACTAAACTGAATACACGACAGGATCTAACCGTTGTATAATTAATGATATAGCATACTATATGTACTGATGTCATGTATTATACAAGAGTTAGTTCCTGTCAAATATTCCATGTACTCTTTCAGTCAACACAAGAACAGAAAGGCCGCATTCACACTGCAGTATTTCAAATTTCCAAAAACATTTCATGATTTTTAAGTAACTTCTCCAATTAATTACATAAATGCACCAGTAGGTGGAGACAAGTGGATGACTTTATGAGTGAGTCACTGAATCATTCATTCAACCAGTTTGTTCAAAACAATGAATAATTCAAGTCAACCATTTCCTTAAAAATAAAAATTCACAACTAGTAATAAATTTAGGTTATGCAATATTAACTTACTTATTGAACTATTGTATAAAGGAATTATTATACTTCGTGTGAACTCTACAAATTAAATGAAATGCTTTAAAAATAAGAAAGAATGTTTATATGTATACAAATACAGACCTTGCCTTTTAAAGCAATGTGTAAAAAGACTGAAACGCTTTTAACAATACTTAAACCAAAGATATTTCAATCTGAATGACCACCCCATATCTGTGAGAACAAGCCACCGGAGGCAGCTTTAGCGCTGAGGCTCATGCTACGCTCAGCAAATGGCCCGAGGCACTAAGTCAGCACAGAGTTAATGGTGCATTCACCACTGTCCTCCATCAGCCCATAATATTATAGTATCCTCACAGAGAAAGACTAGCCTCCTCCGGGGAGAAATGTAACCATGATGCACTGAGGGGACGAGGTGCCACAAACATACTGAGGCAGCTAAAGACTGCGTTGCTTTGGATGAGATCCCCCCTCATGAAGCTTTTCGCAGTGCTGACAACAGCGCCTGCAGGCACAGCATTGGGAAAAGACGATATACTAGCAAGAAAGAGAAATTGAAGAGGACAGGGAATTAGTTCAGGCCGGTAATTCTGTAAGCTTCAATGCGGTTTCATTAGTCAGTTACGAGAATAAGACACTTTGTTTGGCAACTCTGGTATATGACTCTTCTTGTGCGAGGAAAATAAACCAGTAATAGAACTCTGGCAGTGAGCTACTGTTTCATTAAAACTCTGAAATCGCAGTGTAAATTATGTTTTTGATGCATCAGAGCAGAACATTTCCACTGGATACACTGAGGCTACAGTCTCTTTTTTAAATAGCCAATGAGCATTAATTATGCCACAGCCGTCAACTGCACTAGTTTGTAGATGATATAAGTGGGAGGGACATGGGAGGGAGAGGATATAACTGATTGGACAAAAACCAGTACAGTGCAATATGATTCATCAAAATTTGCAATCCATTTCCATTAACTCTCCTATTAAAACTAAACATTTTAAAGAAAAAGAAGAATGAATAAGTTCAAAAAACACGAATAATTAATAGTGGGATGTATTTACATGTATTTACGGTAATAGGCCTACAATTGTGTAAACAAATGATCTGCATAATAAATGTAAACAGAATCGTTATCATTATTTGCTTGATGTAAATTTAACATCTGCCAAAAACAAAAACACATCACGTGATTAAAGTGAAATCAGGAGTATATAGGGTATATAAATCTACTGTTCCCACTTTTAGGTGGCCTTAACTACTATGTACTTCCATTTAAATTAATCATTTGGTATAATGCACTTATTTTGAAAATACATGTATTTACATTGTACTTATATTTTGAAAATGCCTGTATGTACAGTAATTACATCTGTAATTTTTTCTATATTTACGTTTATAATTACACTGTAGACCCATCCCTTACACCAGAAGGCTGGTGTCCCTGCAGAGTTTTGCTCCAAACCTAAACAAACAAACCTGAACAAGCTAATCAAGTTCTTCAGGATGCAGGTCCAAGGTTTTCCGGGTTTGAGCTAAACTCTGCAGGACAGTGGCCCTCCAGGGTCAACGTTCCCCACCCTTGCCTTACTCCTTAACCCACCCTTAAACCTACACATTCCACCAAACCTGTCCCTAACCTTACCTGAATTCCACCTCAATATCAGAAAAAGTGTTTTACACTAAAATATGAACACAATAAATACATTGTACCTATTTTTTGATGTAAGTACAAAGGCCACCTAATATAAAGTGTGACCAATCAAATAAAAGCCAACAAAAACTACTGTTTTGATTTCATAAGACCTAAAATGTGCTTAAAGTATTAGCATCTACTAGTTTCAGAAATTGACCTATATACAATAAATTGGTTTAAACCAAAAAAAGTAAATTTTATTAAAAGGTTAAACCTTTATTAAAATCATAAAGCGCTTTATATGTTAACAACTGCAAGTTTCTTTTTATAGGGCAGAAATGACCAAGAAAGCAGTTGAAACGGTCTCAATCTCTATTACACAGTTTGGAAAATGATTGATCCCTCTGTGCAACAAATTCATTTAGAGCAGAGCTCTCTGGACAAAACTCTCTGCACCAAGCCTTCAGCTGTTTATGGTGAAAGGTAAGACATTTTCACACCTGCTGAAGTGCGGCTATATGTTGACCAGGTGTAGGGGGCATTACCTCTGGGTGGATTAGCAAATAGCAGTGCAGATGAAAGAGAAATATCAGGCTATTGTCAGGGGATAGAATAGGTTGAGCATCACGCTTGGCATTACACGGGTGCAAACACCTCATCCTATGCAACTGTGTGCCGAGTACCGCCAATATTCCCACCCACATACAGAACAAAAGGGCAAAAGCTTCCCTGTATAGACGGCACAGCCTGTGCACACAAAATAATCCAGGACAGAATAAAACACATCAGATCACGTTGATATGAAATGAACCAAACATTCATTCCGGCATTATCAAAAAGCAAATGATTCATTAATTTCACTGGGAACAATGTTCAGTTCCTGTTTGCTTCAATCAGGGGACTAGCGCATATCAGACAGCACATCTCAAAATTCATTAGCTTCAATGTCACCAAGGAAATAAATGAACACCAAGAACAACATCACACAAATAAATATCTAAAACACAGTGCGGCTTACAATTTCTGCCAGCGCTGTAATTATAGTTTTACATGGATGCATGAAAACAGATTTGATATTTGCCGTAATCACATTTAGCTGTCTGTAATAATCCTGCGGATACCGATATAATCAGATTAATAGATATTCTTGGGTAGCATCTAGCCCCTTCTCAATCTCCCTTGAGGAAATGCTTCAGCAGATATTGTAATACTTCATTATTACGGCCCTCCTCTGTGGTAGAGCAGAGGCAGAGTGTTGTAGGTGGTGATAGGTTGTGCTTTTCAGCGATGAGACTTTTCACAGCACCCAGAGAAGCGCTAAAACCTGGGAATGGAAATGGAAAGAACAAATGTCCCAAAATCCTAGTGAGCTGCCTAAAATGACATTCTTAATAGACAAGGCATGCTCAAAATTCAGTGAAACAAGTTTCTGAGATAAATTATTTAACATTTCAAATGTATTTATCAATATATTCAATTACATATCTAAAAAAATGACATGTATTAGTATACACAAATATACATCCTAACAGATAGATAGTGGGGTGGCACAGTTCATGAAAAAAAACCCCGAACCGTTCGGTAAGCTTGTCTCGGTTCGGTGCATGCATGCGTCGCACGGTTCGACGGTTCATGACATGCGCAATGTAGCCTAGTGCCCCGTATGTGACGTCAGTGTGTTTTCCTTTCGCGCAAAAGAATTGAGGTGTCTACGGTGTGGAGTGAGTGCTGCAGGTCACAATACTGTACATGTAGAAATGGCAAGTGGGAGAGAAAAGGAAGGCTGCCTGGAGTTGGAGGATGCGCCAGCGTCGTATAAGTCTGGTGTGTGGGAACATTTTAGATTTCATGTTACCTATTAGAGGATGGATACAGTTTGGACAGATATTTAGAAAGGATGCTCGGGTTCGGTCACATCAGCGTAAATGTGTGTTATAACAACACTTTTTTCCTCCATGTGTGCTGATGCTCTCATCTGATGACATTTCCGAATGTTCCGAAAATTTCAGAGTCAGGGACTGCTAAGATGCACGTCGCTGAAGGAGAAGAAATCTGAATTCCTGTATGTATATAGATGGCCCCGCCCCCCTCGGGCTAGCAGCCATTGGTTGCCGCAGCACGGCGGCCAGCCGATTGGTTTACAAAATTACCACTGCACAACCAATGGCTGTGCAGTTTCACTACATGTTAAATGCTGGGTTTCCGTAAAACCTGGGTTACGGAAGTAAACTATTCGTTCTATCGTTCCTAACAGATAGATAGACTGACAGACAACTTTAAACAAATGTCTTATATATGAAATGGGGCACAGAAAAAACTACTTGCTTGTAGTCTTCCAAAGCACAGCAAAAATAACACACTCACATAAACTCAAACCACCGTGCATGTTGTACATACTCCCACACATAACCTCTTTCACCACTAACTAACAGACTGGTTGACGTGTTACTCTTTTCCATCTTTCCTGGTTTCATCCTTCCATTTCAATATTTTTCTCTGTATCAGTGCACGTCAAATCCTCCCACACAAGAATCTACTGAGTGTCACCAGCTTGCCTCGCTTCTCTTATCTGATCTCAGTCATCTCAAGGCAATGATCGACATTACATGCCTCAGTGCTTGACTGCAATTTCCATTCGATCTTAATTGATTGAAAAAGCTCTGGTGTGTGGCCAAACTAGCTACATGAGAATGAGCTCAGTACCTGTCAAAGCAAACACGATCACGTCTCAGTGCTAACAGCACCTGTGCCCTTCCTCTGACCCTGAGTGAACCGCAAACACAACTTCACATTTATGTTGGATTTTCATGAGCAATTCAGTCATAAATATTCAATGTATGTGTCATATTACCAGTGTACACTGCTGTTCAAAAGTTAGGGATTGGAAAGACACAGTTAGAAGTGTAATACAGGGAAATTGTAACTTTTTAAAAAGTTCTTGCTTATTTGACAGATCGCAAAGCTCTCAAAACGTAGCACCATATACCCAAAGTAACAGTCATAAACGCATCACAGGAGATTCAATTCACTAAATTTCCAACACAACTATCATGAATTCATGATGAAAAGTCCTAAAAGTTTTATGTGAATATAATGTTGAGTAAACAAATAATGAGGACCCTGGTGTAAAAAGTAAAGAAGTGAAAAAAGCCAAAGAAGAGGTGTGTGGATTGGATAGAGGAAGAGGAGAGGGAATAGGAATCTATTTCTGCATCAAGTTCTAAAGTTTATCTCTTTCTGGAGATGGGAGGTGTTCGACCCCAAGCTCTTCTCCAAGCAATAAAAGAGGCCTGCAGAGATATTGAGTGAAGCGCATGCCAGGTGTAAATTTAGCATTAGCATTTCACGTCGTTCAAAGCTTCAGAAAATATAATTCTCTGGATGGAAACATGAGGTTTATATTTACAGAAATTAAGGAAATGCATAAATAAGGATCTTAAGTTCCATAGCTAAGCTTTCAATATGGTATTGTAATATGTTACATGAAGAGAAAGCAGAATTAAATAACGAAGTAAAATGAAAAATGTTTTGTTAAATTAAGAAACCATTGATTAGTCTGAAGAAATACTCATAATGGTTGATCGATATGCTCTAGAGTTTCATATTGTAATCTCTTTTTTATCGCTTTAGCATGTTTTAGTAATTCTCCTAATTAGGGTCTGCTAATCAAGTGGGTGTCTGTGCGGTGCATTACTCTCTATGGATGTACAATGAGAAAATAAAGAGAGTGAGTCATAGATCCCAAGGGCAATATCACCTGCAGTGTGACAAAGATCTAACAGTGATAATTAAAACCCAAACATATTACAGCATAAAACATAAACACTCCAGCATTTAATAAGCATGAAAGGAGCTGAGATGCACCAATAAAAAATTTACAAAAATCTTACAAAAAGCATAGTTATTGCTTAAAGACGTGTTTACACATTTACAAAGTGACTGGAAGTCATCAATTTTTAATTGCCATGTACACGCTGCAGATAAATACAGTTGTCACTCTTCTGCTAGAGAGCTTAATCTTGTTCTGTCTACAAGAATGAATCACATCCTGTGACCCTTTACTGTGACCAAAAGGAACATTTAGTGGCACTTTTGGAAACTGACAGCTTGTGAGATATCGGTTTTTCTTGCCCAGGTTCAGTGCTAGGGACATGACTCGAATTAATTGAGAGCATTAAGGGCACAGTTCACCCAAAAATGAAAATAACTCCATGGTTTACTCCCCCTCAAACTATCCTAGGTGTATATGACTTCCGTCAGACGAATATTATCAGAGTTACTGTATATGAAAAAAAAAAAATACCTGGCTCTTCCAAGCTTTATATAATGGCAGTGAATGGCAGGGGTCTGAATTTCTATTTTCCTTACACAAACATTGCAAACGCAGCTCGGCTTCGTTTAAAGTTTATGTAATGCATAACATAACGCAAAAAAATAGAGCAGACACTGGATATGGATGAAACTTTTTAAGAGTGTATGTGTCAAGCGCACTGTGTTCACGCACAACTTCAAATAGAGTATAGCATTTTTTGACGTTTTCAACTACAAAAACAAAGCATATTTTGGGCTTCAAGATCAAACATTCAAAGAAACTGAAATACTGTAGGTGGAAAATGAGCCTATTTAAAAGTACATGTTTGTGTTTATTTGGAACGGCACCTTATAAACAAAAACATGCGCATTAATTTTTAAGAATAAATGCAACCAGCAGTTTAACTTCACACATTTGAGGCTTCAATGCTTTTCCCCTCACATCATGAAACTCCTCCCTCAAAATGAGCTAAACGCCACAGCTCTGCCTCAGCAGGGGTTCCTGTCTCTGTCGAAACACAGTTTCTTAAATTAAAACCTTTTAAACTTTCTTCATAGGGCTTCCACAAAAGCAAAGGGCACTTTGATTGTGCATTTTTAACGCAGGCTACCGATAATAATTTATACTTAAAAGCCTCCTTCGCAGTGTATCTGGAGATTAAGGTACTGTAATAGAGGGCAAAGAGAGAGAGAGCAGAGAGCAAAAGGACACAGCTGAGTTTGAGGGCAAATGGTGCCTTTCTTCTACAAAAATGGGAATGTGATGTTAGGAGGTATATTATTCATGTCTGTGACTCCCCAAGATATGTTTTATGTAAATCTTCCAACCTTTAGTACACTGCAAAAGGCTTTGTGGGTGCAGCAGGTTTTAGATGTGTATGCACTAAAAGTGCACTGCTGTCCCATTCAACAAATGGAAGCACTAAAACAGTATTATGTTTTTAGCATTATGCTCTATTAAGACTATTAACTTTTATCCAGCCTACAAGGTACTAAGAATTGTAAAGAACAATCAAGCACCATGAATAAATTGTGCCGCTAATGTTTTGCTGCTTGCTGACTTTATTTTTACTGTTGTTCTGTTATTGTTCTGAAGTGAACTCAAGCACATTTTATTACTGTACATAATAATGTTTGTTGCTCGTCACCATTAAACATCGTTATAGTGAGATTAATTATTCATTATTAAAAACCAAAGGCTAAAAATGAAAATTCTGCCATGATTTACTCAACCAAACCTGTCTGAATTCACAATTTTATTTATTTTTTTAATTTTGAAAAAGCATGTAACCAGGCTGTTTTGGGTCACTATTGACTTGACTTGACCAAAACAGCCTGGTTGCATTTTTTTTTCAAAATATTCACATTTCTTGAATATTAATTAAAATAAAATGATATCAGCTTTATACTGGCCACCCTGCTTTCCAAGAAATTGCCATCGGCTACCAAAAAACATGTAGATCAACCACTAATTTACAATCAATCAAATATAGAATCTTAAAGGGTCACAACACCCCCTGTTTCAGAAGTACATTTTCTCAACTTTGGTTTGAAAAACTTACTGAAAAGGGGACCTTGTTCACTGGGGGTAAGGGGTGGGGGTAAAGTGTGGAGACAAGGCGGAGACTGTAGGGAGTGACAATAAGTGAATACATTTTGCTAATTTGCACACAGACAATGTAAAACACACACGTTGGCAAGATGGACAGCGACACCGAGAGCAGCAGCTACAGCGGTTCTGAGAGCAGAATCCCCACACTTTGATCAAAATGATGACAGTGCATGTCCACTGCCTTATCAGTTTGAACCGTTGGACCCTCACAAGCATACACAAGAGCGCGGAGCCGAACCAGATGAAGCACCGATAGAAGTGTCACAGTGGTAGCGTGTAATATTTTCTCGCTATTTCCCTCTTTTCCTCAAAAGTTTATCTTGTATATGAACACTGCAAAAGTAAAGTAGACACTTCTTGGTTTGCAGACACTATATGTCCCGTTTTAAAGTAATGTTATACATGTGCATCATATTGTAATCTTATAATAGGTGTTCCAGCCTATACCAACAAGTACTAAAGATGCAAAACTGCTGATGCTTTGGATAATCACTTTTCATAATAAACGACTAACATCTAAAAAGCACTACAATCTTCCCTGTTCTATCCCACATCTGACTGATGAGCTTCTGGTTCATGCGGACGTGACTGATGTGAAAAGGATTCGAAGTGTAATTTTTTGTGAAACATGATTCTTCAAAAGTTATGGGCTGTACAGCATTAAGAGTAATATATATTCATAGACCGTGCCTTAACATCTTCAATTATAAATCAAAAGGAGCAGTCCTGCAGGTTATTCTAGAATAAAAAAATAGAAGTCTCAAGACCAGACATCAAGCAGGAAATCAATTACAATCAGCAGCATGGTGAAATATTACAGTGATATTAATGCTCTTATTTTCCAGTTCAGCGAAGGACTGTGCAACAAGCAAATCACAGCTATAAATCCACAGAGATAAACAAACGCTGTCACGCTGCTAATCATATTGCTAATAGTGAGAAAATGGAAAGCCATAAAAGATCGAGTTAGAGTTGAAAGACGTGTCCTGTATTTCATTATTACATGATTAAGTATAAAAAAGCGTAAGCCCGTTGTGACACAAGGACAAGAGATTTCACTCGGCTGCGTTTGGAGATATGAAAATCACATGTGTCTAGGCTGGATAACAGGCAAGATAATTACATATTGTGAACACAACAGGGCAATTCAATTGTGAAACATGTATTTTGTAGATACGGTCAACACAGAACCTCTAGTGCATGAGCTCATATATTTAGGTTTTGAAATGTAAAGATGCACACATATAATTTATACATTTATAAATTTATATATTTTAATTGACAATGCAAACACCAACCTAGAGAGATGATGTCTGATTTCGAACTAATTTTAGATGCATAAATCATCTCGAAAAGAAAAAAAAAATAATTGCATGAAGAAAATTGAAACTATGAAATTAATTGATTGATTTTCATTTATAAAAACGAATATTATTTAAACATGTGCCTTTGCTGATAACTCAATTCTTTCATATAAAAATTTCAAATGACTTCATCTTATTAACAAATCCTGGAATTCATTTATAAATAAACAGGTCATTAAAAAGCCTAGCTCAGACAAGGTTTATTCATCATTTACACCTTACGACAGTCCTGCTAAATATTAAACTTATTTCCAACATTATTCAGAAGCACATTTAAATGTTCAAATGTTTGGGGCGCTGATATTTTTTACGTTTTCAAAAAAAAAAGTCTAATGCTCACCAAGAATGCATTTATTTGACAAAATACAGAGTAAATGTCACAGGTCTGTTTAGACTTAGGCAGCCGAAGACAGGAACAGTACTTTCTTGATGCAGTACATCAAGAAAGTCAATGAACATAGGATACAGGCAGTTGACACAAACTCAAAGCAACGTTAATAATCAGACAAAAGACACGACAAACTGAACGGGCTTTTAAACAGGAAAACATTAGGGAGAAATCAGGACAGGTGAGGATCACAGGTGCATCTGGTAACTAAACAAGGACAGGAACATGACCAAATTAGGAAACACAGGAAGAGTGAAAACGAAACCAAAACTAAACAGTGACAGAATGCAAACAAGAAACAAAGTGTTACTGTAAAACAGTTATATTGTGAATTATTACATTTATTTATTATCATCATTTTGAAACATGTATTATTCTGCTGCCGTTATTCCAGTCTAAAAAAGATCTTTCAGAAATCGTTCGAATATGCTGATTTGGTGCTCAAGAAAAATTGTTTTATTATCATGGTTGAAAATAATATATTTTTGGAACATTATAAATGTCTTTACTGTAAGTTGTAATTAATTGAATATATATTTGCTGAATAAAATCTAATAAAATAAAATCTACTGATCCCAAATTTTGAAGGAAATATTGATTCTTAGTTATAGTTGATATTACTGTACTGTTTCCACACACATGCATTATAAACAAATTAAAACAGAGATAAAAAAAATAGCAAAAACAGCAATACGGACACTATTCTATTAATAATAATCAACATGTGACTTACTCCGCAATACAGAAACTATTTAGCCATATTAAACAAAGCAGCAAATTCTTAGCTGCTCTCTCTTGAATTTAAAATTCTGTGCATGCTTTTATCCATGAGTCCTTCAGCAGTACATCAGGAGTTTGTTATAATGACAAAGATCCTGATGGGCTTTAAAAGGCCAAATGTATAATACATAATCTTTCCATAAAAGAGGCAGGTGGAGAATCAATGCTTGTATAGGTTGCATTTTAAAAAGCAAAGTAAAATCAATACTGGTTAATAATCTAACAGCAAATTGAAATAGCTGTATTTGGCAGCCGGATTATTGTGTGTGAGAGAGCAAAGGAAAGGAGTGCGAGAAAGTGTGCGTGTAAGCAGAATTTCTATTTTATTTATAGTCATAACACACATTCTCATTCTCACCCACTGTGACAATCCATCAATGCAAGAACTAACTGTTGGAGGTCTGAACACAGAAACCGGCCCATTTCTTAAGATTCAGAGATTTCTGTAATATCTAGTCTACCCTACGCTTCAGGAGGACATGATAAAAGGAACATCAGCTACGGTAACATCAAACATTAGTGTGTTTCATGTGCTTTCCACATACACACACCACTACCTCCACTCCATTAAGTTCAGACACACACTGCACTGAAGCCTGACTGTGCATTATCCAGACAGGACCTATTTTTAGCGATTTCCTCTTTCTTTCTCCTTCCTCTCTGGACTCACCTGCAGCACACTGCTCCTCGTCTGCTCCATTTTCACAGTCCTGTTCTCCATCGCAGCGCCATGACAATGACACGCATTTGCTCGTCGAGCCACCACAGTCAAACTTCTCTGGTGGACACGTCTGTCGACCTGTGAATGAAAGCAACAGAGAGATTTTTGACAAATAAATGATCAACTAATGCTAAAAGGCATATTCCGGGATGCTGATTGGCCCATATAGTGTTCCAAACTTTGAAATGCCCAACAAAATGACAAATTTTCATACAAAATTACATTTCTAATAAGATGTCAATATCATCTACACATACAATACTATTAAAAGGTTTAGGTTGTAATGCTTACTTCTTATCAAAAATACAGTAAAACATTAATACAGTGAAATATAGTATTATACTATATAGTGTATTATACTTTATAGTAAAAATAACAATATTTATTTCTGTGATGTTAAAGCTGAATTTTCTGCAGCCTTTAGTCTAGTCTTCAGAGTCACATGACCTGTCAGAAATCATTTGGTGCTCAAGAAAAAGTTCTGTCCTGATAAATATATTTGCGGAAACCATGATAAAAGATGTCTTTGGTTATTACAAAGTTAGAACACTATATATCTATATAAATCTATTATAAAATGCTTTATTTAACAAATATATTTTTGTAATATTGTAAATGTCATGTTTAAACAATTTAACACATCTTGAATACAAAGTCTTTTTTTCTTACAAAATAAATTCTAAAACAAAAAAAATAAAGAAATTATTTTCAATGTAAAACTTTTACACAATGTATTAACAATGCGATACTTAAATAAACCATATGAAAAAAATAAACCCAAACCCTCAAAAGCCAACTAAAAAATTACAATAATACAATTGATTATAATAACACAATAATTTATCTTATTTTATTGCATTGTTTTTTTTTTGTAAAATTGTTGATCCATCCACTTCATAACTCCAAAAAACGAAATATTTCGTAGACATGCTATAAATGTCATGTGATGTACGATGAAAAAGAGCAATGAGTTTTTCATACAAAATAAATGCATATAAAAAATACGCAAAACTATTTAGTTTAATAGTTAGCTACATTTTCAACTTTTTTTCTTGTTATCAAAACAATGCTTTCAACATGATTTTTTTTTTCCAGGCAAGCCTTATCACACAAAGACATATTCAATAAGACACCTCCACTGGCTAAAGACTCCATCTCCTTCTTGCCATCCAAAACCGAAGCCCATCGAAACACTTTCAACTTTCATCCCAGATCGCACAGCATTCCCTAAACAGCTCCGTAAATTATACATCTCTAAATGTCTGGCAACCCAACTACAAATCAATAGCAGCCAGACTGATTTCTCTCACTCCCATTCTTCAGTCTTTTGAGCAATTTTCAGTGTATAAAAGAAGATTTACGAAGACCTTCTCACCTTCTCTGACACCTCGAATCTGTGCCTGCGGCCCATTGTTGCCTGAAACCTATCTATAATCATGAGTGAATACCATGTCTCTCACTGAATTCCGCTATTGTACAGCCTTCTCTGAAGAAATGGGAAAAAGACAGCTGTGAATCTCATTTGAGATCTCTCTTCATCAGCATACTGCCATTGTGGCTAGTCCTAGTCCTCATATTGGAAGCCATATTGGATGTGAGGGGGGAAAAAAAAGAGAGTGCTATTTAAGGCCAGAGCTTAACCAAACATTGCAAGTTTTGTTGGCGTGCGACTAGGGAAATGTATGTGACAGAGTGGGTTTGTTTGAACAGTGTTTTTGTGGGAGCATGCAAGCGTGTTTCTGGTTTTGTCAGCATGTGTCTGAATAAACTGAATGACCAATTCTAACTGTCTGGCTGACTGCTAGAGATAGCACGGCCTCATGGGAAACGCAGTCTGTCTTATCTCCTCTCTCTCCTCACTACCCCTAAAGACTACTGTGCCCGCAGGGCTTTTCATTCACTGCTCATAAAGCCCTGGCTTCCTCTCGTTCACACGGCAAAATACTCACAGAGGTTTGCTAAAGGCACCACAACCGGTGTAAAATAAACAACAGATTAGAAATATCAAGATTACTTTAACTAACTCTAATCTGCTTACTACATTTTCTAAAGACAATCCTTAGGTTAGTTTTGTGATCCTTCCTTATTAAAATATTAAGACAGATGTTTTAATAGAGTGCCTGATTTAAACTTAAGTGGAAAAATGCATTAAATTAATGTTTGTGAATAATTAAACCAATGAATCGATTCATAAGTGTAATTTTTATATTTTTTTTATTTAACAAAAAGTGTAAGTTTTGATACAGGTGCTCTATAATAACAACAAGAAATGTGAAAAGTGCTAAATCTGTATATTAGATTTATGAAAGATTATGAGACTGGAGACTAGAGTAATGTCTGCTAGTAAATTTGGAATAAATGACATTTTAAAATATATAAAAATAGAAGGTGGTTATTTTCAACTGTAATATGATTTTACATTAATATTTGTTACAAAAGTAGTGTTTGATGGCTGTAGCTGTCAAGAGGATGTATTCAGAAACAGAATCTTAAAAAAAAACCAACAAAAAAAACCCAATAATAATAAAAATAAAAATCACCTGCATATTCAAAGAGCACACTGTCAGCATAAATCCTCAGGTTAAGATTATAGCATGTAAAAACGAATACATTTACATTACAATAGTGCAAGAAAAAACTGCCACCAGCAAATATTACCTCAAGACCTCGCTCTGATTGTTCTATAATTTTAAGATGCATCAGAACAACACCCACACTGCTGTGATGGAGAATTTTAACTCTAAGATAAAGAGATGAACTCAAGACGTTCTCTCAGGCAGTACAAGTCAGAGGTCAGCACAGACGCAAAAGATGATGAGTTCAGACTGATGCGCTCCCTGACGATTAGAGACACTCACGAACAGCAGTGCAAAGCCTGTGGCCCTAAACCCAGTGAATAATACGACAGTGGGATAAACTACAATAACAAAGCAGAGACACACACAGTCAACATCAAGCTTAATTTGAAGAGCCAAGCTGAGGTCTCGGAGCACAAATTCATGCATTTATTTCTTTATGAAGACAAAACTAGAAAGAGCTCCACTCGTACTCTGTGACCAGTTCAACTCATCCTGACTGCAATGCAATTCCTCCTGGGAAAATGAAGTTATGGAAGAACCACGGGGAGCGGATGAGATTAGATTAACATATTTATCTAATAATGTAAATCATTTTCTTGGTGCGGGTGTAACATTGTTAATCTAAGCTGGGGAAATGAAATTTTCCAAGATGCGCATCAGTACGCTCAAAGAAATAATCATTAGCTTTGCACAAACCACATTATATTAGTGAGGCAGTTTCAGTCAATAATGTCCGAGTGATGAGTTTCACAGTCAACTAAATTCAGACGTTCTTGTGAGTGGTGAGAATACGCGTGTCTAAGTGGGCTTTGAAGCATCTTCCATTTCTCCTTTCTCATTTACCTAAATGCATCATAAGCCTATATGAATAAAAGTATCAGAGCACCCCACAACTAATGGTTTGACTCCAATACAACTAATAAGGTTATTTAAGAAAAAGTGTGGTGCAGCCTCTCTTTCTCCGTGTATCTGATACAACATGACTGCTTTTAAAAGTATTTCAAAAATATTAAAGTTTTTTTTTTTTGGCAACTTTTGCTTATATATATGTAAATATAAAAGGGAACCAGGGTCAGGGTTTAGGATAAGTAAAAATGATTTTAAAGAAATACATTTTATTAAGCTAGGATTCTTTAAACTGATGAAAAGTGGCAGGAAATACAAACAATTAAACAAATACATACAATAATTATATATATATATATATATATATATATATATATGTGTGTGTGTGTGTGTGTGTGTGTATGTGTTTGTGTATTTTAAATACATTAGAATATTATTACACAATTGACAATATTACTTCTACTCTTATATATTGTTTATATAATATGTAGTTATTTATTATTTCCATTAATATTTATTATTTTCTATTTTGGGAACTGACAATGCAGCTTTTGCGAGCCTTTAAAAACCTTATAGACCTCAAAGTTTTGAACTATGGTGTGAATTTCTGAATACATTTTGCATTCAAATTCAGTCACTGAAATGAATTCATAAATGAACTTTGAAAGGCACTAACCCTGCTTACCTGAACTCCGGTAAACTCTTTTGGGACGAATTGGAATTTTGACTTCAAGGCCAGACCCAGTCCTTTAACACCTGTGCCTTTAACACTTGACTTCTCAGCACCAATATCACATTAAACCTTATTAAGATGTGTGGCTGGTGTGGAAGAGTTTGGGTAAGTTAGCTTTAAAAGTTGTGGTAGTCCTTGGGAAGGTCATTTCTAATCAGTGTATGAGCCTTCAGGACTTTTAGTGGATACACCTTTATCACAAATGCTGACGGCTGCACACTCACACGCCGCCCAACTAGAAGAGGCAGCTCTATCGACATGCTTATCGACAGCTTTCTGGAGAACCCTTTTGATCCACAGATACAACTCTGTCCAGCATAGTCAATCTGTACCACAATCCCAGAGTTTCAAGAGGGTTTTAGCAGTTGAGATGATGCTAAAATACTTTCTCATAGCCCAGCTTAATATGCAGAGACAAGTATAACAATATAAGAACACATTCATGGCATCCATTCACAATTCTGCATATTTAACTATATGCAAAGCCTTAAAAAACAGTTTAAAATTCTAGGTATTCTATGTAAAATTCTTTTTACATTTATTTAACAGTGATAGCAATCACATACACAAAGTTTTCTAAGAAATAGGATGAGAAAATAATCTAAAATAATTTAAAGAAATAAAAAAACAAAACAAATGTATATTTTCTGCATTAAAATACCCTGGATATGTACGCATATTCAAAAATAACTACTAATTATGAATGTGTGAATATGTACAGTATTTTCCAAAGACCTTCTACGCTGCTGTTTGATTTTTTTATTTGCATTTTGGAAATTATTTCTTTTAGAAATAGAATAATTTCTTTTTTATGTCACCATAAAAACTCACTACAGCACCAATCAGCACCAAATAATGTTTTAGAAAATCACAGAAAATACAAAGTCAAGATGGGTAATGTCATCCAACTTACCATTTTCTCATCTTCACGTTATTCCAAAACCAAGTTTTTTTCCCCCCAATAAAACCTGTTTCTGTCACTTCAAGTCATATGAAGAGATATGATTGCTTAATATGAAGATTAGATTTAATGTAGGGGTTTATCTAAACAACATTTACCTAAAAACAATCGTCACAAATACTGAACATGAATAGAGCACATCACACATGGCAAAGACGAGTGTGATGTACGTATTTCAGTATTTTCTTTCCATTTCTAATATGCTATGTCTGTTTATTTGTGAGCGGAAGCTTAAAATTAATCTGTTCATCATGAACTGATTGCATCTCTTCATAAGACAAATTAAACCGCTTGATTCGGGTGGATTTATCTGACATGTTTTACTAAAAAAAAAAAATCTTAATTCACATTACGAAGATGACGTTTTATGGGTTTTTGAATGAAATAATGACAGAATTCTTTATTTTTGGGTAAACTATCCCTTTAACCAAACAGTGTTAAATGTAAAGACATCACATGTGCTAGCATGCTAATATTGACAGTCCTAGCTGTCACCAGAGGTAAACAGAGGTCAGTGAAAGCTGTCAATCGACGATGCCACACACAAAGCCTGAATAACCGATCTGTGGGGAATCAGAATGGTTAACCGTCTCAACTCCATTGATCCACTTTGTCTCCATTTTATTGACGCATCTACCACTAGACAAGGAAACTTTATGCTGATTTAACCTGATGCAGATGTGTGTGTGTATGCCTATTTGGTTATAATGACCAGCTTAGTTTTGACCTGAATCCATCTAAAACCCAAACGTCCTGATCCCATTAGCAGGAACGCTGGGATCTCTTCTGCATTCTGTCCACGCTGCTCCTGCGGGGCTGGGCTACTATAATCTAAGGGTGCCTGTACTATATGCTAATGTGATTTTGATTAACTGCCTTGCTAATGTCCCTTCACTGAGAGGTTGGGGGGGGGTATTTAAGAGTTTATCATGGTGAAACCTCCCAGTCATATTTAGCTTTGTATGGTATGTGGGAGCCTGATTAATTCTGATGTCCTAACCTGACAGGAAATTGCTATGCTAATCAATTTGTCTGGCGACTCTTTAACATTTAAAGAGGAACTGAGTGGAGCCAAGGGGAGGTGCTACATTTCTCTTACATACTATAACATCTGTACATCACTGTCGATGAGAAAGACAAGACATGAAGATAATCCAGCATGCACTGCAACCCTTGGGAAAAACATATATACCATGCAAAAGTGCAAACTGACTGGGTGTTTTTTGACACTTGACTGCATTTATAAGAAAATGTGGTAACACTTTATTTTATATTGTCCTTGTTACCTTTCATCTATATACTAATATAATAACTATTAATCATGCAGAATTACATGCAACTAATCCTAAATAAAGCCTTCATCCCAACCATAACCATACAGTAAGTACATGTAATTAATATTAATATTACCCAGTACAAAGACACCTTAAAATAAAGTGTAACCGAACATGTACAGTTTAATAAATTTGTATATTAAATGCAATCTTAACTTTCTCTGCAATACACTATTGTTAAATTTACTCTGGAAGGTTGTGACAAGCATTAACTGCAAACTAAAATACACTTTAATGTCATTTCTATCGAAGCTTGTGTGTTATGTATTTAAATGTATTTTCATGCAGAAGCTGCATTTTAGTATATTAAATATATTTAAAAAGTTATAGTGAACAAATTTGTTTAAATCACAATCAACTTTATATACTGTGTGCTTCAGTCAACGCATCAAAGTTTGAACACGTTTAAAGCATCAAGAAATATTAATACATAATGATTTCAAATGTACTTTAAAATAAAACCTGTTATTTGATTTTACAAAGTGCATTTTTTAAGGTTTTAAAAGTGTACTTGTAAATAGACGTTTACTATATTATAAATATTATATCCCAAAACTTCAGATTTGAAGTACAAGTGCACATTCGATACAATTCTAAGCATAATTCATTTTCACAAAGAAGAAATGTGACTCATAATTCAGTCTAAATAATTAAATACGATCAAACTTATAAGATCAATGTTATATTTTCAATAGCTTGAAAACAAATGAAAGACAAATAATGTGAAAACAAACATGGAAAAAGGTTTCATCGCATCTTGAGCTCCATTCAAATTACTGGGCAATCCAAATTCATAAAACATTGCACATTACCAGAGGTTTTGCTTATGGACAAAGAGAACTAAATGTGGTAGGTTGAAACAGCGTTGACAAGAAATCTATAAACAGGATTTTCCCTCTTAAGCAGTACAGCAGAATGAGAGGAAATAATTAAAACATGCTGAAAACTGGTGTGGACCAAAGCTAAGCTATAGTAATATGTCTCCACGGTGCTTTTCACCAATTAAGCTAATAACAGCAAATCAATACACACTCAATACTATTTGGGTGGGGAAAAGACTTGAGCATGAGCAATGTCATGAGCAGTGATCCTTTTTGAACAGAATTGTAAATGGTACTTAAACCACTTTTTACATTTTTAGTATGTTATTTTAACCATTCAAACAGTTTATTATTCAATTACTTAGTGTCGTAAAGTGAGCAGTTGAGTAAATTATGAGATCAATTATACCTAGAATGATATAAAAGCAATAAATTGATGAGTGGTAGGAAATTGCAACAGCTACATTCATTCAGGGAGGGGAAGAAGATTAAAGTGGAAGGCGGATCCACTCTGTGAGTGTTTCATATTCCATAGGAGACAGCTGCTCTGTAAGGCATGAGAAGAGAGCTGCCATTTATATCAATAAAACTCCCATGTGTCTCCACTTCACTCCACCACTCAACTCATAAGGGAATAAATCTGATACAAATCAGAGTGAGATGGATAGAAATGGACAGAGATCAACAGAGCGCTGGGGGACGATGAAGAAATATGGCAGAATGAAGGGATGAAAATGAAGACAACACAAGAAAGAAAGAGCTAGTGCCACAGACTCATGACAGCAGGAAAATCAGCTGGCAGGAAGGTTATATACATTTTGATGGCAATGCAGTATAATATCACCCGAAACAATATTACACCACACAATCTCACTAATATAAAAGACTGTATTTTAACATAGACATAAATAAAAAAGACTATTATCACTCAAAGAAAAACGGATCATAGCACTAGCATGTTTTTTGATATATACCATTCTTTGGGCCTACACAGATTCAGATTTATTTTTTGTCTATTGTAAACGTCCCAAGCTTTTTAACAGTATTGCATATGAAAAAAATGGGAAAAAAGTAAATAAACGATAATAGTAAATAAAAAACACAAATATATTGGAATTTTATTTTATGCTAATAATTATTATTTTATTTTTATAATTTTTACGTAAAAAGGAGATTGACCACCATTCAATAAATCTCATTATGTATAGAAGAAAAACTAAATATTGCAATGCTAATTTTCAATATTGAACAGCCCTATTTCAGAGCTAGTTTGTAAGCAGGTGACATTTACTGTATAGCACACTTAAATATGTCTATTCTAGCAAGATCCTAACTCAGGAAAGACCTTCGAAAAAACTTCATATAAATTATAAAGAATAAAACTGCAGATAAAATAAAGCAAGTGAGCAAAAAAGCTTATTCCCATTTGATACCATCATTGTACCATTATGCCGCCTCTGTATTTGATATTTAAGACAAGACAGAAAAACAAAGAAATCTGCTGATGAAAAAGTGTGTGGGCAGGGGTGTGTCCAGACAAATGAAGTGCATCAGATGCCACTAATAATGCCTCTGCTGTTAGCAGATGTGCTGATCCGGCACAAATGACAGCCTAAAACACATGCAGAGCCAAAATCACATTTACAGCTTCATTAGTCTGTGGTGAGACATAATTATTCAATACAATTATTTTAAATACACAATTCTCCCCAAACATATTGAAAAAAGGGGTACTAAACCACGGGATGTGGCTGGCTGGGACTGAATAGATTCGACACTGGGACGGCTTAAGCTACTAACACACACACTAGCCAGCGATCTAACAAAACAGCACGTTGTGATCGGCTACCCATGTCTGTGTGCACACACAAGCACGCCCCTAAATTGATGTCTGGGGCAAACACATGACAGAAATCCTATAAGCTGTAAATCGATAGTCTCGGTCTTGCTTTAATTACACATTCTCTGCCTCTCAAGCGGGTCTCTACAGATTTGGCCCACTGGAGGTATAATCTTAACAATGAGAGGGGAAATACTGTGGATTATTGCACTGGGGGGACATTTCTGTACATGCTGACATTTAAACGACACATATAAAAGAATTTAGAAATTAGGGGTGTGCCAAAAAAATCGATTCACAGAAAAATCGAGATTCTCATTTGCAACGATTCAGAATCGATCTGAAATGTAAAATAAAATCAGCTGGCTGTTCGGATCCATTTTTGTAACTAGCCTACTGGTCTGTACTGATGCCATCACGCAGCAGGATTTTGAACGTAAGCGTCCGCGGCAAATCACTAAAACAAAGAGGAAGCAAATATGGATGAGAGGGAGATCCAATCAGCCCCGTCTTCACTTAAAGCTAAAGTTTGGCGTCAATTCGGTTTTTACCGAATGCCTGGAAGCACTGTGCTGGACATGACACACACACACACAGTGTGCAACCTTTGCAAAACGAAGACCAAGTACTTCGGCAGCACAACAAATGTGTGTCCTCATACTACTAGGCATCACCCGGAGCTCAGCGACACGGAGCAGAGTCAGCCGCCAGCTGCAGACCAATGCACACAGTGCATCACGAAACTCCCTGCCAACTCCGAGAGAGCAAAATTACTCGGTCTATCGCTTGCTTCATTGCCAAAGACCTAAAGCACTTCCTTGAGAATTTAACTTAATAAATGTGAAAATGTTTGTCATTCTGTATAGCAAAGCTGATGAGAGTAGATCATGATCAGACACAAATCGAAAATCTTTTTGAATCGAAAATCGATTTTGAATCGAATCGTGGCCTCAGGAATCGGAATCGAATTGAAACGTGAGATGGTAAAAGATTTCCACCCTATTAGAAATCATAATGTGAGGGGGAAAAAAACAAAAACAAAAAAATTAGCAAAAGAAATAGCACAGTGCCCTATGGATGTATTCAATAATTCATGACTAAATATTGCTTCAAGAGGACAAAAACACATGCAAATAAAGTGGATGGGAATACAAATCTCTACGGCCTTTCAAAATAATGTTTTTCTTTCTGAATGCTTAAATAATTTTTTTTTAACTCCATAAGAGCACAAAACACATTTGAATCACCAATCAACTTTTATAATAAAAGTCTGCTTGTTAAATTTGAGCTGTCCTTGTTTTTGACTTACAAACTGAAGAAGCTGTTTTTGATTGTGATGTAGCAGCACTTCAAACCACATGCATGAAAAACAAGTCAATCCTTCCTCTGCTGCAATCACGCCTGCGATTCATACTACACTCCTATGAATCATTAATGCGGCAGGCCAGTTTTGAAAGTCAAATGGCATCACTTTCAATCTTTGGCACTCATCTTGGTTTTATAAGCACTGGATGCTTCCCCGATATACTGTATAGGTTTGTATATAGTCTCACTTCTGGCCGTATGCTCAGGTCAAGCGTTGCGGGTGGCTCTCTGATGGCCAGTGTGCATCAAAGCATTTTATGAAACGAGCCAGACGTAGATGATCCCCATCTATCTTTTCACACAAACCTCTGTTGTCCTGTGCCAGAGGGCATGTAGAAAGAATTCCACATCTCTAGTGAATTCGGATTTAAAGAGTGCAGATGAGTGGATGTAAACAGTGGAGAAAATCTCTGCTTTAACAAAGAATTAATTAGCGATAAATCAATATTTATTTTATTTCAGAACCACAGCTGTAATACTCTTCAAGGACACTGCTCATTAAAATGAAGAAAGCATTTATATATATATATAAACTGTCTCACTTCACCTTAAGCACTTAGTTAATTAGAACATGAAAATAAAGTTTTATGACTCACATGACAAGTGTCTGGATGCAATTACTTGCTATTATTTAGCCACAAAAGCTGCTTTCTTAATAAAGATAAATCTAAGCTTCCATCCTGTCTTTTTTTTAAACATTTAGCGGTTGACTCAACACACAACAAAGGCTGGACTAATAAAAGCAGCTGCCTCTTTAAGAGTGCTAATTGGCTCCATGAGTTACGGAACATTTGTCTGCCTGGTCGCTCAGGTGAGCCAAGACTGAAGGATCTTCTGCAACACTGATACTAATATACACTAAAATTAAGGTGGTTGCAGAAAGGCTGATCACTTTAATTTACCTGCAAACACAATGCTTTTTTGTAGAAAAAAGAAACATTTCAATTCGATAATAAATTGGATGGTCTGTGTTAAATAGCAGGCGATCTATCGCTGGAATGTGTTATGAGGAGCAATCGTGTTCACTGTTGTAAATTGGCGCTCGTGCACAATGCGCGTCACAGAGGATTGAGCGCTTCGTTCTGTAAAAGCACAAAAAAACATTCACAGGAACGTGCCCTTGCTCTTGATATTCAATCACTTAAATGAACACTGCTTTGGTTTTAATAAAAAAAAAAAAAAAGACCTTTACGAGGGTGGATTAGAACTCGCAACCTCAAAACATTAATCACTTCTATCGCTAGACCAACAGAATACACAAGTTACGTCAGCAAATTTATGTTTTTTTTCACTGTTACTGGTTACTTTTCATTTTGGCCTTAAGTATATTTTATTGTTAATATTTCTATATATTCACTAATAATAGCAACTTTGTCGCCATGTGCCCGCTTGCGGCCCCCTTGGCGACGGGCCTGAGTCGTTGTCTGATGAATATCAAATACACGTAAGATATAGACAATAGCTATGCTATGCTTTTGGCTGTATTTGTATGTAAAATAGAGATATAAAGCAACATTATATCTATTTTAACTGAAAGCTCTGCCCCTCTCAGCCACTCGCTGAACAGAACAGACGCAGAGAGAGCAGTGCGCGCACAGGGAAAACAAGAGCTCGCTCGTCAATACCAGAGGCCCGCTGAGGTTTGCCCAAGAAGTCGCTAAATTTGTCGCTAGTCGCTTTTTGGGAAAAATGTCACCAAGGGGGTCTGAAAAGTCGCTAAATATAACGAAAAAGTCAGTAAGTTGGCAACACTGGTCGGTCAAGGATCATGGAAAATTAAACTAAATTGAAATCTATAGGGGAGTTTGGATTTATTTACGCAGGTTAAAATATTTATTTAAAGCTTCTTTCCTCTCAGATTCCTATTTACAGCATTATTTTAATAGGCTGTATATTAACTTATTGGGAAAAAAATGGTATTTCTATGTAATATCAGACATTGAGCACCCCCATATAGCCAAATGGTATGATCATAACACCCTGTGAATATTCGACGGAGAGACTGGGAGTCAAATGAGGTTCCTCAAATCGAATCGTCGACTATTCGAGGACACCACTACAATATGCTAATGTTTCATTTGCGGTCAATAATGAATGGCTTGGTACTCATTTTAAAAATGACTTGTTTCAGTGATTGAGAGTCCACTCTTTCTTTTGAGAGACAATAGCTTTATACACAGTGCACTTTCAGATTTAAAACTTACAGGATGTTTTCCTTCACTTAGAGCTGTGTTACACACTAAATTAAATGTCATTTTCAAAAATTCACAATGGGGGGCACTTTAAGGACAGTGAGCAATCTTCTGTATGATATAAGAATGAGTAAATATTAGTATTATGCTCATATCCATTCATATTACACTGTAAGAATCATTTTACATCATTCTTAAAGAGCAACATCATTATCATTTCCAGATCATTTAGCACTTTTACAATGTGAAATGTTCGCAGATATCAATGAGCATCGCACTACACACTGACCTTTTTTATTAAATAAACTCACCCACATACATCAAACCGACACCACATAGTGCTGATTCAATGGAAACCCTGTACAAGACGGTCATTAAGACCTAAAGAGACTTGAAATGGTGATCTAGCCCTAGGCTGAAGGGACTGATGAAGGATCAATAGGGAGCTTGTGAGATCAAGGGTCACTAATTACGAGTAAAAATTCAATTGATGGAATCACACAAAAGATGTTCAGAGATCATTTTTAGTAAGGCAGACGTCTAAAGCCGATCTTTTTCTGCAGATCGTGTCCAGTGAGGCACAATTAGGCTAGCTATCCATCCATCACGTTGTTCAATCTAGGACTGATCGGCATTGAAGCAAACACTGCAGATGTTTACTCCTTTGAGACTACAGTCGACCTGTTCCTTCTGACCTCGGTTGGATTCCGTAAACTTGTAAAAGTGACATGTTTAATTATTTATGATCTTCCTCTACAAGAAGATGCATGCATACAAAGGACATTTGAACTCAATGCACACCCACAAACGCACTCATGCTTGTCAAACTGACCATGCAAGTACAGAGCCCTGATGTCCATGTTTCCATGTCTTCTACCAATTAAATGTGCCTGCAGGGAAAAAAGCTTCATGACCCAATCCAACCAGTCTTTTGAACAGTGTGAGCAGCCCACTTTAAAATCCCAGAGTGCTTCACAGCCAGTTAATGTCACTTTGAAATAACCTGCTCTCACGAGACGCCTCGGTCTTTGATAGGTTTAGTTCAACACTAATTAGTCTGACAGTCTGGGAAAACATAAACAAAAGCAATGCTGATTACTTAATTATAAGATATAAGAGAGTTCGAAGAGCCATTCTAATATGGAATTGTGCCTTTGTTTTAGACAAAGCGCATTTCTAAATTGGTTGCTGAATTGGTTTATTTCTGTATACAAATTTGCATGTGCCCTGTCACATTTATAGGAAA
>JAUYWG010000039.1:11390921-11418763 GCA_034779775.1 Enteromius afrohamiltoni | reverse complement strand
GGGGAAAAAGGAGTTTTCCCCATGCGTCTTAGCAGACGCAGTACTCGTTCCATGTCTCAGGGAACAGTGGTTACGCATGTAACCTATACGTTTTCTCCCCTACTTCCAATGTTTGTACCTAGTTATCAACTCTGGAAGTGCAAAGATGAAAAAAACTAGAATAAAATAGAAATAATAAGCAAACAGCCTGCAAAGGTAACAACAAGATTAAGGCTAAAATCCAGGTGGATTTCAAAGGGCACAATTGAACTCCTCTGAGGAAGTGAGCAGATAAAGCCCTGTGAGCACAGCTTTACACTGACGCTTCACAGCTCAATACCACACACTAATCTGCCTCTGCCGCTTCTGTATGCAGATTGTGTGAAAGCGCCTTCATCAGACACCTCTCTCGCCTTTTTATTTAACACTTCAAGGAATTTGAGTATCTCTGTGAAAGAGGTAAGACGGAGGGAAGCAGTTTTGACGGCACACACGCACACTCAAACACTCGCGAGTCAATAAACTCCCACACGTGAAAAGCTTAAATCGAGCATTTTGTCTAGTTGGAGTTTGTTCTGGAATCGCAAAATGCCTTCTTAAAGAGCAAAAAAGATAAATGCAGTGTGAAACTAGGTCCGTTTGAAAGACCAAGTGGCACAGGGGCGTACCACTGAATGGAGAATTAGGGAGTTGGAGGTAAGATGTAGTGCTTCTGCTGCTGTCAGCAACTTGGCTGGAAATAAAAGTTTTCCTGAAGTGCTGATCCAGGACCAACTTTTTACAACTAAATGCAGTAATCCATGCAGAAATATGCAAACCTGGGCTTAGGTCCTTACAGCAGCAGTTCAGAATGCCAAAAGCCCAACATCATTATTTACGATCAAGCATAATCACACAGTGACCATTAGTACTTAAATATTTACACTGGGCAATGAATTGGTCCCTTCACTTCATGATTTTCTCATCTTCCACATCCTCTGGTAATCATGCATTCATATATACAGTACTGTGCAAAAGTCTTAAAGCCATTTTTTGTTGGTGAAAATGCTAGTGGCCTAAGTCGTTATTTCTATTTTCAACATGCTTCAAAAAACCTACCTGCAAAGCTACCTAAAAAACTATGTGCAAGTGTACCTCGGAACAGAAGTTGTTTTACCAAAAGCTGTAATACCAAATATTCATTTGATTTAGTTAGCAGAAGTTAATTGATAAATTAAATCTATTTATTGCATTATTTTTGAGAGCATACTCTAAAACTTCAAACAGTACTGTAGCTTTGATGATGATCAGATCAGATCTCTGTGTGCAGCACTGGCTGTTGTCAGACTCCTTGTGCAGACAATAATCTCACTGCATTATTACAGTTAATGACAAATATACTGTTTGAAAATGTAAACTGATATTTCCAACTGACACGCTACCACAAAAGATAGAAATAACCGACTTAAAACCATTTTTTGTTTTAAGACTTTTGCACAGTATATGCACGGTCTATATTAGGGATGGGAAGATTCCCAGATTCGCTTGGTGCATCATCTTAAAAATTTAACGATGCCATGCATCGGTTTAAAATGAGTGCATCTGATACTAATTGGCATTTGCATCGTATCTATCGTATCTGTGTCGCAGAAGCAGTGCGCGCTGATTGTCCAATTCAGCCGCGCGCAGCTGAACCGTGGCTTGTACCACTGTAGGCTACAGACAAGCATCTTATTCGTATTTTCCAGCGTCCTTCTCTGAACACAGTGTGCTTTAATTTGTCATTGCCAGCATACTTTGTTATGCTACTGTCTATATTATAGTTTACACAACAAACTTGAGCAAAGTTTTCAATATGTGTATATGAAAAAATAGCAGAGATAGAATAGGTTATGCTTTAAGATCCAAGAGAAATTTTGGAAAGAATTCCAACAAAAAAAGTGTATTTAAATCGAAAAATTTAATTGAAAAACTAATCTTAAAGCTAAAAAATGCCTCTTGTTTTATTCATTTAACAAACTTTGAAGTTAGGGCAAAAACACATGTAAATTATGTTTTTGCGCATTTTATTTTTTGATATGATAAGTGTGAACTGCTCTTTCCAAGACAATAACCGACGCAATCACCTTTTTTTCTTATCTGTAAAGACATTCAGCCTTACAGAGAACAAGTGCTCCCAATACTTGTATACCTGCATATTTGTTTCATTGCATCGTACAGTATCGAATCGTGTTGAATGGAATCGAAATCGGTTTGCACTGCATTGTAACAGGGGTGTATCGTATCTCATCGCATCGCTTCGCTAACTGCTTCACGTATCTTTCATGTATCGTATCGTTGGCTATGCATCGAGATGTGGATCGCATTGGCCTCAGTTATGGAGATGCACATCCCTAGTATATATATATATATATATTTTAGCCACAGGAAACAAGTTGCAATTGATTACACTGTCACCACCAGTTTCATTCTTGGTTTTGGAGTCCAGTGCCCGAAGGCACATGGTTGATGCAAACACACACAGTTGTTGTTTTTTTTCCCATTAAGGCAAGCTGAATATAATCAAACAGATCATGCCAGAGTCTGTCAAAGCAAAAGCATATTACAGTTCAGAGCTCTCAGTAATTAAATGACAAATAAAGATGCTTTTTTTTGAGAATGGGTGGCATGAGAGTGAAATGATGGCGCAACATTTAGTCACCTTTCAGTAAGATAAAGTGAAAATTATTGCACAAGTTTCAGTTGGACCAGAGTTTTAAGGTGCGGTCCTTGTATGAAAAGTATGAAGTACAGGTCACACAAAACCAAAAGCATAACTTGTGAAATTCCATTTCAACTGCATTCCTACTGAACTGACTCAATTTCAATTGAAAATTCGCAAAGCAAAGGTAAATGACTACATTTTTTACTTATTTAATGTCAAAAATGTTCAAATTGTAATTCCCATCACTCTCCTTTCCACCACAGAATGCTATAGTAAGAATGCTAGTGAAAGTGTGAGAAGAAAAATCCACAGGACCGAGCGTTCCCATAGTCAAAGAAATACCCTTAAGCGTAGCTTAACTAGTAGGAGACATTGTAATCAATAACTGACCCATAGGCTTCTGTATATTCAAACACCCTTAATTTATTCAAGGTAACATCTTTTATTCTCTTTGTGCTTTTCCCCCCGAAACCCCTTCCTGCAGCCCATTTCATTGGTCAGTCAATTCAATTACTTCAAAGGTTCAGACTTCATGAATTCAGTTAAGAGTTCTTTAATATCATGGATGGATCCGATCTTGACAAACAGTAACCCTGACAATTGTGATGTGCTACCAAAGCTATACTGAGGTTAAGGTTAGAGGTTAGTATTTGTCTCAGTGTTGTGAGGGCAATCAGCACTTTGACTGACATGACCAATGAAATCTTTAGAAATCGGCTGCAGGGTGGAGTTTTCCCCTGATATTTAAAGTGAAGACCAACATATTTCCATAAATATCAGCATGAGGCAAAACATATACAGTTTACTGCCTAATCACAAGGAACCAGCAGATAATAAATGGCCTTTTTATTCTTTTATTGCATAATTAGTTTTAAAGGACGGTCACTTTTTATTGATGCAATGCGCTCATGTTTTAGCACTGAATGCCATACAAATCTGTTTAACATATGTGATCAAACTGCCACACAGGTGTTTAAGCACGTAATGGAGCAGGTGTGCGAACACATTATGAAAAGCAATTAGAGGCCATACACTTTATGCCAAGCACCCCTGTTAGAGAATACAGACACGCACAGAGTCAAGGGACATCCCAGAGCAGTGTCCTCATTCCCTTTTCCACTTATTTGTAATGTCTTTCCGCACTCACAAACACATACACGCATACATAAACACATTTGCTACCCACCCGCAGAGTCTCTGTCTCCTTGATAGGTCAATGTTCTAATCACATCCATCAAGCTCTCCAGATCCTTCTACCTCTCGTTCTTTTTCTCCATTGAAATGACTAGCCCTCCAGCAGTCTGTCAGTCAAAACAAGTTACCCTTCTATTTTTCCTCACCCTGTCTTTCTGCCCCATTGTCTCTCTCACTTCGTCACGCTTGCCCTCACAGTCTGTATATCTTTGTGTCTTCAAAATTGCCAATAATAGCTACTTTAAGTAAAGTATACATTTTAGTTGACACGCTTTATCTAAGGACTCTAGAGCAATACCGTAAAAACTAGCGCCCTTTGAGATTATTATTATTTTCCAAAATTCCAATTCTAAACACATTTTATTTTTCGAAATGTATTTTACCGTTTAAAGAACTTAAGTTGTTACCATTTTAACAACAATAGGATCCTATTCAAATTAAACTATTAAAATTAGTTTTGTTTATTGCACAAATTTCATTTAATATATATTTATTATTTTATATATTCTGTGTTATACATTTAATATTTAATATGAATTTATTATCAAAAAGGGTTCAATCGCAATTTTATTTTGAATAAATTAGCCACATTTTGTGACATTTTACATTACAGAATCCATGAGCAAATTTTGTGATTTTTTTCCATAGGTTTCTGCATCAAAGAAACCCAATTTAAAAACACAAAACAGGCCTAGAAAAAGAGAAGAGAGACAAGGTAATGTAATTTTATTGTCTTTATAGATCTAGTATTTTGGTGTCAGTGCTGAATCTATCTACTTCTCGTCTACTCCACAGTCATGCTTAGTATTGTAAAGAGAAGCTTAAGACAGCCATGCCAGACACATACAGTACTGTACACAACTAATGTATTCATATGCACACAAACAACACTACATTACACATACTGTAGCATATACATAGAATATGATCATATTCGTTTTGGAATACAGAAAGGTACATTGTTTTTTTGTTGTTGTTTTTTAAACAATTAATATTAAGTATTAACAAAAAAATTACTTTACATAACAGCCCATTTTACAGAAACAAAAAGACTGCGTACAAAGAGGATTCAACTATGATTTTTTACTTTTTTTCAAATCCTGTTATTCTCACCAAAGCAGCATTTACTTAAACTAAAAATATATAATACAACAAAGTATTACCATTTCAAAAATAACTATTATTAGAATTTTCTAACATATTTTAAATGGTAATTTACTCCCACAGTGTGAAAGCTGATTACTGAAGTCTTCGGAAATCATTCAGATTTATGCTGATTTGGTGCTCAGGAATAATTTCTGATTAGGTTGAAAACAGCTAGATTTTTAGACGAACCGAAAGTTTTGAAACACAATCAGTTTGAATCAGAAATATTTTGTCACAACGTAAAAATCACTTTTGACTAAATCACGCTGACCCCATTTTGTTACAAAAGTAGAGTTTCACATTTAGGAGTATGACAGCATACAGACAGTTTCAAAGCTGATGCACAAAAGCAACAAAACTCCAATTCTGAATTTATGGAGTTTTTAACAAATAGAGCCCTGGAGGTGAGAAGTGTTTTACGATCACAGTCACTTTTGTTTATTACTGTTATTATGTGGACAAAAGTAAACAAAGCATGCTGCACAACTCTAGTCAACAAACCTCTTCTCAACTAACGCGGTTTACAACAGCAAGGGCTGTTACGTATCAAATCGCAGGAACAAAACCCCTTTTGTACACTTGCTTACTGAAAAGAGTGCCAACACTAAATCACGGTGTTTCTGCAACTGCAAAAAAAGAGAAAATCTGTGAAAGAAATGACTAACAACGTGCCAGAGATGATTATAAACTTGTTGTGATTGATGCACTCGACGGGGGTTTACAAGGCAGCAATAATACAATACTCGAGACTACATGCTGATAAACTACATCCGATCTCAGTGTGAAACCCGAGTGCGTTTGTTCTTGTGTGTGTGATAGAGTTCTGCGCTGCTTCATCTGGTTCAGTGCCCAGTCATATCCTATCATCACAGTGTGTGCTCAACCAATGAACACGCTGCCTTTCGCTTTATTAATACAAATGTATGTACGTCAGTCTGGTTGCCTTTAGAGGACCGAGGGGGAGCCTTGACAAAGCAGCAAGCCCTGAGACAAAAGATGTGGGCAAATCTGCCCTGCTGACATGGAAGAATTCATTTCAATTACAAATGTCCTCCACCGCTCGGCAAAGATGAAATGCAACAGCCCTCCACCAAATGGAGTGTTGGAAAGGAAGGAGGGTGCAGTAGATCGAGCGAACGAGACACAAAAACAGCAACCTGCTGCTTTGATTTGAGGTAGTGCTAATGATGCGGTGGCATTATTTCCTTTGTGACAGAGGATTTTCTGACGGTTCATTCACAGAACATTATGCTATGGAAATCCAAAACCAAATTGATCCTCCACGACACACTTCTACCTCTTTTTTTAATACTTCTAATTCTCTTTCAGATGCATAATCAGGTAAAATTCAAATATTTGACTTTATTTTCATTCAAATCTCCAGGCATTGAAAAAAATATATGCAGGCTACACCAAGCAGAAAAATACCTGAACCCAATTCACGGTCATGGTATGAAAAATTAAGATTTTTTTTTTGTATACCAAACATTCTTTTATTGTTGTTGGTGTTGTTATTTTGTGTTTGCACTTCATTTGCATGTGCTTTTCTGTGTTCTTTCTCTGAACCACTGTACTGTAAATCAAACACAATTAAGACATTTGGTCTAATATGGTCAGTGTCTTGTGGTTCTGGTGTCAAAATTTAATTTTCTTCACACTACTTGCATGTAGTCTCTCTCTCCATCCCTCTTTGTTGCTTATTCCTTTGTCTGAGTGCGTTTGTCTGAGCCCTGCTTTTCTGCAGAGATGGCAATATTGTGGTAGCGCCACCATCACTCATTGCCGGCCAGTGTGTGTGTGTTTGTTTTGGGGGAGAGAATGTGAGAATGACCTGTGAATGTGTGATTGTGGGTGATTTCATTTATGATATTCACCCTACACCCAAAAACTACAAAAAATAAAATAAATCATATATATATATATATATATATATATGGGTATAGGGTGAATATCATAAATGAAATCACCCACAATCACACATATAATAGATATATATAATACACACACACACAACGTCAATCAATGTCAGACCAAATGCCTCCACACGATACAGGAAAGAACTGTTTACTGGCATCAGTTCTAGCATGAGCTGTAGCTTGCACATCCATGACACTGACATGCATTCATGTATATCATAAATATGATGTGCTCTCAAAAGCATGAAGCAGACTCAATGTAATCTGGTGAGGTGCCAATGGAAAATATGAACAAAGGCATACTCCAAAAAGATCATGTTAGTTAAAATAAAACACGTCAACAAGCCCTACAATCATCTATCTGACAGGGTCTGATGCATCATGTCTGAAAATGTATGTGCTGACCTGAAGTATCACTGTGATTGTATGCAAGCATGATTTATGGCTTTCTACCATTACATCTGAAATGTTGTTTTGCTTTACTGCATATTTTGCGAGAACAACATACATTCAATACATTATTTATGTTGCTAATTTTAAAGTTTAAGCACAGCAACAATGTTCATAACAAAGAAAATTAAATGTTGAGGTTTACACACACACAAAAAATGATATTATTATTAATCAACAATTAAATGTCAAGTTTCATTTAGATAAGGTGACATAGCACACAACTGCGTGAAGATACAATATCAACAAAACACAAATATAGTAATAAAGCCCAATAAAGCAACAGATTCATCTTTATTGTTCAGATGTAATGAGCAACAGCAATCTAAAATTATTAAATAGAGCAAAATACATTTCTTTCCTTATTTAGATTTGGATTTGAGCATATGGTATTCAGATTCCTGCACACTCTTTTTGCAGTTTTAACATTCACGCTATCTTTTTTCATTTAAATGACTATCTATTATGGAAAATCACATGGAAATATAAGGACATCCCTAATATATACAGTACAGCCCATTGCCATCTCATTCATAAAACCCTATAATAAAGCACAGCTTAGGTCAACATTCTACTGCTCATTGTTCAAAACAATACCGATAGTGGGACTCAAATCTGAGAAGCGCAAGTAAAAAAAAAATACAGCCATTATACCCAACAATCATCTCCTCACCAGCACTCCAGACTGACATTTAGTGTCTCACATTAGAGCTGTAATTAGCAGCATATGGCTCCAGCATCATAGCAAAGGGGGTTAATGGACTGGGCTTTAACGAAGCGCACCGGCGTACGTACAGTAAGTGCTCCAATCAAACACTTCTCAAATTCTGCCTCTCTTTAGTAATCAGGGCGCATAAGATGCGCATGATCAGCACCTTTACTAGCAGATTCAGGGTTTACATGTATGGATCTTCACACGTTTCTCAGATCTTTCGACATAATCATGTCTCTTTAGCTAATCTCTCTCATACTCTGATGAAAATCATTATGGCACGTGGGAGGGACACGCACAATGACTAAGCTCCTCTGTTGCGCTACAAATCTGCTTGATTGGTTGGGAACCCAGAAAGCGAGGTTGACATGGCTTTTGTTAACGCCTCAAATCACACACACACACACAAAAAAAAAAAAAACGGTGTGATGCATCAACATCTGAAGGCGAAAAATAACAAGCGCATTGACAGGTCTTTAAAAGCACTGTACATAAACAACGTTCAATCACAATGTAACATTTTACCACTGAACTAATGACTTTTAATCAGGACTTGTTGAATATCAGCCTATACTGAGTGCCTTCAAAACAAGATTTTGACAAACGCATGAAACATCTGCAGACACAATGCTAGACTGTTGTGGGTTGATGCCAGATCATTATAATGCGGTTGCTAAGATGTTTTGTGTGGCTATTAGCATGTTGCTATGCGGTTGCTAAGAAGTTCTTGGTTTCTAGGTGGTTCATTTGGCCTAAGTCCAAAAAGATCACCCCCAACTCTCTACAATGATGTTCCAGTGCATTATGGATTGGATCCCTCTTCAAATACTATGAAATATTTTTGCAAGTCTTATCCAAGGCAGCCGCCACACCCTGGATACTGGGTAAAGGAATTCATGTCACAATAATAATAATAATAATAATAAAATAAATTATAAATTTGAGTTAGAAGAAGCAATTTTCACTTTCAAATTGTAAACAAACAGTTACAAAGAGACTGCAAGTCATATTAAATTCAATGAGAAATTCTGAAGTAGCAGGACTAAAATAATATTTTCTTGTAACATGTATGTTAATAATCTTTGTTTTATTTACAAAGTACGAACAACTAACACTCTTAATATTCATAGCAACATGAAGGGTATATTATTACAAGCATCAGCATCATAGACTATATGATAGTATATTTAAAATATAATATCCATGTACATGAAGAGTTTACAGACAATTACGTTATTATTAATTTTCATAATTAACTTTTTTTTTATTGTGCTATATTTTTATTATGTTAGTAATTTTAGTTAATTAATTTTTAGTTCATTATTTTTTATAAAAAACAACCAACCTGCAGTTTTTTTTTTTGCAAATTAGCCCACATTCATATTTACATGCTGACGGCAATTTCATAATTTTTAGTGATTTCATCCGCACATTTACATAATGCATACACAGTAAACAATGGCACATTAAAGCCACAAAGATTGCTTTAAATGGATATTTTATTGATTTATTCCAATAAAATATTCAAATAAAATATATAATAAAATAAGATCACTTTTCAGCAATTACTAATAATATCTGTATAATTTACACAATGCTGTCTGCAATTTCATCAGTTTCAATGATTTCATCATTCATTTCATCAGCACAGATCGTGTTTAGATACAAAGTCAAATGACTGTTTTAAGACTAATAGGTTTTTCATTTACGATATATGATATTTTCACAAATGTTGTAAAATATTAATAAGCCTCAATACATAACAGAATATGTAAATATATTGTTAAACTATTCAAAACGAATTGGGAGCAAGCGAACCTCACGTTTCAATTTAACTCCCTATTATTTTCAGCAGAGCAATCCCATCAGCCCCTTTTTTGATGTGTGGTGAACAACCAAACTCTCTGATCTATTACACACGCATGCTAGAGGAGTGGATATATATGCATATGTGAGGTCTGGAGTGTTTCCTGTTATTGCAAATATCACACAGAGCACATTATCGCTTTCCATTGAGCCTGTGAGCAAATTCATTCCAGTCTGCAAAGCAAAGACTTAGAAAGTCCATGGGAAATATACATGTTTGCTTTTTGAAAAGTCCAGCCCCCCCCTTTTTTTTTTTTTCATCCGTGGGGATAACCGAGAGTTACCTTCAACTGTGTGAGCGATTTCAATCCGCGTCGTTATACAAACGCACCCACCAAATCCAAGCCCGCTCACTTCCTCCTGTCGGATGTTTTCCAGTCACCTAAGCGTATCCAGGGCTACCACCACATTAGAATATAAATGAATCCCTGCCCGACCACCGCGGCTGTCACAATGTCACCCACTTCCCTATACCCACTGACTTCTCCTTCATTTGGTTTCACGGCGACTGACATGGGGGTAAACATGGTGCTGGTCTGCAGCGGTGTGAGAGAACTCCTGATGGGCCCAAGTTCTAAAGGCCCATGTGTGCGGTTTTCTGAGGGAACAGAGGGAGACGTGTTCTGCCCTGTTTTATTCTGTAGGGAGCTATGAAAGCGTGAGCTGCGGGAAACCCTTTTGACATGACGGGAGCAGGGAGCAGGACGCAGCCCAGCGTGAGGGTGGAGGCTAGGGTTTGACAGGAACAAAAGACATCTCTTCATACACTTCGGGATTGCGCAGAGAGTTTTCACGGCTGAACACCAGCGAACGAGGGCAAAATAAGTTTGCTTAGTGAGCTCACACTTTCTCAGAGCTAAAAACACAATTACTTCAAAGCAATCCAAAGGGCACTGACGAATGCACACACGTATAACGTAAAACCTTATTAATGCTCGTCCACAAACCCACAGGCTTTTGATCTTCTGGCAGCGAGTCTGAGAGTGTTTTGATGTTGTGGACCAGCGTGAGTCCTGCCCAATTGGACTGAGGATCTATCAAAGGTGTCCAGCAATGGGAGGGAACCTCTCTGATCAATGGCTGCCCCTGGCTGGGGAGCCATCTTTAATATTTCAACTGTCTAGGCCTCACAACTCTGTTGAGACGGCTTTACAGAGGCCAGACGTTGCCGCAATCCAATAACCCGCTGAATGCACAGAGTATATTGCATTTAAGGCTAACAGTCTTCCTGCAGGCTACAGATATAAATTGTCTGATTAGATAAAATGCCTAAATGGATATATTTTTTTAAGCTTTCATCTAGAAGTTAGCAATTTACTGCACACATTGACGCAACCGATGCAGGTAAAGTACTACTTAAAGCCTTTTTTAAAAAGAAATGAATTCTTTTATTTCGCAAGGACGCATTAAAGTGTTTGATAATGATTCTATTTCAAATTTTCTAAATCAAAGAAACCTCAAAATGACATCACAGTTAAAAGCAATATTAAAAAGCACAGATGTATTCAACATTGCAAGCAAGAAATGTTCAACTGGGGATTGGGAAAGACTATTTAATCTACAATGGGCAACTTCACTTTCTTCATGTTGAAGGGAATTTTGCTAGAGACATAGTTTTGGTTGTCCTTGCGCCTAAACTTTTTAAAAAACTGATGGAGACATCATGGCTCACAGGATGCTAACCATTTTCACATATTTTAGGTAGGCTGGAAACCAATTTTTTGAAAAGATATGCATAATGTATTGGAAAAGATTTAAAACTCCAGTTGATTTCAGTTTTGAGGTACTTTACAAAAAAAAGTACAGAATAATTCTAGCTTCCAAGTAAAAAAAGCTATTACTTAATGCTGGTACAGTATATAAATTTGGATTGGATTGGCGTTGTAAAACGTGTATTTACTATAAAGAAATTCCATTTCTTTTGCAAACAGTTTTTGCATGAGTAAAAGACGATTTAAAGAGATATATTGATCGTTTGAGAGATTCGTTTTTCCCAAGGGAATATATCCATAAGTTGGAAATGCGTGACAAACGTCATGAACAGGTGTTGTTTCATGAACTGATTTTTGACTCTCATTATTTAATTGCACGCATAAATGCGCTGAATGTTTGGCCATTAATTACAATTAAGGTTGACAAAAGGAATTTGTAACAATGTACGGTCAGCACTGCAACATTCTAAATAGCTTCCTACTAATCTACGCCCTGCAGCATCCCAGTGAACACATGCGGCAGCGTAAACATCCAGCATAACAGTTCTCATTGTTCCACGTGGAATTCTTAAAGCATACATTGGTGTCATTAGTATTCCTTTGAGCTAATGCCGTTTCCCCTCTGTGGGCCCTGCAGAGCAAGAATGGGGAGCGAAAACAAAACCTGCTACTTACTTCATAAAATCAGCGCTTAGCATTTTGCCTTCAAACCCAAAGATCTTTAGAAACCTAATTCCTTTTATACTTGATCAGAGTGTACTGAATGTACACGCAAAAAGATGTGCCTAAATCTCCTTAAACCTCATTTTTGGAGGTAAATACTTAGAGCAGTTAGTGCTGTCCCACTGAGCGGTAACAACAGGTACCAAAAAGGGAAATTAAGAGGAACAGAGAAGCTCCACGGAAGAAAGGAGAAAATTAAAGGGAAGAGGAGAGAAAATTAGACAGCAGAGACGAGCAGACCCGTCTTGAACAATGCTGTCAGTCTGGGCCTCAGTCCCAGCCTCTAGATGGGAACACAGTGTGTCTGTGCTTGGCTCCAACACTGTGTGAATAAGAACAAGCGTTGTGGAGCAAGATTTTAATGGCACATTTTCTAAATGTTCAACCGTTGTATCTCAGATTTTCCTTTGCTTAACTGCTGTATAATGTGTCCCTCTAGAAAATCCTTAAAATCATTGATACCAAGCAACAAATGCATAACAACACAGGAAAAATAAATGTGGCCACTCTGAAAAATTATCTTCCTTTATGCAACCCTGATAAAGCTAATTCAATTATGTTTTCATTTTAAGTTGTTTTTTTGGTTTTACTTGAATGGATGCTCTTGAATGAAAGAGGGTACTTCTGTTTTAATACGGCCTTTGATACAGTCCATTTAAAGCTTATATTAAACTCGTTTGTTTTAAAATATGAATGTTGTACCTGGCCAAATAACCTACTTAGCCAGTTTCACAAAATGATGTAACTGAAAACAAATATTCTGAGCCACTCAACACTGAGGAAAGCTCATCCGTTAAAGAAATAAAAAGCATGAAAATGAAGACCGTGAAAGACAAGACAAGAGTGATTATGCATTAGCCAAGAAATTTAGAGATCATAAAGTGGAAATAAAAGCATGGAAAATAGAAGGAAATGATACACAGAGGCATTATCTTTGAAATGATCATTAGATGAAACATTTCCATGATTAGTTCACTGAATCTTTATTGTATAGAAAGTGAATTTAAAATGTGACGGAAGAACAGTGAAATAATTCCATAATTGTTGTTAATAATTAAAGTTATGTATAAGTTATCTTATGCCAAACAAAAACATAATACAGAAATAATTCAACTAATCTGTATTGAGTCTCAAGACTTGCTTTCAGAGAATTTATCTTGAATAAAGTATATTTTTAATAACCTGAATGCAAATATATTCTTGGTTTTAGGCATGAACTTTAAAAGTTTTTGGTGTTAATTCTTTGAAGACAAGACTAAATCCTATGCAATATAACCATCTTGTGCACTTTGTATCTCAAATTGATTTTCTGCAGTGAAAAAAGCCTCATTAGTCTTATTACAGAGGACGGATGGTTTGTGAAGCGATATCATGGAAATATCAAAAACAGTCATAATATGACTGCAACACATTACTCAGCCAAATGCATTACATGTAATGTTATCTATTAAGACCCCCAGTCAGTCAAAGAATCACTAAATGCAAAAAAAAAACCCACATCCAGTCTGGACTCCTTTAGTTACAGTGGTATAATATTAAAGCTATTATGATTCATCACTCTTTTTCTCAGTGGAAATAGAGAGCCGGGGCATGTTTCTGCTGACCTTAAAATGAGCTACAATGCAAAAGAGGCAGGTGCTTTGAGGGCCTCCACATCCACGTCTTTGTCTTTCTCGATCTGTCTCGTGAACAGGGCTTCACAGTAGCTTAATTTCTTTTCAGTTACACAAACCTCTGCTGTCTAATAGCTCAAATGTGTGCTGTGTTCTTTGAGCTCCTGTATTCGCTTGCCTCATGCTGCTATCACAGCCGGGGGAACTCATTGTGACAACTAAATGGATAGCAACAAGGCCTGCATTTCTTACAAACAACAACTAAAGGTTTTGAACCTATTCACTAATACCCCAATGAACAAATATCAAGATTCACTTAAAGGAACCATGCACTGCAGTTAAACACTCAGCTTATTGCGGTAATAACAGGTGGCTGCCTTAAGTGGCCACTCTCTTCCTTCCTAAATGCACCCAGGCATAAAGGGCTGACTGGAGGACGGCGAGGGGTCTGGTGCATTGACATTCCCCCAATGTCCAATTTGGAACAAAGAGCAGACGGCTTTCCCTCCCTTAGGGAGGTGTGGAACAATTCCTTTTTCTCTAGCCCCTTATTTGGGGCTGAAACTTATGGATCTTAATTTTATTACTCTGATCCGTTTGGAGGAGGGGTGAGAAAGCAGAATAGAAATGGAATTTTGATTTAATGAAAGACTGTAATCCCAAAGCTCTCTGGAGATAATTCACTTTAAGAGTGAACATTATGCCAGTGCGTGGCTAAGAGGATCACGCCTGTTAGGCAGAGAGGAGAGAGGGAAAGGGTCAGTTATGAGGGAGAGGGGAAAGTGGGGAGAAATGGAAGATGAAAAGGAAAAGGATGAAAAGAGACAATAATCAGGCGCAGTTTACATCTAGAAAAAGAAAGAAAGAAAAAAAAACATTCATATATACAGTAATGCAGTAATAATAATAATAATATTTAAATCAATACAATATATGTGAAAATTAAAACACAAATGCTTGAATTTAACATTTTTTATGCATTATCTTAAAATATGAGTTAAATGTGTAAACTGGCAATAGAACTATTTTACATAAACAAGACAAATTCATTTGAATTCTGTGGGTAGTCTAGATCAATGTCATAAAATTGTTGCAGTTTCTACTAGAGACAAACTTATAATCAGCTGTGACCAATGTTGAATATAAAAACACACACAAAAACACTAGACTATGAAACCCAATTTTCGACACTGAATAAAAAATAAATAAAAAAAGCTAATTGTGACTTTACTTCGCAATTACGACGAAATCAGCCTTTTTTCTTAGAACTGAGACAAACTCGCAATTGCGAGATCAAGCTTGTATCACGTAATTGTGAGGAAAAAATAGTCATACCTGCAAAATAAAAAAGTCACAATTAAGTAATTAAGTCAAAGTCAGAATTTACAATTGCGAGATAAAAAGTCGCAGATTTATTTATTTATTTTTTTCATTGGCGGAAATTGCTTCCATACTGGGCACTGAACAATGCTGCCTTTCTCTCTCTTTTTTACTTTTTTTGTACTTAGGAGAATTTAACCTTGATCCGTTAAGCCTGCAAGCAAAACAGGAGTGCTTACAAAACTCATCTAAAAGGTCCTGATGAGTTCCGGCAGATGGAAATATGTGGCATTTCCAACTTATAAATCTGTGAATGATAACCTAAAGACTTAAGAGAAGCAGACTGCTACATCTAAAAAGTCATAGAAAGAAAAAAAACATTGTATTAGGTGAATTTGCTCTCAGTTGTGAGCTTTCTGTCTGAAATAAACAAATTATTCTTTTGAGCTGGTTCTTCAAATTATTCAAACGACTCAAGAACTTCCCAGATGTCGGTATGAACCAGTCTGAGAAATTGTTCAATGAATTAATTTCATGGACAGTTATTGAAGAACTGTGCTTGTACTCTGTGAACTACAAATAGTATCCAATTAAAAGGAAGCAAGAATTAAATGTACTTCATGAAATTTTAATTAGATAAATCAGAATATATAGAATATTAGTAAATATTTGAGAAAAACTTGAGGAGAAGAGCAGTAAAGTAAGAAAATAAAAACTAGGAAGAGGAGTAAGTGAATAGACATGATAACTGAACTGAAACACATGAAAAGGAATTTAGCATGCTGGATAAAAGTAAAGCCTTCCATTAACTAACCATGGCTCAATTCTGAACTTGCTCACCCCATTGAAACACTGTCACATTGTGCAAGGGACCATTGTGTAAGACTCCTTTGGCCCCTTTAAGGAAAGAGGTGACAACTATAAGCTCGAAAACTAAGATTAATGCTTCCCAGTGTCTGAATACCAAACCCACACTCCATAAAGACCTCCCCTTCACTTAACTAACAGCCTTCCCTCCCTCTCTTGTTTTTGGCATGGCATTCACTGTGCCCGGCGCATCATTACTCAGGCTACGGGTAATTCCACCAATGTGCTAAAGGCAATAACCCCATTCAGCGCTCAGTGTCTGTGGTGATGGGTACACGGGCAAAGCCAACAGCAGAGTAGTGGAGCATGTACCATAGTATACGCCATTACTTCACCTCTCCACCATAAAAGTAACTGTTGTTTACACTTCAATAAAAATATCAACAACTTTACTTTTCTTTACTTTAAAATATTTTGAAACATTTTGCAGTTGCATGTGAATATCACTGTAATTATTCAGTACCATCAGTACAGGTATCAGTACCTGATATCATCACTGTACCAGGACAAAACGTGAAAAATAAAACAAATACATTAGAAATTAAATATGTAATATATATTACATGTATAATTTTTTATATAATAAATGATATAAAACAAATTTAAATGAAAATATAAGTGCATATTTCATGACTTATGTAAATATTTTTACATTAAAAACTACAGTATTATTTAAAATTTTGGGGTCAGAAAGATTTGTTTAAAAAAAGATTACTTTTATTTTGAAAGGACAGACACAATAATAAATAATACATGTAAAAATTGTATGAATTACAATTAAATAAAGACATTTCTGATGTCACAAAAGATTACTGTCAAGTAAATGTTATTTTGAGCTTACTATGTATCAAAGAATACCTCATAAGTTTCCAAATCAGCATTTTAGAATGATTTCTGAAGGATAATGCACCTGAACATTCAGCTTTGCCATTTTCAACTAAAAAAGTATTTACAACATTTACCTTTTTTACTGATCAAATACAAGACATAAAAAACCCTCAAAACTGTTAAATTGTATAGCTTCCATAGCTACTATGTGCCTGTAGATGTTTGATGTTTCCTAGGGGTGAAAATTTCCAATTTGAGTCTCTTTTCATTTCTAGAGCTCAACACACAAACTAATATTTCCACAGATTTTACAATCTGACTGTGGAAAGGTATTAATGACAATGCAGTCCTCACTCATAGATAAGATGGTAACGGCAGTAAAAACAAGTTTCCCTTATACCACAAGACAGATTGTCTCATTATCTCTCAATAAGCCTGTGAAATGTCTCATATATGCAACAAATGTGTGTCTCCTGAGGAGAAACCAAGCAGTGATTGGCTTCCACTTTCCCGAGGGAGCTCTCCCTTCCTTGTAGATCGTCATCACCCGAAACATCTCTATGCAATTACCCTGAATGTAAAGCTCATTATAACAATGCTATGCGAGTTTTGAGATGACAACAAAATGAGATGAAAAGCTTCTAGCTAATTCATTCGCACAGGCACGTGGAGATTATTGTAGAGGCAGATTGCAGGGGCCAGATGGGGGTGGTTGGGTTTAGGGAAGGCGCTTGATCTCAGGGAATACCAGTGGAGCTCCAGTGACCTGAGGGACGAAGAAGCAGACTGTCGGTCGCCCGAGGGTACAATATTTCCTTTGCCAAGCAGCACTGACTTTCATCGCTTTCACCCCAAATTCACCCAACAGATATCAAAGTCATCAAATCTCCGCAAGCTACACAACGGCATCTTCCCAAGGTCACTGGCAATATCAAATCAAACGTTTAGATCAGTTCGTTGAGCTGAACTTTCGGCAAAAACTTGACTATTTACACACCGCAGCCTACAAATTCTGATCTATAGGTCTTCACTTTTAACAATTACAGCTTAAAACAGTGCTGAAAACGAGAGTTCTTTGAACTTTTTTAGCTATGGTCCAAAGTAAACACGAACCAAAGAATGTACATTCACCCTCAAAGCATCTCCCATATGAAAGAGCCAACAGCCCAAGGGGGAAGCGTTTGAAGATGTTATTCTTGAAAAACTCATAGGTGTTTTTATTGTATAATTCATGCCAGTCCGGTTTTGGTCTATGGAGTCAGTGTTTGATGATGCGCACAGCTTGTTCACAGTAGTATTAATATTTATTGACGGTTAGCCAATCTCTTCTCTCATTAGCGAGCTCTCCTTCAGGCTAGGACGGGTTTCTCTATGGCTGGTCCATATGGACTAATTCACACTTGCCAGGTATGAAGAGAACTAACTTTCAAAGAGAATAGATGGAGAAATTGTCATGAAATCAAGGAACTTGTTTTTGATGTTAAATGATTTAACATCCTCAAAAACAGTTCAGCCAGAGGAAAACTCATGTCATTATTTACTCACACTCATGTTGTTCTAATGCAGTTTGATGACTACTTTTTATTTTTGGCTTAGCACCAAAGTGCATTTCTTTTCCATGCACAAGCTGTTAATAGCGACCATGTAAGAAAATAAGGCACCATGACAATTTTATAATACAGGTAATTTGGCTCAAATTCAAGTCTTCTGAATCAATGTGATCGCTGCGTGAGCAAAGATTTATTTAACTAAAGTTATTACCATTACTACACTGAGGCTGTGTATTATCTGTGCAGAATCTCTGCACAAATTGTACTTTAAATCTTACAGACTGTCTGTCTCTTTCTCACACACATAAATATAAACATTGTATGTTTAGATAAATATGTACTCTAAACTAGGGGTGGGCAAATATGACCAAAACATTTAATTTCACAGTAACGATATATATCACAATATAGTTATTTTGTAATTAAATAAACTGATTACATAGCCTAGCTTCCGCAACTGGCCAAGCTATCTTACTACCCGCCTTCTGGGAGGTGGGGCTTGACCTGCGTCCATCAGATGCCTCTGTACACTACTGGACTGGAATCTACAACCAATCAGACCACTCATTTCGATGACGTATGCATAGCGACGGAACCTGAAGCTTGTTTCTCATTGGTTCCCACTTTTTTTGGAACGGAAATGCTCTAAAACGGCAGCTTTGCCAGACTGAATTTGCTCGCGAAATTGAATGTAGCGTCCCAGGAAGCATGGGCGGGACCAGGCTACTAATTACAAGCGATTGGACAAAAAAAGCATGTTGACTGCTGTCACTTTAAGAGCTGCCTGGATCCAATTTACTGTTACAAATATTTTCTTTCTCAGCTGTTTGCTTTCACTTCAGTCTTAAATTACTGTTTACAAAGATACTTGCAAATAGAGACATTTTGAAACATACAAGTGTGTGTGTGTGTGTGTGTATTTAACAGGTTAAACAACAACAAAAAAAACAATTTAGTTCAATACACCAGAGCAACGTTTTCACATATCGTGCAAACAATATGTTTTCAAGATCACGCAGCACAATAAGGTCACATGACCTTGTATCTGTGATAAAGACAATAGACCAAAAAGATTATTATTAAGATAATTATTAAGTATGCAATTTTATGCTCATTATGAATCACTGCTATATAGAAAATGATTTACAAGGAGACTAAAATTCTTATTGTACTCTGATGGACAAAACAACAGCATGAGGATTTAGAAAGTTAATAATAATGACAGTATTTTATCTCTGGATAATTATCAGCTTAATATTTATTGAAAAGCAATGGAAATGTACAAAATGTAACTCATTTTACCTCTGGACACACATGCAAAAATTTTCATCACGGAAAGCAAATTTTATATGGGTCAGTAGTCCGCCTCAAAAAGCTGCTACGTGTCATACTATGTTAATAGGAGTTTAGCCGTAACCCTTTAAAAACATAAATATGCAAGAACATAATTTTGCCAAAATCTGAGTGTGATTATGCGGTGTTATCTCCATGAGTCTCATTACCATCGTTCCGGGGATGAGAGCAGTGAAGGGGCAGCTGGGTGAGAGAAGCAGCAGGGTGGCAGATCCGGCAACCTGGATCTAAGCCCCACAAAAGCAGCGGGACACTGCTCTCTCACTGGTGCCCTCTAAATACATGATACTGATTTACTGTGGCAGCAAGGCAAGGACAAACAGTGGGAAGGAAAGAGCTGCATGGCTGAACCAAGACCTAAAGTAGTGAAATGTCCACTGGGAAATACAGGTAACAGTTGTAAACACACAAGTATTTTCTAACGGACCATAAAACATGAGTCCAATCCAAAGATAAACACATGGCATCCTGTGCTGTCTGACAATTACATGGACAAAAAAACCTGAGTAACAACAATTGCTTGCCTAAGCGTATTTGTTGACTGATCATATGTGACCCTGGACCACAAAATCTTAAGTCTTAAGTCACTGGGTTATATTTGTAGCAATAGCCAAAAATACATTGTATGCGTAAAAATTATTAAAAAATTTTTTTCCCAAAAATCCTTAGGATAGTAAGTAAGTATGTTCCATGAAGTTATTTAGTCCATTTCTTACCGAAAATATATTAAGATCATGTATAAATCTCAGTTTCGGAAAATTAACACTTACGACTGGTTTTGTTGACCAGGATCGCATACTCTTTTTGGGGGCTTTCTGCTAAAACATGGTGCTTTGATCAAGAGAACTCAAATCTACGCTTCCAGTCACAAATCAGCAGGACTTTTCAAAAGAGGCAGCTGGGTCTTTCAAGTCAAACATGACCTATGGTGAAGCCCAGCTATGTATCATATCATTCAATGTTAAGGAAAAAGAAAGAAAGAAAGAAAACACTTTTTATTCATCTTTTGCTGGGAATATTTTTCAAATGATTTCAGTCACTTCTGAAAACAAATGGCATGGTTATTTAGTCATCACAATTTCAGCCACAAACAAAAATGTTGATGAAGCATGCCTTTGATACAGTTCATAGCTCCAGCTACTAAACTGAATATTTGAATATGCAGATTCAAATAATGTAGCTGCTAAACAACTTGCTCATTGTAATGACGGAATCAAAAAGAATGATTAATTCATTAAAACCACTAACAATAGGATCAATTCCAGACCTATTAAAGTTCTATCCTTTATGTTCAGTTAACAAATGCATTACCAGTGCTCCAGGACTAAAAACGACCCTGCAGATAAAGATTTGTCTGCACTGGAAAATCAAAAGGAAGTTCAATTGACCCAGACCACCTCAAGAGCGATTTCCACAGGGTAAAAATTAATTCATTCTTATGGGTTGTTCTACTTCAGAGCACTTTACAGATCAAAGGCTTCGCTGCGAACGTATGTAAACACAGTTTAGCTGAGCTAATCGTTCCTTGCGTCACTTAGTTAAATCATCGCCCGTTTCGTGACTTCTGAGGCGCGCTTTAATTGCATCATTTCTCTCCTGTATCAGTGCTTTACGACACTTGCTGCTCTACCTCATTGATCTGTCCCTCTGATTGTTAGAAACGGTGAGTGAAAACACTAGGGAAAGATTCCGTTTTTTAGGCCGAGCAGTCAGACAATGATAGAGCCGAAATCTCATTTCACGACTCGCTGCCGTGTTTGCAAAGCCTGAAGCAATGATGCATCCCGGGGAGTGCTTCGGCTTTTGAGACGCATACAGGTTGTCTAGGTGGACGTCAAAAGGCGGCGAGATAAGAACGTTAACAAATGACACCGGGGGCTAAGGTCACACTACACTGGGCTCAAGCTTCCCAGGTCTACTCATTTGGGTGCTAATGGCTTATTGATCTGAAGCATTTCTCCCCGAAGCAAGGCCGCGTAAAACCCCGGCGCTCAGCGGAGATCAGGCGAGCTGGACTTCTGCAGACACAGTTGTTCCTTCCAGTCCATTTTGTAGGATGTCGATCAATATGGCTCCTTAAACTGCTTTAAAACGCTCATACATCTTATTTTCGGATTACTTTGAGAGCCTTTAAGGAACCAGGCAAAAAAGGCACTCTCTTTAATGTCTGGGTTTTTCAAAGCGAGTTTTAGCTAAGGCAAAGTCACAGTAAAGAGGTTTCGAAGGAGACTTACACATCTGCATCAAAAAGCAGCAGGTTATTCAGTCCATTGGTGCTGCAACACTATGGTTTCCTTTCAAAATAGACATCCATCAAAGATGCTTCCTAACTACATCAGTCAGTAAAACTTACAGCGTAAATTTAAACTCTAGTAGCAACCATAGCAGCAGTGAGGAGATTAATGGGGCTCAACTTTTCAGTACCGCTAATACAAAACTGCGTCGCTAAATTAGATGGAGGAACAACTGGAACTATTACTCAAGAATAATTGCTCATTACATCATCAGAACTGTATAGGCCGCCAGGCAAAAATCATATTGACAGAAAGCCATTCGTGGTGGTGTGTTGATTTACCAAGTCTCTTGTCTCTTGTTTTCATTTTAACACAGCTCAGTCATATTATTAATGGCCACAAAATGGTCTTTGTAATTGCGCTGTTGATTTCTTTGTTTTACCTTCTCTTGTGAGCTCACTTGGGTTGTCAGCCTTTGTGTAATATCTCACACATAGCACTCTTGTATTGTGGCCTTACACCATCCTCTATTGATCAGTGTAATAACTGCTTATTAGATTTGTTTGGTCACCCTTTATTTTAAGGTCAATATTTTAAAGGTAATTGTTAGTTGCTAAATATAGGTATGGGGTAGTATTAAGGGATCTAACATAAATCCATGCAGTATAAAGCATTAATATGTGCTTTATAAGTGCAAATAAACAGCCAATTTACTAGTAATGTCCTTAAGTGTTAACATTTTTTTCCCCAATACAGTTGTCACAGTTTTCCTTCTGTTAGTAAAAAATCTGAATAAGATTTTACATATTAATTATGTAAGGATTATTGTAATTATTTAAAATAATAATGATTAATAAAAATCTAGAACTTCAGAACTGCATCACCACCTCAGGTGTGCATTATTTTAATAGAACATAGAACAAGTTGGAATTATTTTGGAATTATTCATTTTTGAAAGTTATGGTTTTGAAACTCCATTATGGTCAATACAATAATCAAAAATTAATGTTTTTTAAATGTAATTCATTCCTAATGGCGAAGCTGATATCAGGACTATTTGATGTATAGAAAGTTCGACAAACAGCATTTATTTTAATGATATATTTTTATAATATTGCAAATATCTTTAGTGTCACTTTGGATCGATTGATTTTTTATTTTATTTTAATTTTTTTTACAAAAATCTTATTTATCCCAAACTTTTAAATGTTAGTATATCACAGTGTTAATAAATACATGCTTAAAATATTATGCAGCAAAATCTAGAATAACTAGAATTAGAAAAAAACAAAACAAACAAAAGAAATTGATTATCTTAGAGTGATTTCTGTCTGCTTAAAATGTACCTTTAATACAAAACAGCTATTTTACATTGTAATACTATTGATAATGTCCACTTATTCTACAATTCTTCATTAATTATGTGCAATAAATTCTCAATTTGAAAAATAACGTTATAAAAATCAAATCAACATCAGAAACAGAAATAACTGGAGCATTTTCAAAACTAAAATGCATTTTAAAAAAAGAAAATGATGGGTGTGTGCAGCCATTTAATCACCTCATTAAGACGCACAGCAAAAGCACTCTAAAGCAATTAATTTCTCCTTTTTAATGAGGATATTATGCATACTGCATTGCTGAACAAAACTGTGTTACTCATCTGCAGAAAGTTCTCATGAATTTTTGGCCTCTCACAATAGTGCCTCAAAACAAATTTACATTTATTCATTTAGCAGATGAGCATCACATGCATGATAACACCGGGAGTTATTCTGTGAATGTAAAGAGCACGCAATAAGTGCCATATTGCAGCTATGGGAGGCAGGAGGAAATGAACAGGCAAGATGTTATCGTGTGTCTCCATCCAATAACAAATTGCTTGTGCACACATTTTATTTTTCCCTCCATATTTGTGGCAACGGTGGGCAAGGCGTACCCTACAAGAGTGGGCTTCCTGGTGTCTAAGATTTGCTCACTGATTATATTAACGGGGGAGGGTCGGTGCAGAACAACAATCTGTGCACAAATCTCAGCAATGCCAAAAACGAGACACCGGTGGAATGAAGTCTATTCACGTGCCCATCAGTCTCCTTTCATCTCCCGTGGTACTCAGCAGGTGGACATCTCTGGCAACAACGCAGATACACTAATGTCATAAATGTGTCGATGCATGTTCTAAATTAAAGATGAAGCATTACATACACCTTGTTTCACTGAAAAGGAAGACAGATAATTAACTGACAATTAACTAACATCTATTGACAAAAGACAATTCACCGGAGAAAACAACGGGAAAGAATGACAAGAAAGACAGAACAAAAACCGAATTATATAAAAAATGATAGATACAATTATACTGTACATTATAGCACAGATAGACAGGAGATATATATATATATATATATATATATATATAGTCTCATTCAACTGTGTTTACACTCCCAAGTGCCCTGTATGCCATCTTCTCTTAAATTGAGTCCGGGAGAGCTGGATTGCACTACAACAGCATGCACACTGGTCAAAAGGTGATACAACAGGTCCTCCTTACATTTGGTCAAATTTGATTAAAAACTATTCAACAACAAAAATATGTGTAGACAATTTTTTTCTATAATGTCGACTAGTCATTTAAGCCCCAGATTTTCTAGATATTGTAGACATGTTTTAGATCAGAAGATATTTTCCATCTGGATTCAAGCTAACATAAATCTGCACCCATGAACCTCTCTGATTGTCCATATTTGAGGATTGCTATGCCACACTAAGCTCCTGTATTCCAGCGGGGTGTTAATCCCCCCGCCTCTGATGTATCAATAGTGGGTAATTTATTTACACCAGGTTGGATCCAGTAGTTAAGCCAAAGTAACCAAGCAACAATGACTGAGCTTCAGACAGACTTCAGGAGCACATAGTTGGTGGTCTGGTGGAGACTAATGGGACCCTTTAAATGCAGTCAGAGTCATGTGGTGCTGATTGAAAGTAGCAGGAAAGATGGCAAGGATTTGATAAAGGCTAAAGCCACAGCACATGACACAAATGACAAGGATGGGAAAATATTCAACCCATTATCCTGCTCCGACATATGGGAATTCGGCAACTTTACAATAGTTTATAATGTTTATTTCAATATGCTCAAGAAGCATTGTGCACTTCAGTGTACAAGTTTGCAATGGTTTGGCCATACAGATTTGAAATTTTCTAAGACTTCAGACTTACTTGCGTCACAGCTTCATAAAGGGCTGTGAGCTCACCACAAGCCTGGCACTTGCCCACACACTCCTGGCTAGCACCATGTCTCCTGCCCAGCCACATGTGCCATGTCAGGACTGCAAATACAATTGCAGGGTGCCGAGTGGCCCAGCCAGGCTGTTCAGCCCAGACTGATCTTTGTACTGTGCAAGCCTAGGGGCCTTCTGGCAAAGGACAGTCGTTGTGTTTATCCAAGTCTGACAGCAGAGAAAAGCCTCAGTCCAAGGAGGTCTGACAGCACAGAAGGTCACAGAGGTCAAAAACTTCTGGCTAATCCCAGTTCCAAATTCTCTGTTTCCACAGTGACTGATTCACATGCCGTCTTAAAGCAACAGTTTACCTTAAATTGTATTCTATTCACCCTCAGGCTATTTAAGATAAGCAGATGAGTTTGTTTCTTCATCAGATTTGGAGAAATTTAGCGTTTTTGCTCACTAATGGATCCTCTGCAGTTAATGGGTGCCAGAGTTCAAATGGCTTATAAAAACATCACAATAATCCACAAGCAATCCACACAAATCCAGTATTATAAAGTGAAAATATACATGCTTTAAATAGTCAGGATAAAATTGCTTGTGGCTAAATACAGAATAAAAAAAAATTCCAAAACAGTTATGTATCTGGATTCTGATGCGAGAAGACAACAGGGGAGGAACTTTTTTTCCCCTTTGGAGGAACCATTATTAAGGAAGAAGCGATAATTGAAATGCTTTAATGATGGATTTGTTGCTTTTTAAACATGCAGCTTTACAATTAAATAGATGTTAATTAATAGACATATGTAACCACCTTTGGATTATTGTGATGTTTCTGTTTATTGTGATCAGCTGTTTGGACTCTCATCCTGATGGCACCCATTCAGTCCATGATACAATACAAATTTTTTGAGTCTTCTGATGAAGAAAGAAAGCAATCTAAATCCTAAGATTATATTAGGGTGAGTATGTTTTCTGCATACTCTTCCTTTAATGCTTCTTATCTGTAGTAAAGTAAGAAAAGAAACGTGCAAATGATTGGAGCAAAGAGGGAAAAGTGTGAAAATAGAATTGGTAATGAGTCTTTTTTCTGACAGACATAAAATAGAAAAATATAATCCGCCAAGGATCCACAGAAGCTGTCGCAGCTTTTTAAAGTTGTACAGAAAAATGTGCAGAGGTAATAGTATGTGCTGAGTTTGTGTCAGTCAGAAAGAAAGACTGATCAGGTGCCACTTGTATTTTCATTTTATTGTAAGTTCAGAATTTGTATCCTCAGCTCTGCAGCTCCTCGGCCAGTAATAACTGTGATATTAATTATGAAATGCCCCTGACAACATTACGCTTGAAATATATGCAATATCTCTTGTCGCACTTAGACTTGCAAAATAAAGCCAGCCATCACTTTCTACTCCACATAATATAAAAATGCATTTGTAGCACATGCTAAAAAGCAATTTAAAATAAATACGCAATAATATGAGGGAAACTGATCTTCTGATACTGGCCGCCAATTCTGGAATTGTCATCATGGTATACATAATCATTTCCTCATGACACCTTCCATGTAGGACTGCAATTCTGTCAGCAATAATACACAGAGTTTATTCAAGCACTGCTTCTATGCAATATATACTGTATAACATAACCACTTCAGACAGATATTCCATTCCTAACAAATATCCTCAATTTTTCTGTCCAATTACATATGAACTCCTTTATGTCATAATTGCCTGCTTTTTACACATTTTTCATACACATATTCTCTGTCATAAAATTACCCATCTTGCCGATGCAGTTCCCACAATTAGCCTATATAGTAGGCTAGTTCAAAAACTAATAACTTTGCAACAGTTATTAATGATTTCATGAAGGATCACTGAGAGTCCACAAACTGTGAACAATCAAACTAAAGATCCTAACAGCAGGCATTTTTCCAGTGAACTCCAACTCATCATTGTCACAGAAAAACTATCTGACACTGCTTTTATTAAAGAAATACATGAAAGCTATAGCAAGCCACAATAGCTATAGCGGATTTCATTTATTTGAGATCCTGAGCATCTTGTGCTTTGACAGAAGGATTACGGTACATCCATAGTCAGTACTTTGTATATTTTATTATACTGTATACATATACATATACATAAACACACACACACACACGTATATATATATATATATATATATATATATATATACACACACACACACACAGCTTTAGATTCCAGGTGTTCTATAATAAGAGTGTATGAAAACTGGAAATCACACACACAATCTCAGCAGCAAGGTGCCAAACAGGTCTGAAAATACAACCTCAAAATACAAGATCTACACATCCCATTATAAACCGAGGTTTGTTAGTAATGTAATGTAATGTAATGTAATGTATTGTATTGTATTGTATTGTATTGTATTGTATTGTATTGTATTGTATTGTATTGTATTGTATTGTATTGTATTGTATTG
>JAUYWG010000039.1:11359459-11376654 GCA_034779775.1 Enteromius afrohamiltoni | reverse complement strand
CAAATATATATATATATATATATATATATTTATTATGTATACATAAATACACAAATGAACATATATATTTAAGAAAAATAATATGATAAATATATACACACACATACATGGAAGTATTATCAAAATATATATTGTATCTGTGAATTTGTACATACAAAATAAATATACACAGTATCACACACATATTATGTAAACAAATTTTTTAATTTTGGATTAATAATGATTAATCATTTGACGGAACTATTACTACCCTCAAAATGTAGAACAGTAGCGTTTATGTATTCATTTAATCAATATTTACTGACCTCAACATTTTTAAACAGTAGTGTACTCTTAATAATTTATTAAAATTTTAATTTATCAATCAATATTATATTTCTATTAATTGATGTGTTAAATGTTATATATTGGTTTTGATTTTTTTCTGTCTTAAACTAAGGTAGTTGAACATTTTCTAGCATTAGATACCGGGTATCATCCTACAACACAGCCCTACTGTACATGTGATATTCCCCACCGTTATCCCCACAGCCAAAAACCCTTTAGCTGTTAGTTCAGTGTGTGGAACAGTTGAGTCTACACACGGCAGGTGGCCCGAGATAATGAACAGGACATCCAGTCCACCATGCTTTGTGTCGGTCTATATGCAACGGTCTCAATCACGGCCCTTACAGACCGACTCTCCACAGTCTGTAATCAATGATGTATTGAAGCAGTGCAGTGAAATAAAGGGCTCTCTAGATTCATGTCCATAAGGTCACTGCATTTAAGAACACCACTGAGAACAATTGGGAAGTTGTTAACCGGATCGTATTCTTCTCTTAAAAGGCCGCTCACTAATTTACTTTGTCTCACGGCTACTGTCGCTGATGTGCTTTGTCTCACTCTCAGACACTTTAGGCTTTTCTTCTCTCTGAAGAACTGACTCACACTTCGGTAGTTAAATCACACGCACAAGTAAATCACACAGAAACGCACAAGCCCCTGCCTCCTGTACCCAAAGGCACATTTTGACAGTTGTGTCAGAAGGAGGAGCCGTTCCTGACCGTGATTTCTCATAAAAGGTCTTGGGTCCTTAAAACACAATTCTAAGCCTTTCCCTCTCTCACAATCTTATTCCAATTGTCCTAGAAAATGTTTACAAAAAGCGAATCATGCGATCCGACAGTTCTTTTGACCTTTTCAACCTAAACACTCTGGTCCAGCATTTAAGAACGTTACCTCCTGCAACAGTTAACTGACTCAAATGTTGAATGTCAGCTGATCACAGTGGTGCTACATCATCATTTGTCTTCTTTAGAACCATCACTTATTCCAGTGCTTCATCCTATTTGCGTTGACGCACGGACAGAAACGCTTTACGTGAACACACATTCAGCAGTCTCAGTGTTTACCATCTGGGTGGAGATAGTAAACAGAATCAATCTCATTAGAAAAGCATTGACGGGAGAGATAGCAGAGCCGCCATCATGAGTATGACTTCCCGTATAGTAATTCAATAAGTGGTTTGTAAGCTCATGCATTAATTTAATTCAATTAGGCAATTTTGTCTCTTGATATCTCTGGTCCCGTTTTGCAGGGAGAAAGGATTACCCATCAGGCATTGCTTTGGGTCCCCTACATGTCTTTATGATGTGGAAGCCGCTGATCCATGACTACAGCGATAGCATTGAGCAGGAGGTCAATACAACAACAAATCTGAGGCAAACATCTGGTTAAAGTATCTACAAGTCAATTCAAGCCACCTTTATTTATATAGTGCTTTTAACAGCACAGATTGTGTCAAAGTAGCTTTACAGTGTTAAATAGGAAAATAGTGTGCAATAATGCAAAAGGACAACAGTAAACACACAATTTGAAGTAAAAGTAGTCGGTTCATCATTGATTCAGTGATGCTATCGCCGAGCTCAAATAGTATCCCCAACTTCCTTAACTTCCATCTGCAGGCTTTTGTGTCGAGTTGGTGAGTCCATCCATCCATCCAGCAATCCTATGGAAACTAGTTTTCAACTAATAGCAAAAGATATATCTACCTCACAATTTCAACTTTCCTTTCAGCAAACTCTGATTATGACTTCATATTGAGACTTTGTTTGTTGTATCCGCTGCTCACTTATTTTTTCAAGCAACATGACTAGATCTTGTAACGTAACTTTATATCCCAACTGTGACTTTTTAATCTTGCAACTGCCACAGTTACATATTTCTTACTCCTCTGTATAAATGGGCTTCCATCCAATCCAGTTTAACTTCCCAATTTCACATACAAATTGAAAGTCCATGACACCGAATCAAGATTCAGGCTTCACCTATCCTGTATTTACCTCGTTTGCTCCAATTTGCAGCCAGTTTCATCTGTCATATGCTTCATCACCCTCCAAACCAGTCCTAAATTCACTGGGGAATGAAGTGAATCAATCTGGTTGATAAACCTGCAATTATAGTCTCCTCTGCTGGACAGATGAAAGAGAATCTTTTAGAGGGGTCGTTAAGCTCATTTTCTGAAATTAGTGTTACTTTGCAAAGAAGACCGAACAGACGTTTGGCACATTTCTGCAGAGAGATGAAGGCCTTGCCTCTGTCCATTTCATTTGCTTTCCAAACACCATCCTTGCTCTCTTCTCATGCCCTTAGCTTCAAGCTCCCCCCCCCTCGTTTCTGAAACTACAAAGTAAGCCGCTGAGATATTAATGGAAATTATATATAGCAGGTGAGAAGGACTGTCAAAAGGGCAATACAAGTTTTAGAGAAAGTTACTAGCAACTTATAAATCAAGAAAGAACAGAAACACAGGTCTTTACAAAATGAATTCACCATTGTAAGACAGTTAGGTATCTGACAGGAAGATAACATGCAATGGTTAATATTTATGAGCGCCAGAGGAAGTAAAAGTGAAAAGAATTAATCAGGGTAACGGAGATGAATGTTAATTACAGCAGACATCATAGCTCATTTGCTAAGTTCATATCTCTGAAAAAACTGAAGAACAAAAAGGTAAATGGTGAATAAAATGAACATTAGTCAGGACCTCAGCGTTTAACCCTCTCTGTTAACATTAACACTGCGGCAGGCTATGCAATAAGTGCTGAAAGATCAGGTATATGCTACAGTACATGGATGAAAAAACCAACACTGAATATCATAAACACACATGTATATGTAGACATATAGACATACTGCCTAAGACAGACAGGCAGATAATGAACTGACAGGTCTAGTCTGTTCTCTAAACTTCAAACCCACCTGACATCCAGATAAGTGTGCTCTCACCTCAACAAAGATCAGACGGCTTTAATCTAATTACTGAAGCAGTGCAAGCCTGCATTACTGACTAGCTGTAGCTGTGCCGTTTGTTCTGCAATCATGCTGAGAGGTGGACAGACCTGATCTGCTCTCATTAAAGCAGCTAAGCACCACCCGGGCTCTGTGGAATGGACTCAGTTGGGACGGGACTTATTTCATGCCCAAATATATATCCGGGGTTATTCAAATGATGCTTACTAGACAAGTATGGGGTTCTGTGACATCGACTAAGACATTCGTGAACTTGCTTTACTATAGTGTAATGTACATGATCACAGTCCAAAGACACATGCACAAAACCATTTAAAAAAACAACACTAAAAAATATTGTGTTCCTCAACAATAAGCACCAATTAATGTCCGAACAAATTTATTCAAACTACTTCCTGTGGTTTTTACTATTTTTATCTTTTCATTTATATTATTGTCATTTTTTGGACAATATTTAGCACATCCTGATGTGATCAAATTAACCTCAATATGCGCTAACATTTATCATTTCATGCATTTATACAAAACTGTTATATGAGTTCACACAATTATACTGATACCTTTTAATATGTTGGAAATTCCACACAGACACACAAACGATCTGTTGAATAGTTCTGAATTAATTAGATGAAAGTCTACAAGTTGAGAGCCCACAGAACTCTCAGAATAAATAAATAAAATGAAATAAAAAGTACATTAAAATCAACTCGATATTGACTGCTTTTCTTGTTATTTATTTTAAATAAAAACATGACCAATTTACCAGGAACGTTAAACATATCACTCAGCTGTACTTGTGTTGTTTGAAATCTTTGTATAAAACCTTGTATAATGTCCATGTGGTCAAACTACAGCAGCACTCTTAGCTTAAGAACTTTGCAGATTTACCCGACCAACAACTGTGCAACCTTTCCAACTTTAATTTTTAAAGCATATTTCGTCATAAAAAAAAAAAAACAGCTCTGTATGAGTGCATTATTCAAAACTACACTGAAATCGCAACACAGTTAAGCATGTAAACACACAAAACACATTTTGAATAGCGTTATTACTGGTGTGGCCTGTGCTGGAGACTTGGGGCCTCGCACTAATCTTGCGTGGAGACAGGCCTATTGGGGAAGTGTCAGAGTGCCTGCAAACAGAAGGAACGCTTACACGGACATGAAAAAAAAGAAAAGGCGGAAAGGAGGTGATGGGTCCCACAAACCATGCTGACAAGAAGAGAGAGAAAGAGACCGAGAGAGAGAGGGAGGGAGAGAGGAGACATGGGAAGCATTGAGCACAGTTCCCTGGAAGTGCTGGCAAGTCAAAGAGATAGAGAGACATTGAGGAACTACTGAGAGCTTTGAAAATGGGAGGATGGGTAGAAACAATACAGGAGGAGAAAAAAAGGGGACTTTGAACACTCTTTTGCCATATTGCCCTATTTTTTACATTTATATAATCTTATTTAAAAGTTAATCTTTATGAGCTAATATTACTGTGATGGCTGTATTCACTGTAGCATTTAAAATTATTTTAAATGTTTTAAATTTTTAAATTATTTCATTTATTAGTAAAAAAAAAAAAAAAAAAAAAAACACTGGCCAGAATCACAACCCCTGTAGCATCCCTAATTGCAAGTGACCTGATTAAAAGAAAAGGATATGAACATGCATGTACAGTATGCGAGTTTGCATAGAAAGCCTCACCCTTGTGTATGTGAGATTTGCATCTATTCAGATAATTGTTCCAAAGAAGAAAAGAGGAGAAGTCAAGAGAATTCTCTCCTTCCTTCTCTGTCAGAGAGCATAAAAGTGCAGAAAGAAAAACAAACAAAAAAAAATCCTCAAACATCTTTCTCTATCCTTCAGCACAGAGTACCATAAAATGTACCAACTCTCCATGTCGTAAATACAACTGTGGGAGTCGTTTAACATCCTCATCTCAACAGAGGATCATAGCTACTTAGAGCAGATAGCACTCCCTGCTGCACTGCTGTGATTCAGGACACTTTTCAGCTCGATTGCTACAGCTGACACGGTACAGAAAAACTGAGGAGAAAGGTAAGGACTCGTGTGAATAAATGAGACTGAGAAAACTCTGGCTAAGTTGTAGAGAAGCTCAGAAGAATAATCATCTCTAAAGCTGTGTGACACAAAACCACAACTCACAAACACTGATACCGGCTTACACACATTGGGAGAACGTCAGTCACTGCACAGATGGGTATTAGTCAAATGATTTATTCATGAATAACAGGTATTGAAATATTCTTTTGGATTCCATTCCAGGCCAAAATTGGGAAAGTGACAAGCGAGCGAGAGCATGAATAACAGAAACGTAAATAAAGCCGAGTCATGGTTAAATATTCTACTAATCTTGGCAGGGATTAGATGGTCATAGACGTATGCTGTCAGGCACATGGACCGATTAAATAGGAACTGGGATTTTGGGAGTTTGTAGCACTATGACAAATAGTATATACATATCAACTATAGAAAGGAGCTTGTGATTTATAATGTGAAAAACAAAAAAGACTGGATGCTTTCTGTTGTGTTGTTACTCTCGAAAACACACAGAGTACAACATGCTCTTCTAATGATTCATTAGACTGAATCAGAATCATTTCAACAGAGCAAGTCAGTCTGAAAAGAACCCAAGTTAACAGACTGAAATGGCCAGACAACTTTTCATAGGCTTTTTCACTGATTTATTAAACAGAGGGTAAGAACTGTCTGAATTTATGTGTTGAAAAAGGCGATTTATAAGTTTATATATAGCAACACTTCCTATGGTTATTGTTGCTCACTCGGACACTCAGATTCCTATGTGATTTTCAATCAGCTGTGCTCATAAAATGGTAAAAATAAAAAGGATATTAGAGCCCTGCAAGGGCCTGAAATTTAAGCCCGAGACCGGCCCTGGCCCTAGAAGCTCGGACCCGAGCCCAGCCCGTGTCCAACAGCTTATCAGAATTACCAGCCCGAGACTGACCCGAGCCCGTCTTTTTCCCCTCTACCAAAACGTCTTATACTGCTGTTTCAGCTATTAAAATAGTTTGATTTTGAGTGTAATGGCAGAATGATTATATTTTGTTCCGTTTTTTATTAAGCTAATTTAGACATTTTTTGTTCGTTAAATATAGGTTTGTGTTTTTAAAAGTACCAAGCGGCCAGCGCCAGACCGTGAGCTGATCATAAAGTATGACTGGTCAATTTTGCCTTCTCAAATCATCATGACTTGCCTTAAAAAAAAGAAACGATAGGCATGCTAGAACAGTTCAAACATATAACAATGTTTAAACGTTAAACGCTAAAAGAATAAATGTGCAAGATGGTTTGTGCAGAAAGTGACGCTATAAAGCGCGTTCTGCAGGAGATAAATGCAACAACCAGCACTTGGATTGTATAGCCTTCACCTTAATTTTCTCTTATAAAGGTAGGAGTAATACGACATTCAGAACTGTAAAGAATTGGTCTACTTTTATTTGTGTGCACTGACAGTAAACCTGATTTTATCAAATAAAGAAAACAAGCGCGTTCTGCCTTCTCGTCTTGAACAGGAGCGCTTCACAAAATGAGCTGAAACTCAGCAAAAAAAGCATGATAAATATATCTATAGAAAGCTTTAAATGACCACTTAATTAAATAAAAAAATCGGAAACAAAAACTAATTAGTTAATTGAAATAATCTGTAAAGATGACTTCTCTTTAAAAGCGCGTCGATGAGGAGATGAAGAATCAGGAATTTATTCTAAGATTTATTCGAAACAATATAATGCATTTATTACTTTTTTAAATGAAACTGGGATTGAAATGCACATGCACAGACATAAACCTTCATTACAAAAGAGCAAAAGCTTGTCTGAGAAAAATTTGCTGTTGCTAAGGTCACTAATGTTTGGGGGGCAAGGTATTAAACTCTTTTTAAACAATTTAAACTAAAATTTTCTGGGGGAAAAAAAAAAAGTCTTTATTTGTAAGCATTATCCCGATGAACAAAATGCGTCATGCAGGAATCAAAATTTATTGGTCACAGAGCTTATTTTTTCCATAATCCAAAAGCCAATGGCCAAACCCTATTTGAACCAGGATGATGCTAACGTCTGGGAAAAATCCGTCATCACTGAAACACCCTATTCAGTGCCGCCCACTGCAAAACCAAAATCCTGTAGGAAACATAAAACTAAAGTCTGTCAGAACCATGTGTGAGAAAAAGCTCTTTAAGAATCCTCTTCTCTTCTACCAGCCTGCCAAACGAATCATTGGCCTGTGGCTGATTGTTACTGCACACTTTGATGAGCAAAGACCACCTGGAACATCTCTACCACGAGAATACAATGTGGAAAAAAATAGATAAATGAAACAAAAAGCGTGTTATTACCACTTCAGCTGCCCTTCACCAACAGCTACGGAGTGTGCTGGAGGCAGTGTCTTTGTCTCTCCCTTTATTCGGTTTCCATCTCTCCTTATGTGCCTGTCACATTCCCCACCCCCACCCCCACTCACAGACAACAAACAGAGACCTAAGATTTCATATCAGTAAGTAGCTCAGGAAACTCACCCAAAAGCTTATCCACAATATCCAGGCAATATCCACAATATGCAGGCGAAAACACGTACGCCGACTTTCTTTGTTTTCGGTCTCTCTCCCTCTCTATTACACTTCCTTAATGAATACATTTTCACATTATATCAGCATATCAGAGGAAATGCAAGTCAAAAAGGTCCCATATGCTCTCTAAAGTTTTTGAAATGCATATATATGCGTGAGTGTTGAAAGCATGACAGTTTTGAGAGAACACAGACTGAAAGCTTCGTGCTGATGAATGTCCGCACAAGACATTATCATTTGGATATAAATGCTACTTGGGTAAAAACAAGTATTTGTTTTTGTATTTTTGAAGATTTTGGTTTTTTTGCACAAGCAGGACCTTCTTGTCCTTGAACTGAATTAACCCCACTGATATGCCATATCCACTCTCTCTTACACCCACACACACACACACACACACACACACACAATCCGCACATGGTGAGACACTAATTGGATTTATATTATGCACACGGACAGTTCATGGTCACCTGGGTCTTTGTCTCACAATAACTTCACTCCCACCATCACAAACACATGCTCAGTCTCTCAAAAGCACTAATGCATGTTTTCTGATCATATTAACTGAACAACAAAGCCCTTGGGCAATAACAAAAGCCAGCAATAATTACCGCAGGTTTCCACACATGCTTACAACTCACCTTCATAGACATTTCACAATTTCAAACAAAGAAAAGTTACTTAAGATTTCTCTGCCAGAGCGATTTGGAGGACCATCGTGACATTGATCACTAGCGAAGGTCAGCTAAGAATTACTTGAACGCTCATGACTTGCATTTTCTTTTTGAGAGACAAATTTATGAAGAATATTTTGAGACCCCTCAAGGTTAAAAAAATGATAAAAATGTAATCGTCTATATTACAATATTTTTACAAAAACTTGTCATCTCCTTGGTGCATTCAAGAGTTAATGAGTAGCACAGCACAATTTGAGAATTAATTATTCTGATTTTTTTAAAAGAATCAGTAGATCCATATCACAAAACTGGTCTGCATGATTCGTTCAGGAATTTAGCTGATCTAGTTCGCAACGGTTAAAAGCCAGTGAAGAATGAATTCTCACACAAACGATCTGTTTAAGATATCGCACAGCTTCAAAAAAGCTTTTATGACACTTTTATGATTATTATGCATCCATTTCGAAGCAGTTGCGTAAAAAAAGATGAGTCTATTTTCCACAACATCAAAACAAAGTCATTGAACATTAGAGTGAGTAAAAAATGACAAAATTCCCACATTTTTGGTTGAATTATTCATTTAATGCAGTTAAGTATAAACCTGCTGATCCTGTTGGACAATCTAACAAATCCTAAACTTGTAGTTTGCTTCCTTTTCCCAGAAATGACTCACAGGCCAGTTTATAGGAAAAGGTAATAAAAGAAAATTAAAGGGTCCAGCACAGTGATAACTGCAATGCAATTATGCAGGTCAGACCACAGTGAATCAATCAGTATGACATCGTGACTGTACACACCATAAAAATATCGATTTCATGTTAAAACTCTCCTTTCTTCTTGTTAATTGGTACTGGACTTCATAGTATAATTTTCTTTAATTTTTTTTTTTTATTAAACCTGCACTTTAAAAAAACACATTTATATTCCCACGAGGAACACTTCCTACCTTAAAGTAAACAAATGAGATCCTCCTCACAAGGTGCTGCAATACCTGGAGAGCAGCACCAGGAAATGACTATACTAAAAGCAGTGTTTGCTAACTCATTTGGCTCCGCTTCACTCTGTGTGTACTATGTGCATGTGGATTGAATAAGAAAGACACGTAACACAAGAGCTCAGTCTAATAGCTGCACATAATACATAACCCTTCTAACACAGACCAGCTTTGTTAGTTGTAACCTTGCAGAGTCATTTAATATAAAAACGAGATACTATTCCCACCGGCATCTCTCGTGTCTCTTAAACATGCTTGCCTGTGATACAGGCGGTGAGGTTCATTATCTCAACAGATTCGATAAACATTCCACGGTAGACGAGATACCTGATTATGTCTGTGACCTGTGACCTTGTACGATACGCCCTATTTGACCTCTTTTTTAGAGACTGAGAAAAAAAAAGAGATTTTGTGCATTGGAGCTTCATTATATTTGTGGTGACGGTATGTAAAACAAGTGAAAAAGCAACGAAACTGTGAGTCAAAACAGGAAAAAAAAAAAAATTCTTTACTCTCTGCTTTTTTTATGTCTTTCTTCAAATAAAATAAAGTCACTGCTGTGAAATAATACATAAAACAAGGAAATAAAGAAGAAGAAATCTTTTCTTCCTTAAGCTTACAAACTAAAATCTTTGAAATATTTCTGCTTCACAAAACATCTACTGAACACACTACCGTTTGAGGTCAGTAAAGAAAAGCATTAAAGAAAAATAGTCTTATACTTAAATTACGTATTAGGTTGATCAAAAGTGACAGAAAAACAAGTATAATTCTACAAAAGAAGGACAATGCGCCGCTGAAGACTGAATAAATGGCTGTGAAAATTCAGCTTTGCCATCAGAGAAATACATTTTAAAACAAATTAAAACGGAAACCAGTTCTTTTTTTGATTCTAATAATATTTCCGGATAGCAGTGTTGTATCTTTGTTCAAAAATAAAATGCAGCCTTGATGAGCATAAGAGGTTTTTTTCAAAAATACTTTGAATGATAGTGTACAAGCAAATTATGAAACACTCTTTCAGAACTTTTATCCTAAAATGTACCATCATCACACTCAGCTTCTCTTATTTTCTTTTTGTTTGCATCAAAGACTAACAATATGTAAACAAATAATTAACCGCCAAATGAATGATACAACACAGTGTATGTTTACCCTGCTAGTTTAGATCAAAATACTGTTTTGAAAAGCACTATTACAACATTTCATTAATGTTCACTCATTTTGTAATAATAAATGTCCATGTGACATTAATCATCTAAGACTAAAGGCCATCCTGACACACATAAATAGCCACTAAGCCAGTCTCTACCGAAGAGACCACTTCATCTTCAGACACAAAGCCCTGTGGTTAGAATTTGGTACTGAAAAAAGAGACACAGAAAGAGAGGGAGAGGGAGCAGTATGTGTCGTGAAGTGTTGCTATTACCGTCTCCATGGGCAACTAAAGAGGAATCCTGCCAATCCTGTGAGTAGGTTGTGTCTGGGAGGGGAGCGCAGAGCGCAATCCTTAAGGTATTATTCTAACTCAATGTCTGCCCAAAGTCTATGGGAAAACATCCAGAGGAGAGAGAGGAGCATTCAACCCGCTGACAGCCCAAGAGAGCGCCTCTACCTGGGGAGAAACCCCACAGATACCCTGCCTGCTGGAGATACCACATGTAATAGGGCACCTTAGAACGATTCCATTTAAACTAGCATATCCAACGCCAAGAAAACACCAGGTGCATGCAACAAACCTGAACCTGAGGGAATGAAAGTTGGCAATGACAGAAAATTCTGAGCGTAATAATTTCATTATTTCTCTTAAATCAAATCGGAGCAAATTAAAATAACTTAAGTTGGATCAGGTGGGTCTATGCAATGCAAATGAAATCATTTTAAAACTGGGTCATCTAAATAAGCAAACATTCCAATATTGTGTGTAAATTCATATTCACTGGGAAGTGCGGATGTCTCTTTCTCTTACTTTATAAACCTAGCTAAACAATTCTGTCCCACATACTAGTGTAAAGCTACAAAAGCTTAGTAGGAAGCACACGCCACCCATAAACATGAAATGAGAGCAACAAGTATGACCTTTATAATCCTACATGACTAAAACTGTGGGATTCTATATTGGGTCAACATGCCCAGAATGCAGTGCAGATCTGAGCGACTGCTGTTTTATAGCATGACTATAAAGTAACTTCAAGTCTTTTAAGTTAAGTTTTAATTCCATCAGTTTTGGAAAAAAAAAAAATTAAATAAAAAAAAAAAACACTCTCTATTCATGCCTTCACTTTACCATATTAATCAGCTAACCAGGATAATTACTGCACTTGCAATTAATACCGTGACCAATACATCAGGATAATTACATTTTGTGCCAGTTGCGCCTTTCTCCCCTCTGCTGTAGCCTACATCTCAATTAAGTCATTCAACTTGCTGATTACAATTTTTATGTTTGTCTTTCATTAGCAGGTCCTCAAAAAATAAAAAATAAATAAATAATTAATTATAAATAATTCAGGTTGGATGTCAACCTCATAACATGCATCTCATAACACAATCATACTCACTTTAAAAGGCAATGTCTATTTTATACACGGGACTATTGCTCATTACAATAATAAGGTGTGATTATAAGCCTCCAGTGTGAAGTGACCCAAAGCCACAACTCGTGACAGTTGGAGTATTTTTAAAGAAACCGCAAGCTAAGTTTATTCATGTGTTTAAAAAAACCTAGAGTAAGTGGTCTACATAACCAGAATTTCTGGGAAGCACAGGTGACTTCGGTTGAAAGAGGGAACAAAGATGATACCAGCAAGGCTGAATAAGACACCTGTTAAAAAGCAGTTCAGATTACTCACGGCAATTCTCCTCATCGCTGTTGTCCGAGCAGTCATCGTCATCATCACATCTCCATGGAGTCGGGATACACCTGCCGTTCCTGCATTGAAACTGACCGCTTTCACAGTCCGGTTTATTTCCTGTCATACAAGAAGTTTTGAGTAAATGCGAAGTTCAAATTTTGAGAAGGATCAAGTATTTAAACCAGGGAACAAACTTGAATATTTGGATACATCTATACTTTACCCCAAAGGATGTCAAGGCAAACTATTAGGTAACTTACAAAGTACAATGTTACGCATGGGCTACTTTTATTGTACATATTGTACATCACAATTTGAAAACTTGAAAAACTTTTTAAAAATCTTACTGACTGACAATAGGGTCCATGTAAAGACATTATAAAAACATTTAGCACATTTGGAAATTGCTGACAATTTTACAATGTTAGTTCTGTTAACAGCTGTTAGACCATACAGTCGCAGGGAAATCGAAGGGCATGTGTACATTGACAGGTTGCAGTAAATATATCACAAACTATAACTATAGTCTGCAAAATTACACAATAAAACAATGATCTATATGAATGATGCACTACACACAATTATTTGGAGTAAAGTTGCACTAGTGCGTACAGTATGCGTTACTTTCAGTTGATTATAACTATCTATGAAGTACAGACTACTATAATTACATTACAAATCGCATTCTTGTTATAAAGCCCGTATTGAAAACGGCAGGACAGGAACTACATGTACTTGATCAGATATCAATTCTATACTATACAAGCTTCCTAAAAGCATTTACGTTGCATAGCGCTCTAACAATGTCTCGTTACAGGAGCAGATGCACGCGGCTGCGCCGGTGTTTCTACAGCATCATTCATTTACATTCATAACAGCAGACTGACAGCGTAAAACAGATACTTACCGTTTACCAGCAGAAACCTCACGAGTATCATTTGTAAAAGCAGCAGTTTCCCTGTAGCCGTCCACATCTTCAAAAATCAAGGCGTTGTGCTCATACGAAATATAAAAAGGCCGTGCAGTACAGTCTGTACCTCCCTTCTCGGTGCAGCTTGCGCTCTGACTCGCCACGAGCTCCACTCTGCTTTCGATACTAGTTTGAATTGATGATGCCAACGCTGGGGGCGGGGCCATGCGTGATGACTTGCACGTATGGGCGGAGTTCATGTTGAAAAATTATACTAAGCATTACGTGTCATCAGACTACTCAACTGAGGGAATCAACAGATTCGTGTACAGGACGGAGTAGAAATGTTCTTTAAAAAAAATCTAGAATTTTTTTTTTTTGGGGCTCGTGCTAATATAATATGAAAACGTATTTACTTTGTATTTACATTATATAAATTGTAAAAAGAAAAAAAAAACTTTGTTTAACGTTAAATTAGAAGTATTTATTTATGTAGAGGTAATTTTCAAAAAACAAAAAGACCCATTACATTTCTTTAGATTATCTAAAATGTTATAATTCTTCTTTTTTATCTATAATTAATGTATTCGAGTGTTTAGTTTAACATTTTATGTTATTTTTCTTTTATTATTGCATTATTTTAGATTCTAGTCATCTTTAAGGTAGCTGCAGGAACTGGCTGGCATTATAAACAGGAAGCTGTCGGAATTGGAGTGCTATGATAAATTGTTCCCCCTTCTTAAGTGTGAAAAAAGAGAATGAAAGAAGGAGAGAGAGAAAAAGAAGCTGATTGTTTTTCTCAGTTGAGAAGGCATCACCATCAGTCAATTGTCCTCTTTTCTCACATGCATCGAATTGACTCTTAAAAAACAGTTTCCATTTTTTTTTTTCAAAGCTATTACTTAGTATCTAGCATCAATTTATGCTTTGCTAAGTTAACCATAAAGAAGCTCATTTTCTGTGGTAAAAATAATAATAATTTGTATTACCTACTTGCACATTATCGCCTATTATTAAGCTATTATTTCAAAACACTACTATTTTAAAAATACTTGACCCCATGAAGTCAGAATAGCAGTTGGCTATTGACTCTCCCAAACTTCCTGCTTCAATAGAAAATATGTTTACAAGGAACCAGAAAAATATAGATATCACCATACTTCACTTTCTTTGAGGCAATTTTCTCAAAATGAGTTTTTTCCCTTATGCACTGAGCAAGAAATTTACACTTTGCAATTTCAATATTCTGAAGATTTTAACAGAGGGGTTAGTTCAATTATCGTTATAACATTTTATTCCTAAAACATGTTGCTTTTTTCTGGCTGCTGACATTATTTTAGATTTACAGAGTAATAAAGAGTGATATCCAAAAACACTTCTGCAAAAGCCTATGTCAACAAAATAAAAGAATAATTTTCGATATGGCTTTATCCAGTCTTCAGATTTCTTTCAAAATGTATGCAAATGAGTGCATATCTAATTGTGCATATCAATGCCATATTTGTATATTTAAACATAACATCAAAACATATTGTCTTAACGCAGTGATAAATGAATTTCAATGTTCATCATATTTATCTAGTGTCTGTAGTTGCTTCAAATGGAATTGAAAATTTGAGAAAATAAAGAAATCTTTCCCACCATCAAAATTTTTAATGTTTGGTGTCAATGATATTTTGACTGGTCTATGAGCCAAAAGAGGAAGTAAAATGCAAAACTGAAAAACGGTGTGAGGGAGTCAATACATAAGACCGGAGGTCAGCTGATCAGCATTTTTCTCTCTTTCAGTAGCAGAACTTGCCTAAACTGCCAGAACTGCTCGCTGCCAAGCCACTGACACAAAAAACAGAGAGATGTTTAGTCGATAACTGGCCAGCAGCCCACCAGCTATTCAGTTTAGAAACAGGTTTTAAACGTCAGTGCATCAAAAGATATGACACTGGAGAACTAGTGCACTGCAGTAACTTATATGAGAAGCAATGGGACATGCCTGAACAGTGGTTCCCTGCCCTCTTTTGAAATGCAGGTCGACTTTAATAAAAACCCTTTTTTTTAATGAAGTATGGATGTTAAAGTGGTGTACTTAGCGTGTCTATTTTGCTGTGGTTTGGAAGTTTGATTTCAGTCGCTGATGTTTGAATAGTCTAACAATTAGAGTGTAATGAGGAATTTTATACAAATCCCTTCACTGGAAAGGGGATGTGAAAGGGGAACCTTGGAGATACAGTATGCATGAATTCATCCCTTTTGCCAATCAGACTGGAAAGTGTGAGCGGCCTTATTATCCCTCAGACCCGAATCACGTTTTTGCTTCTATGAATTCTCTTTGTTACCCAAGCATGAGAAGATGTGCTATTTCTGACATAGTGAATCATTGTGAGAACATAAATTAATATTCTAAGTTAAAAGGGATAGTTCACCAAAAAAAAAAGTTATTTATTTATACATCCAAAGCTAATTTTAAACCCATAAGACCTTCTTTCTTATGCGTAGACAGAACAGAACAAACTCTGAAGAAATAAAGAACATATAAAAGCACTGTGTGTAAGGTACAGACTGAAATGTATTAGTTATATATTATTTACTGACAATACTGGGTTATTTACAGATGTACTGTATGTGGAATAGGAATGAAGCACAATTTTAATGATTCTTTTATGGTTTTTATCACATTGAGTGTTTTTGAAGCTACAAAGCATCCATTCATTGTAATGCATGAAAAGCAGCGAGTACTGTTATTCCTAACTATTTACAGTTGTTTTCCATAAAAGAAAGAAAGTAGGAAACAATACGAGAATGCTTTTTCAAACTCAGGGATAGGTTGATATTATGTTTTGTGGTATTCAGCAGCATGGTGATTACCTCAGTTTTCAAATAGATTTGAAATTGCACCGTATCTGGAATGATAATGGAATTCGAAGTTCATGCGACCCGATTAGCCTGCTGTAAGATGTTGGAACTGCACCATCTGCACCATCTGTTAATATTTCATTAAATATTATATTAGATGTTTAACCAGATTTTGGAGGGACCATTAAAGGGACCATCAAAATATAGTGAAACCAATATTTTAGAACTGTGAACATACTTAAGATGCCATTTTTACTTTCACTGTGTATCCAGCATCAATCTCTGCTACATTAAATGCTAAGTTAACCATAAAAAAAGCTCATTCTCTGTGGAAAAATAATCATCAACTACAACTTAAAAAAAAATGTAACCCACAAACTTAATTTGTGTGACCTACTTACACATTATCACTTGAACCCATAAAGTCATCATAGCATTTGGCTATTGACTCTCCCAAACATCCTGCTTCAATACGAAATATGTTTACAAGGAACAAGAAAACTCAGATGCAGTTAGCCAATGAGTTTTGTGATAACATCATTCTCCTGCAGTTCCAAAGTAATTAGCAACATGTGATTAGCTCAAAAAAAGGGTACAGTACTAAAAATTAAAGGTCTGCACAGATGTAAAGTATTATATGACCTAAAAATGAACATATCTAAATATAACAGCACTCTGTTACATAGCCTTTATGATTTATTAAACCTCTGTTACATCTTCTATCTGTGCCCAAGTGATAAATTGACTTGTGAAAGAGAAGACTCTCAAAGGTGGGTAAACGCAGTCAATTTTTTGTATTATTATCCTCAACTGAGAGATTAACATTGTGATGGAAGCTAGCATTTGAAGGGTATGTTCTTATAATACTGATAATCTCTCTAGCTTTCAATACGCCACACAGAGTTATTTAAAAAAAAATAAAAAAATGGTGGCTGTTGGCAAGTGTCACGCTCAGGGAATACAGACAAGTAGGTAAGTGTTTCTCAAACATTTATTGTGACATAACATAAATCCAACTT
>JAUYWG010000039.1:11342929-11353094 GCA_034779775.1 Enteromius afrohamiltoni | reverse complement strand
TAGGCCAATCCCATGTATAATTGTTGAGGCTTAATACTATAGAAAAGCAATACAGGTTTTTCAGTTAGTGTTTTCATCTTGTTTATATGCATGAATAAATATGGCATACAGTTGCTTCATAGAATGGTTTAAACATCATTCAGCGTAAAATGTGAAAATTAATTTGTGTAATTAATAATTGCAATTACATTTTCGAGGGAATAATTGACAAGTAAGTAAGAGTAAGTAACTGTTCTGACCATTACTTTTACTTTTACTTGAGTAAATATTTCTGTAAGTACTTTTACTTTTACTTGAGTACAGTTTGGGTACTCTACCCACCTCTGCTGTAAAGGCATAGCATTTGCATTTAAAGAGGCATGCACAAAAACAGTGTGTTTCTGCTTACACTCAGAATAGGCATTTTCAAAATAATATAATAAATGATCTGCTGCGGGGTCTTGTAATTAGGGGCATAATAGGTCTCCTTGAATTCTTGAACCCCCATTAAACCAGCTGCTAATAATATTACAGGTTACAAAAAACTGGACACACAGTAGAAACATTCTTACAAACTTCTTAGATCATCTCATTAACATTGTAATGAATTGGGCCCCAGCTGGTTTTGGTTCAGGTAATGTGTTTTACAAGTTCTATTATTAATCAGGTAAAATTTGTAAATGTAATAGAGTTATAGGCACATTATTTGTAGTATCAGATATGTATAGCACAAACAGTACATGACGACTTACACTCCAAGTTTAATGTTTATGGGTTTGTTTCAATCACTAGCTCATATTAACAAGACTAATAGTGATATCCACTAACATAACATATCCACTAAAACACAAATGAAAGAAAAAGACGAAGGGGGTACGAGAAAAAAGATAAAGAGAGGGTCACAGATGACACCATCTCTAAAAGCTATTCTGTAATACTGCGCGCAAACAGAAAGGATTAAAGCGCAGCTTAGAAAGCGAGAGATGGGGTCAATTACACACTGCACTCCTCCTTACGTCCATGTTAAGATGGCTAACACATGGTGCAAAATGGGGATCAAGATGTTGAAATTGGGGTCAAGAGAGGCTTGTCACCGATATTACTTCTCAAGGCTTGTAAACAACGTGTAAGAGTATTAAAAGAGACCTTTAGCAAGATGAGAGTGGTTGTTTACAGGAGAAAATGCGTTTGTGTGCCTTCACATCTCACAATGACAAGTTAACCCCGACGCTATTGGAAACCTCTCAAACATGGTGAAAATGAAGACGTTTAGTAGTGTGGACTATAAGGATTATACGTTCAGTAATCCCTGGGAAATATCTTATTGTAGTCAAGGGTATATGTATTTAGGTTACATTTCAAATCAAAAGAATGTCCCAGAAACCAAATATTAAGCTTCCTGTGTGACAAAGAATTGATGCCAGCAGGGCAAGATTTGATGCATTGCTATATATGTGTATTCATACGGTATGTGGTGGTATAATAATAAATTCTGTTATTGTGACACATGATTTGTCTTATGTGCATCCTGTTATTACCATACACGTTGAGACAAACTGACTGGTTTAAAAATGCATTACGTAATTTACAGTTGATTCAAATATATGCTTTTTTACAATTGGAAAACAATCATGATCATTAATGACAATCATTGATGTTTCTTCTATTTTCTTCTATTTGTTATTAGTGATTAGTATATAATGGTATAAAATGTTATAAAAATAGTTATAAGTTATGAAATATAAGATATAATACAAAAACTCACACACATTTTATATATATATATATATATATATATATATATATTTATTTGACGCGTTAATTTAGATTAATTAATTACACAAAAATAACGCGTTCAATTTTTTAAACGCATTTTAATCACACTTATTTTTGCACCGCGGAATGTTTACACACACGATTGGTAGGGAGTGAAACACTAAAGAACGGGGCGGAGTAACAGACGAGGGAGAGCACCAGGACACAAAAGGTAAACAAAAGCACATGATACATGGAAACAAATGAGAACATGCACAGAACATGCCTACGGTGTGACACTACTTAATTAGACTAATTTTTTAAATCGAGTCCCGGCCAGAATATATATATGGTATACACACATACACACACTATGTATAGTAGTACACTAAAAACCTTGTAATACTTGAAACACCATTACTCTATGTTATTTACTAAACAGTGACAGTTTTGTTAAGATAGTACTGGATATTGTGTACAATACCAGCTTTAAAACATTTATTTCAGTCCATGTTAGTCATACTTTGAAACAAATCCTAAACTCTACTTACTCTTACTTACTCTACTGTTACTCTAGGTAACAGACCTTACTGAGCTTGTGCTTATGTCTAAAAGCTGGCAAGCCAGTATCTCACTGTATTAACATCTAAGTGAGGTCAGCGGTGAACTGGGATGAAATATACTCCAGTGTGAGTTTGCAACCATGCTGTGAGCGATTGCTCTCCTTCACCTTCCTTGGACAGTCATATGCGGTGTAATATATCAGTAATCGATAGTAAACTAAGCTTTAGCATCTCCTGCTGTGACAACATGACTAGCTTCAGTGCCTGGAAACAGCATGCGCTATTGATTTATGATGCACGTGTCATGGTGTAAAAAAACTGTAATAATCTTTTTTTTCAGTGTCTTCTCAAAAGTTTTTCCCTGTACATGTACTATAGCGTACAGAGTACTGCAGGGGTGACATGCTGTAGTTTTGTGGGCCAAAACCCGGAAATGAGAAAAAAGCCACAACATAACGAAAATCTTATTGTAATTAAAATTGCACTCTTTAAAACGATTCTAACTCTACCTTGGTGGTACAATGTTTTTAAATAAAGACTGAAAAAGTTAGAAGCTTAATGGTGATGACATTGAAGTCATGTGATTGGCATAGTTTTTTATAGCCTACCTTTATCTTTTGACTTCTGGTGACTTAATTTAGGCTTCAAAATGAATTAAAGCTGTGTTCATTTGTAAGAATTACCAAAATGAATAGAATGTATTATGATCATAAACTGCTGTCAGTCACAGAGCTTATTTTCTGCAGTAATACAAAAGCCACTGGAAAAATCCTGCTGTTTTTTTTTGTTTTTTTTCAAGGGAACCAAGGTAATGTTAACTTCTGGGTCAGACTACAAAAAATATATCATCACTGCAGTACTGTATTACATTCTAGGAAATAAAACAAGACAGAAACCATGGATATGAGGAGGGACCTGTAAGTATCTATTGATGCTAGCCACAAGAATTTATTTACTTTGGATTTTTACATGAGTTTTATTTCTTAAATCCTCTAGGATACATTCCAGGGAGCTTCAGTGCTGTCTCTTTATATCACCAAGTAGCTGATTACCTTTCTGTCATGGGCGACAACCATCAGACTTATCTACAAATAAATGCCACATCATAGCAGAATGATTTATTTTACTACCCATGCTCCACTGAACACCTATGCTCCACTGCATACATACAGAATCCTGTTTGCACAGAAAAACAACATGAATGTGTGTTTCTCTCCTGATATTCCATTTCGCCCACCTTCCTTGACCCTCTCCCATCATCCTCGCTACACTATTTTTAACACATACTCATTGTTACTGGATCAGCCTCCATTCCATTTCACCATTTAAACTTGATATAGCCTTTAGATTTTAATGAAATTATAATATAAAATTAATATGAGTTTGGAAAAATGTCAAATAAAAGCATTTTCACCATTCATTATTGGCACTGTACCAGTGATGACAAATACATCAAGAAATTAATGTTTTTATTTAGAAAGAATGCATTTAATTTAGAGTAACACTAAAGGCATTTATAATGTTGCAAAAGACTTATATATGTTGTTTAAATGTTCTGTGCAAAATGTAACGTGTTCCGTAAAAATAGTAACAAAAAAGTAATAAAACAAAACAATTATATTTAAAGAAACCGTATGTAAGAAATGTATTGTAATAATCATAAAATGCCTCTGTTATGTTCAACAGGCATTAAGAAAACATTTTAAGTACTCATATCGCTGACAGCAGTAGTACAGCCTGGATATTCTCATTTAAAAAGCGCAGTTGCAGTCCTCAATGTTGACATGTTTTGTTTTGGCCAGAAGCGCCACCCTCCATCTATCTCCCAATCACGAAGTCAGTAGTATTTCGGCATCCAGGTTGCCTGCTCTGCATAAGCACAGGGCATTTCATCGTCATTGTGCTCATTTTAGTTGCTGTCTACAATTTGGCAACCTGCATGTACGTCAAGTCTGAGTAGGTGGGGGCGGGTGAAAAAAACCATCTCCAATATTTTGAATTTGAACTGTAATACCTAGTTCAACCACTCGGTGTCAATCCTACATACAGTACATTTAACACTGATAATAATACTTGAGAGTCATTAAAATAAAAAAAGGTTTATTTATCTAAAATCTGAAAAAGGGGTTACCTTAATGCATGGTTTGTTAGGTTAGAACAGTTTTTAACTAAGAAACAGATATTTGAAATCCTGTAATCTGGGGGTGCAAAAAAATCTAAATATTGAGAAAATTGCCTTTAAATTTGTTTAAATGAAGTTCTTTTACATTTTACATTTTGATATATATATGACAGTAGAAAACGTACAAAATATCTTCATGGAACATACCGTTTACTTCATTAGTTTTGGCATTAAAAAGAAAACAATTTTAATTTTGACCCATATGTATTTATAGCTATTGTTACAAATATACCGTTGCGGCTTATTGTCACAGACACGCCAGGTTCTGCAACCAGCCAATCGCAACACTCACTCTCTCCCGAATACTGATCACTGCCACCTGTCACTAATCATTCCCATCATCAATACCAGTATAAAGCCACACAACACACTGCAGTCACTGTCCGAGCTCGTTTCTACCGAAGTGGACTAACTATTGACATTCTCTACAATAGTAAAACTTACCCTGTGCTAACCTCCTCAGTCTCTGTGTTTCTCCCAGGCTCCCGGATTCCTCCTGTGTTTCTCCTACGTTCCTAGATCCCAAGTAATATGTGGTGTGTGTTTGTCTGTGTCTCTATCATCTACGTGTTCCTCCATCGCTCCATAGAACCTGCAAAGAAAGGATTCCATTTTCAACAAGCATTACCCTCTGACAAAGTATCCATATTAGTAATACTTACCAGTTACCCCTGTTCTCCTCTGCTGTCGATCTCTGCTGCTGTAAATAAACATTTTTTATGCACTTACCGTTTGTGTCCCATCTGCTTCTTAACACTTAGACTTTTGTGGTCCAGGGTCACATATTAGAATGATTTCTGGATGATAATATAACATTTAAAACTGTAACAGCTGCTGAAAATTTATCCCTGCGGTGATAAAAAATTTAAATATATAAAAAATTGTTACTTTACAAACTGCATGACCAAAAAATGATGAACTGCTGTAAACTTGTAAGCCCACCACAGGAACATGACCTGAATATCTCCTGCCTTCCTCTATTTTTCATTCATTGCTTGATAAATGAATGAATGGTGATGCACTTAAAATCAGTTAATAATAGCAAACAATTTAGTAGATTAGATACCAGGTGACTAATGACTGGCTACCGAAAAAGGATATCCTTTTCCTCTTCTTCCAAATGTAGGATGACCTCTCATTGATCTGTCAGTGTCGTAAAACGTGTCATTGGCCACCCAACAAAATAAATCTGATTTAACAGATAAAGCCTAAATTTCTCTCTGCGATTCACTTTCTCTCTCTCTGAAGGAGGAAAGTGCAAATTCATACAGTAGAGGTTGATCTAACAGCTGGCAAAGCATTATGTGGCTATATAATGTAAAGAAACTTCTTAATCTCCTCAGCATATTATATCCTCACATTGTTCTCTATAAAAAATCCCTAAGCTTTCGGATTTGACATTTAATTATGGCTTAGTGTGATGTAAGGACGTGCAGGCTTCAGATTTCACTGGGAAAACAACCAAGCACTAGTATGATAGCGGTGCGTCTCATAACGGTGAGAGGAAAACAGTAGTCCTGCAGAGCTGAAATTATAGCCTGCACATGAATTATCAACAAAAAGCCCAGCAAAGTGCAGAAGAGCAGGACTTGTATAGGGAGTATAGGGAGAGGATATACTGACAGCGAGAAATTGTTTTCACTGGTTTAGGTGTGCGTGTCTGATAATAAAGAGCATTGCGATATGCATTGCACTGCGTGTGCTATGTGAATGAATTCACACATTCAGAATGCTGACACAGGATATATACATAGAGTGGTATGGATGTTTCACGTCCAATTCTGCTTGGAGATAAATGCCACCAGGCTGATCACTGGATAAACTTTCCACGTGTGGATTTATCATTCAGTCCATAATCCTAACCTTTGATTTGCTCTAAATGCAGGCCTATGACAGCCTGCCAAAAAGTGAAATCCTTTGAGATAAAAATTTGTAAACATCACTAATTCTGCGTATACATGGGAATATCCTGTGTATGTTTATTTTTAGACCTTTCAAAATAAAAAAAATCTGACCACTACACCACATTCTGATTATGGGAATGTTTTTCTCCTCATTTGAGCTACTAAAATTAATATTATCTTGACAGTTGCAACATTTCTAAAGTAATTCAGCAATGCCCTGCAATTCAAATTTGTACAGTTGTCCTCATTTAGCTTGTTACCAAATCCAAACAAGACATCACAATAGCAGACCTCTCCACAGCTTCTGTGCAAGTACACAGAGCAAAATCCTATTCTTAATCAGTATCTTTGTCTCCTTTGCTTGCAAAAAATACATTTTGTCAGGATAATGAATAAAACATGCACACAAGCTGCCTGAACAAGTTTGAAAAAGACAAAATACAGTTACTAAAGACACATTCTTTGAAAATAGGTTAATAATTCATACAGTTTTGCTAGTTTCTCAAATATATCTGGTTTTAAGGATGGTTAGATATTTTTACTGTGAAATAAGACAGATACTGAGTTTTCACTAAACTATTTAAAAAGAACTGGTGTCAGGAGGATCACACTTGAAACAGTGCATAAAACTGCTAATAATTCCAGGTCAATACATACCAACAGGAAAAAAATGCCAAAAACAGGCATTCATAAACTATTATTTTAGCTAGTTTCAAGTACATAGACATTTTTGCTCAACAAATGGAAATTTAACATCAAAAGGCTGGGAAATGGTAATGGGCTGTGGTAAAACAAATAATTACTTATTCATAATCATTTCAATCTCAAGAAACTCTAGAGACTGAGAAAGGCATTTAAGATTCAGTACAGCTGTATACTGAAAGATCTTTCTAACACACACTAATATCTCCCATTAGCTTTAATTAGCAGAAACAATAGTACTTGCAAATTTGCTCTGTAAAATGGCTTCATGTTTAGCAGCAGAAATGAGATTTGAAGTGGTTAGTTCCAGGTCATATTTTATAAATGTATGAGCACACATGTATCTTACTCTTAAACGCATAATTTCTCTCTCCATCCTCATTTACTTCCTGACAGACATTTGAAAGTAGATGTTTCTAGTGCTTTGCCAAGGAAGATCTTCTTTACTCTATTTGTAAAAATAACATCTTAATAGGAAAGACATGACATGGAGAGGAGGAAATTACTGAGAAATCTCTCCAGGGAACGTGGATAAAACCAGCAAGCTGCAGTTGGCAGATGAAAAATGAAACTCTCGTGTAGTTCAGATTCTGACATAGCGAAAGTTAGGAACTGAAATGGATCGCAACTAGGCAAATAACATCCAACTGTACAATAAAACTTAGCTTTCGTTATTTGATACTACATAAGAGATCAGCATAGTTTTCCCATGCTCTCACTCACCCCTCAAGAACAAGTTATTGTTGGCAAAAATCACATGAAATGCAGAGATAGAAAAAGGGAAGAATTAGGAGGATTAGAACTGCAAGCAGGGCTTGAAGAAAGCAAGGTTTCTGGGTAAATTTAAGCAGATTTCATCAAGCAAACATGGTTTCTGGTTTGTGGATAGAATGGTCTTTTTATGGGGGGGAGGGAGCATAGCATGCAAACAAAGAAGATTAGAACAAGAGCCAAGGGCAGGATGAGAAGGTGAAACAAAGTAAAAATCTACCGGGAAAGCATGGAAAAAGGATTACAAGAAACAGCTTTAAGATGATGGGCTTTATGTCGGATCCATGATCTGCTGTAATTGAAAATGTTAAGATGTGGTTCAGCACAGCTCAGAGCAGCGGTCCATGCATTAGTCCACACCAATTGTTTCTGCAATTGTGTTTCAGATACACTATTAAGGCAATAATTTAATATAATATAATTTTTATAAAATTAATTTAATAACAAAATGAAATTCATTAATCTTTCTGTCTAGAAAGAAACAAACATGAGTAAGTCACTGAGTCCGTGACTTGATTTGTTCTCAAAAAATACTAATTATTTCATAAACAAAACAAATGACTCTCTAATAGAAGGGACTCATTGAAGCATTTAAACAAATGATTCATTAAAATTACTGATTTTTCAGGAAAGAAAGTGAATGAGTCATTCAATTATTCACTTGTTGCATCCATAAAAAACACTGAAGAACAAAACTATAATTGCTGTCTATATGATTTGAAGTTATTCATGTTATTAAATTACTCATGCAAGTGATCAGTTAAAAAACTTTGGTAACACTTTAGAATAACGTTCTGTTGTAAGTCATTTATAAGTGATTAGTTAATGGTCAAATGTTCATCTACAAAACATTCACAAATGATTAATAAATGATTATAATGTTTAGTTAACTAATTTACAAGTCAATTACAAGTTGTAATATGTTGAAAAGCACCAGAAAAATGTTTTTACCCTTTCAGTCGAATCACTTCGATGTTACATATGGGAACTCGCCAGAGAGAGCTATCTGCTTTGAGATTTTACTAAAGGTCAATGAATATTGGCGTGCACTGATTGCGCTCAGGTGCACCTAATCACTGCGTGAGTATAAGAGGGAACGCACACAGTGCACATGCAGCTTTTCGCTTCAGAGCCGTTGCTTTGGAGCTGGAGATCCCCGGGCTTTCGTTTCTTGAGAAAGTGAAGGTGATCGTTGGAGAAGTTCCTGCAAGACCTGCTCTCTCGTCTGACAGCGTTTCTGGGCGGCTGTCAGTGGATCCTGCGAGCTGGTGGCCTTTTTCAAGGCCGGCTGTGCCAGTCTTCGGTATATCCAGTGAGCGACCAGGAAAAAGAGCAATTTTCCTACGGTTGGTGACGCATTCTGTAACGGGTGTGCGTTTCTGGGTGTGGAAGTTTCCTCACCTCGTCGGACGGTCATGAGCTGCCTGTCATGTCTGGGCTGAGAACACGCTCAGGCGGCATTCGTGGAGGGTGCACTGCGCTCATTGCGAGCGGATGACCCTGGCTGTGTTGAGGTCCCGCCTCTCACTTGTGAGCAGGCTCCCTTCACGCTCTTCCCGTGGTAAGTCACGTTGCAAGACCGTAGCAAGTTCACGGCTGCCACGGCGAGACGCCTGGGGGACATTCAGGTGACAGTTCAGAATGCTTCGTGAAGTGCTCCAGCTGTGCGAACTTCTGACGCACCGCGCAGTCCCGTGGTGTTCCCGGAGGAGACCGCTCCCCCTGCTACGGTAGGCCCGAGTGTGTCCTTTGGGGCACCCCGTGAGGTTGAGATGTCTTCTGCATCATCAGAGGGTGAATCTGATGGTGAGGCGGCCGCTGCGCCAGACAGCCATCGCACACCTGAGCACAATCAGTGCACGCCAATATTCATTGGCCTTTAGTAAAAGCTCAAAGCAGATAGGTCTCTCTGGCGATTTCCCATATGTAACGTCTCCGTTCCCTCCTTCAGGGAACGTGGGTTACGTTCGTAACCTAGACACTTTATTTAATAAAGTGTGCAAACCCTTTGTCTCATTAGGATAGACGATATGTTGGGTAAAGATGATAAAAACATGGAGTATTTTAGCACTGTGCACCTCATATGAATTTCAGTTGAGGGTAAAACTAGTTCACATTATCACTTGATCCCACACACTCCACACTCCACACTCCACACAAATCTGTCCTAATGAGACAAAGGGTTTACACACTTTATTAAATAAAAAAATATATGTTTTTTGTGCTTTTCAACATATCACAACTTGTAAATTAATTAACTAAACATAATAATCACTTATTAATCATTTGTGAATGTTTTGTAGATGAAC
>JAUYWG010000039.1:11325109-11342829 GCA_034779775.1 Enteromius afrohamiltoni | reverse complement strand
CATATCACAACTTGTAAATTAATTAACTAAACATAATAATCACTTATTAATCATTTGTGAATGTTTTGTAGATGAACGTTTCATCATTAACTAATCACTTATAAATGACTTACAACGGAACGTTATTCTAAAGTGTTACCAAACCTTTTTTTTGTTTTTTTTGTACCAAACCTTTACTCCTTTTCAAATTATGATTACAGTGACAGGTCATCCATTAATAATAAAGTATCATAAACTGATATAAGCCTGGCTTATTTAGTAAACTTGTTTTATGAAACAGGCCCTGGCTTCATATGGCTTTTCTGACATAATAAACATGCTTGGTAGCACAGTTTTGACAGAAGCATTTATGTTTTTAGGTTTGTTCAGCCCTGTAATTATGTACCTTATTGCATGTTTTGTGGCAGTTTCACAGAGAAATGTCCAGAGAGTGTTGCTACATTTAATAATTGACCAAGGCACGTTTTTTTTTGTTGTTGATACATATTGCAGTGTTTTTATCATGCTGCTTGAGGTGCGTTTAGAGTTTAAATATCAAGTGAGCTATATTAATTATAAGCGTGAAAAGGAATAAAAGATGTCAGAGTTTTACTGCCTCTAGTGTTTGTTTGTTTTTCGGAAACTGTAGTTTTATGTACATGTTGGTACATATTTTGTGTCTCTGTAAAAAGTGCACCAAAGTACATTTATGCCAAGAGACCAGGCAGGCAAAAAGCAATTGGTCCACAAACATCTGTGATTTCCTGCAGCACCATGCTGCTGATAAATAGAACAGCATTTTGCCCAAGTGATATTTGTCAGTAATTAATTTATCCTTACAAATACCAAAAACGTTATATTCTTCTTGAAATGCCCTATCTATACACTCACTGCTGTAGCTCAATAGCTGTAATTCCAACTAACAAGTAGCCTACTGACATGTATCCACTATTTGCATATTGGAAGGGTCTGTATGGATGACCCAACACACCATTCTCCCAGTTGGCACATTGCTGGACGTCCCCCCTGATGCTGCAGTAAGCTTGTTGACAGTGCAGGCACACTCAACGGTCACCCTACCTTTGTCTTGTCTGAACATAAAAACTGTCTGTCTGCTGTTGACAATTTGAAAAGGTTGCCCACACCTCCCGATAATTATTCAATGAAATCCTTAATTCATTTGCTGGTGTTTTTGGTTGATTTTGGTGTGCTTTTGTTTCTGAACCCAAAGACCTTGTTTATCTTCCCTCTTCCTCTTTAGATGCGTGGCCAATCCTTCATGCATATGGTAAACACACACACTCTGCCAAGAGTCAGAGAGAGGGAGACAGGAGAGATGAAGCGAGGCAGAAAACAAATAAGTGCTTTTATGCCTTCAGAGATCGCGCATCAGTCCTCTCAGGTGTTGTGCAATGCATTGTTCAGAATGAGACGGCGCAGACAGAATGAACCCTCCAATTCAGACAGACACTAGAAGAGGAGAGGCTCAGGTGGACTTAAAACCATGACACGCATGCCCACACACACTCACAGCGAAGCGCCAATCAGTGGTAAGGCATACCCGCACTCATTCCACTCGCTGGGCACAGAGGGGAATAATCCAATTGGAATGGGACAGCGCTGTCATGACGACGAAGATCTGGAGTGAAGGAGCTCTTCAATCAGAATATTCCCCACACGGAAGGCCCTGCAACACTTGTTGGAGTGTGAGCATCAAGTATGCTTTTATTCATGCTGCACAAGAGTGTTTTTTTACACTGAGGCTATGGCTAGTCGCCACACGTTTTGCAAAAGCGAATATGGTTACACTTTATTTTGATAGTCCACTTTAGACATTCTACTAACTATAATGTAACTACATGTAAGCTACTGTACATGTCAACAAATTCTTGTGTTAACTACATGTGTACTAACTCTCAGAGTAGACTGTTGAGGGTTAGTAGAATAAGCTGACATAGTCAGTATTTTGTTGTGGACCAATCAAAATAATGATGTTAAGTAAACAGTCTACTAATACTTTAAAGACTGTGTTGAAAGTTGAAGTACATGCCATAAAATATTTCTGTTGTTACTGCCAAGGGGGAAATTGTGGGGCATGTTGTCACAATAGAACTAACATTAAACAGCCTATTAAGGGTTTATAGCAAAATTGAAACACAAAAATTACTGTACAACAATTATAATTTTAGTACAAAATTACATTTTTCAGTTAAAATATCCCTTTATTACATATTTTACTCTTATCGGAGTGTATATCAGTGTGTGTTTATAGATATAGATATTTTACAACAAAATGCTAATTAATAATAATAATAATTTGGGGTGTTCAGAACAATTCACAAATAATATATTATTAATAAATGCTTTAATTAAGAGCATTTTTAACATAAGATGACTGAAACCAACATACAAATCACTGCTATAGAAAGATTTAGATACCTATAAGGTTACTTGGTTCATTTTACTTACAAATTGTGTATAGTGTAGGAGTATTAAGCATTTGATTTGCACATTTGATCATATTAGATAAAGATCAGACTCAGATCACAGATGAAATAACAACAAAGAAAAAAAAAGACTTCAGATATTACGAGCTAGAGGCCAAAAGGCTCAAGGACAGGTTGACTCTTTGTTCCACATGCAAGAAAAAGTACATTTTTAATGCAGAGCTTTTACACCCAGGGCAAAGATTATTAAAAGACACAATAAGAACTCTTCATATTAAAAATTAAACTGGGATAATATAGTGAATTACACTCAAAATGCTCTCAAGGAATGATAATATATATCAAATTGCATCGCATAATGTTTTCACTGTCTACATTTTCTACATGCATGACTGTTATGATAACAGTTTGTTTGCCAAAGGCATTAAAATAGTGAACAAGTTTGTGTTTTTCTACTCCAAAACAAAAACAGCTTTGATATAATTGAGTGCCTGCACTCCCACTGAAATCATAACATACCATACAATTTAAGTTTTTCTAAAGGTCCCTAAAAATTCTCTCCACACAAACATGCTGAGCACTTATTTCTTACATGCGCTTTAGCATCTTACCTTCTCTCATCCATAAATATGCATCGCTGTGTGCAAGGTCAGATGAAGGCTGCTGAATGGAGACAGACTCTCAAACAGGTGAGCACCACTGGAGTTTAGAGGTCAGGGGCCGCCACTGGAGACCGTTTAACCGGCATTATGGAAATAGCGGACTAAATAAGACTCTTCCTGTAGCATTAAGAGGGCAAGCCACTTTAATACTAATGGGGAAAGAGAGAAACAGAGAAAAGAAATATTCAGAAATGCAGTTGAAACACTAGGTATGTGCTGAGATTAAATTAAGTTTTGCTCGGGGTCATACTAATTCTATTTGCATAATTCTATTTTATAATCTACAATGAATCTTTTGGCTTTAGAAGTCAGAAGTCTGAGTGAGAGAGCCTAAACAGCAAATGATGATTAATTTTTTGTTTGGTAAAAAAGTAGTACTGGGCAACGATTAATTGCAATTAATCACATCCAAAATAATTGTTTTTGTGAACATAATATATGTGCGCTTACTGTGTATATTTATTATGTGCATATATAAAGACACACACTGTATTTAGAAAATATTTACATGTATATTTTTAGATTTGTATATTTTTTTTATAAATAAATCTAGTTAATATAGAAACATTTTTCTTAAATGTGTGTGTGTATATAAATAGTAAATATACACAGTAAACACACATATTATATACACAAAATGACGCAAAATAGCTTAAAGTATTTAGACTTTTTTCTGAGCAAACATTTAAAAATTCAACATTATTTTTCTTTCTTATTAAATTGGATTTTTTTTCTTGTTTTAAATAATGTTTCATATTTATGTTTAACGAAAAGAGTTAAAAGTACAAAAAATATATTAAAATTTTGAATATATATATTTAAATATATATATTGTTCAGTAAGATATAAGGGTAATTTCATACATTTCAGATATTATTCAAAATATAATCCTTAATTTCTAAAACATGAAAACATGCCAAAGTGAAGAAAATAATAGGACACTAAAATAGAGGCATAAAAGGACATTAAAATATAAGTAATACAAAAATAATAGGACAGAAAATATGATTTTATTTGTGAAAAAAGTCATAGAGATGAATGAGGTTGCAACAAAAGTGGCAAGAAAATGTATTCAAAATATAACTTAATATAAAAAGCTTCAATATAAAAAGGGAAAAATAACTTCCATAATATAATATAAAATATATTTTGTTGCATAAGGATATTTGGATAAAATCAAGACAAAATTTTTTCAGTGCAGAAAACTCATATAACAGGTCAAGTTTTTATTACTTTTTAATATTCTGCTCAAACATAACTCATAAATGGCAACCAAACATTGACATTTTCTCACAACAGTTTTGACAACTATTTAAAGTTTATGAAGCCCACTGACCAAAAGAGCTGTCAAAGAGTCAGGCTTCAGATATGATCAATATACCTTTGAGACTCTCTCACTGTCAGTCATTTGACAAGTCATACTCATCCACATAGCTATAAAGCATATTTCTATGGGGGATTTTAGCTCAGGGGCTGAGGGAGGGGGCCGGACCCTTTGTACCTTTGACCGGCGAAAGTGCAATCAAGAGGTATAACTCCAAAGAAAAGAGGGAGAGAAAAAGGACAGATGATGGGGTGGGTTGACAGTAATGGATGAATGAAGAGGACCTCTGAGGTTCGCTCATCTTGCAACCGGAGAGATGTCATCAATAACTCATCTGACACGCTGCACCGGGATACAGTGAGCGTTCTTCCCCATCAGCGCTCAGATCAGAGATGACTGTGCCATTCTGCTCTAAAAAAGAAGAGCTGCGAACAACTGCTGAGAAAAAGCAACAAGAAAGGCCAACAGAGAGCACATAGATTACTGTGGATGAATGAAAAAAGCAGAAGCAATGAGCTAAAAGTGACCGATTATTAGTCAAACAGTTAGAAATACAGCACAATGTCTTTTTTTTAACACACATCTACCCCACAACCCTAATCCTACACATCACAGAGAATAAACACGGCAAAGTCCATTTTTGCGTATCAATATCACAAGTTTTTGTTTTTAATTGGCGTGCTATTTATACCAGTGGTTGGGAACATTAATCCTGGAGGGCCGGTGTCCCTGAACCAGCTAAACAAGGTCTTTAGGATGCAGTTAGTTTTTTTTTTTTCAGGGTTGGAGCTAAACTCAGAAGAAGAACTGCAGAAGAGTGGCCCTCCAGGTTCAACGATTCCCACCCCTGTTTTTTACGCACATACATGAGATTGAATAGTACAACTTTACTTGTACAAATTCATATGATTTTTGCTAAATTATATGTATTTTACAAGTTGCCAGTTCATATGATTTCCTATGAATGACCTACGCCTAACCCCGCTTCTAAACCTACCTGTCACTGAGGTTTAGGTAAATCGTACAAATTTCCTATGAACTGGCCACCTCATAAAATATGTGCAAACTAATTGTGAGACTGTGTTGGTATCACCATATTTTCCCCAGCTGATTAATCACAGTATATTAGGAGTATTATTTTTGCTTTTATTTCATGTTTAAACATAAAAATAAGGCGTTATCTAATAAAATATGCATCAATTTCCAGAACAGAAATCTGAACATTGGATATTGCCAGTTTGAAAATTATTCACAAGCTGTATTTTATTGTTGTGCTCTCGTCTGTATTGTTATTTAACAGTGTCTGTGGAGGAATGAAGAGAATCACACAACAAAGATGAATCGTTGCAGGAGCTTTACTTTGTAAAGCATAACTTTACAACACGGGGTTTATGCTCATGCCCAGCGCTGATGGGTTTGATTACAACCATCCACACCGGAGCCTGCAACCATACTGACGCTAAACATAAACAACCAGTCGTCACGTAATGACGTAACAGCATCTAATTGGCCAATACAGAACTCATTATTAGTATATAAAAATAACTGTAATTTCAACTTATATTTAATGAACTAATACTATATTATTGATATATTAGAGTTTAAAGGATTTTGAATGTTCCTTGTTATTATTCCATGCATTATACAATATAACAGCCAGAAAATAAATAAGTAAATAAATAAAAATAAAATAATTCAGAGTGAGCACAATCAAGCAAGGAATTTGTTGGTTTCACCATGTTTTTATGCATAAAATATGAAATATATTGCAGGTGAATGATACATGAACAAATACAGCTGTAAAGCCTTCAAATGATCGGAATAAAACTGGAGGGTTTAGTGTAGCGCTGAAGTGGTAATTTCCAGCTCAATGCATTTTTAAAATATGACCTTTAAATTATGTACTGTAAGTAATTGAAATCTAAAGTAAAATAATAAATGCAAAAATCCTGCATTGATTGCAATCTTGCAAGCATTATTTTACACAATCATATATAGTTAGCCACTGAATCCTGCGTGAACCTGAGCACTCTGGCTGTAAAACTCAACAGCAGCTTTGAACCTCATGGGCAATATTCAGTTCACCAAAACAAACCAATGCTTAAACACGCTCTGACCCACGCTTACTGCAAGAGTTTAACTGTGAACAATAATTGGGAGAAAACAGAACTGGTTTTGAAAGCTTTCAAATAGACTACTGAATTTCTAATCTTGTCAAACTGTGCCAGTTAAACTCACAATCAGATTTTTGACAGTTTCACAGACTAGAGGCCATCAAAGCAGGGAAATACAAAGTTAGCTAACAAAGTTTTGACATCTTGACAGTTCTGACCACAAACCACTTTAGTTTAGAGTGACAGTTATCCTACATTTCACAGATATTTTATTCATTAATATATATATATATATATATATATATTTTAGGTTTGATCTAACCATATAAACAGTATATGCTAAATTAAAAGTATATTTCTAAATTAAATACTTTTCACGTGTTCGCACTTCCTCATTAGTACTAATAAAATAGCATGTTTGGCGTGCTGTCGGGGGCGAGCCGGCTCTGAGTCCGGCTCGAACCCTGCGTGCCCCCCGGGGAAAGGAGCGAACGGAGGAGAAGGGGAAGGTGGTGGGAATGCAAAAACGAGATATGGGAGGAAAGGAAACTGGACCATTTATAGACCACTATATATTATAGTGACGAGGTGAGGATCGGATTGGCTTACGAAGGAAGCGGGATTGATTAGAAAACGGTGCCAGCTGAGACCAATCGTCAGCCCTTCCACCCGAAATTAGTTTGAAAAACTTCATTTATTTTAGTTATATGTATAAATATTTATTATGTAATCTTTGGTTAAACCTGTAAATAAACTACAAGTTAGTTCTAAATAAACATTAAGACCTCATATCAGCTGACCTAAAATTAAAATAGCATTTTAACAGAACAATTGAATTAACAATAGTGGTGCTTTTAACACCCTGTTATCCTCCCAGTGGAAACAACTGTGAGAAATACATTCATTTGAAGGACTGTAAGTGTGAAACACTCAGAAAACATTAGTATACCTTCTCTTACACAGCAGTTAGTTTAAAATTACATTACATTACAAAACTCAGACTAACCTCACAAGCACTGCTGGGGAATCTGAGGTGACCTGATTTTGCCCAAAATTATATTTATTTTGTGCTATAATTAACATTTATTTGTGAGTAAGCTCCGTAGCAGTGAAACATGAACTCAGAAGAGCAGTGCAGACACCCTGAGGCATCTGCCTGGAGGAAGACTTCACCTTGTCAATGGTGAACAACAAAGAAATAACCATGCTGTCTCAACTTGCTGTTCATGATTACTGAAGTCTTCATGAATATTGTATATTTTGGTTTTAGGTGTCCTATTCATTAAATATATATTTTTTGATGATACAGTTTTAATATATAAAACATTCATATATACTGTATAATATATACAAATTTTGAAAATCACATTGATGCGGGTCAGAAAAGGTTTTTAGGACATTCAAAGTATATCAAAGGGATACAAAATTAGCAAGGCACGTCAAATTGATAAAAAATGTCAATAAATATATGCCATTCTTTTGATCCTTCTATTAAGTAAATAATATAGTGTCCACAAAAATATGAACATAAAAATTTGTGTTTTTCACCAAATCAGATCATATGACTTAAGAACCTAGTAAAAAACATAAAGTACTAAAATTTGTGTCCAACAAATACATATTAAATAAAAATTTTACTTTTAGTGATTAGAAACTTTGCTAAATTAGAATAACTTTTTTTTTACTTAATGCACTTTAATTGTGCAAAAGTAATGCTGAAGTCCAATTTAAAGTTATACTAATATATATTTAATTGTGCTAAAGTGGAGCTATTGCAGACAAGTTTGTTTGTTAGAATATCGCTCACAAGCAGTGATCCATCTCTTCCAGAAAACTCCAACTAAGAAACTCATCTTAAAACTAGAAAGTGGGAAATCATTTCTGTCAGTTTCCAGAAGAAACTATAACATCTCTAGCTCCAGCTAGAAGTAACAAAATTGCTCACATGTAGTTTTGCTTTGCCACTGGTTTATACTGTCTCCTGCGTAGCTACACTTTCTGAGCAGAGTTAGTTTTTTGTGCATTTTGGCTTGATGTCATTTGATTTTCCCATCTGGGAGCAACAGGACACGTCTATATACGTATTGCAGCTATTGAATACATATTCACATAAATTGCTTGTTTTCTATACAGCGAATGGTCCGACAATTCTCTCCTGGCACAAACCTGATTTACACTTTTTAAAATGCACATATTTATGATGTAATTGAATAAAATCCTTCAGAGGGAGCTGGTTGCACACTAGTCTCTCTCCCTGGCCTTGTTATGAACCACATCAGGAGCTACAGTACCACATGGCATCAGTTTCAAATTTGATCCATCAGTCCATGCATTGCCTTGCATTCATTTGCAGAAGTGTCAAAGCCTTTCATTTGAATTGCACAACTTACACATTCAATATGAATGTCAAAAAGAGAGGCAGCAAATATTTGTGGCCAAAATGACTGCAGGCGAAATAAAGGTCAACTTTCTTGTGTCTGACTGTTTCTCCATACATGTAAACCTGACATTCCCAAAATATATCCACTGTTCCTTCATCAGATGAGCTGACCTGACCGGTGTCCGTCTCCACATCTGCTGTGCATTTTTAAAAGGCCTGATTTCCATTTCAAACGGCAAAGCTGTGATCTCTCCAGGGCTTTTCTGTGAAACACAGACAGAATTTGAATAGTGTATCATAGTTGTGAATATGGCCAGATGAATACATCACAACACTTTGGTCTGTTCTGGCAAACATGAAATGCAAGGGGTAATGGGACATTCCAACCTCAGAAAGAAAGCTGCATGTTTAGAATTTTCTGTATGTTTAATCTGATCTGAGATCTAGCCTTTAGGATATAGTGCAAAACATTTTCAATCAGTATATGAGAAGAATGCTGTAGTAACAAATCAGATTTCCTAATTTATTTAAAAAAAAAAAAAAAACAGAAAAAACTAAACAAAATGTCATGACCCCAAAATAAACTAGTGCTTAATCACGATTAATTGCAATTAAATTTAATAAAAGTTTTTGTTCATAATATCTGTGTATATTTATAATGTATTATATATAAACACAAACACATGCAGAAAATATTTTTAAAATACTTACATGCATTACATATGTTTACATATATGTTAAAAATACAAAATGAATGTGTGTGTGTGTGTATATATATATATATATATATATACACACACACACAGATGTTTGTATATTTATATATACATGCTAGTAATCCTGATTAATAGTTAACTAATAAACATAACAAATTTTTCTTTGTATTTTTATGAACACACATACACACATTACTGTATCTAAACAAAAACTTTTATTTTGGATTCAATTAATGATCATTTGACAGTGCTAAAACAAAATAAAAATATATTAAAATGTTATCATTTTATCAAACTTAAAACATTTACAACCACTTGCATTAAACATGCTTAAAAAAACTATATAACGAGTAAAAACTAACCAAAAAAGAAAAAATTCCCATAAATTCAAAGATAATGGTTGGCTGGCATGAGGTTACAGGCAGTTCAATTTAAAAATAAATAAATGTTTTCACCAGTTACTTTTCTGCTTTGTTCCTCTTCCAGCGTAAGTTCATACCAAGACTAAAAGCAAAGAAAGTTCAGTAAATCACAGTGCAACACAATAGATATTTCCATGGTGAAAGCTGTTATTAACAGTGAAACAGCAATACCAAGATGAATGAGAAATGTGCCATTTTCCTGTTATGGAAGGTCATAATCAATAGGTCAAACTCATGCGGTGGCTTAAATCGCTCTATAACAGGTTTGATGGATTAAAAAAGTCAGGGAGAGAGACTGCCTAGACTGTCTGTGTCACTGCAAATGAAAACAAATGTGACATATGTGTTTGGCCAGGCTCCAGTAAACAGTCGCTGTGTGTAGCTGGTGGGTTATCAGTGTGTGTGTGTGTGTGTGTGTGTTTGGGAGGAGAGGTAAACAGCCATGGGCAACTTTTTGTGCCGGGCCAAATTCAACTCAGCTTGATGACTGGGGCCTGGTCCTCTGTTCAATGAAGATTTATTAGTCTGGTCTAACCGGTATTTGGTTGGCGGTCCACATTTTTTTGGCCAATATGATTACACCAAGGATTTACAGCTTCCAGATAATTTCAACATGACTGTATTGATTTGATTAAAATGGTTAAATTGTGAATCTAGTTGAATTGATCTTGATTTTAGGCAGCATAAAGGCATATAGGAAATAAATAGTAAAATTCACTATAGAATTCCATGCAGTGTTGTGACTGTTCAGCCTTCAGGTGTAGGAAATGTTAGGTAGTTGGAGATAATCGATTCCTGGATGAAGGACATGCACAGTTTCCCCCTGCTGTGTTTTGTCTAGATTCTACACAGTATTTTATTGGTTTTACAGACTGAAAGATTTGCACACAACTTCTTTCATTGTGTGACCAGCACCACTTACTTCATTCACAAAAAAAAAACAACATGTAATTTTTCTCAAAAATATCTTTAAAACACAAATACAAAAACAATATAAGGATGGACAAAATGGTGTACAATAGTCACAAAACAGTTAATACAATTTTTTTATAATTATCTGCATGCTTTTTTCTATGGAACAGTCCTAGACTTAATCTTCATCTTGGGTGTCTAATAAGTAGACACTGATGATATGGACAAATTTTATAGTGCTTTTATAATGATTATTATCCTTTTTGAGCTTGAGCACGTGGCCACTATCAACTCTTATTGCATGTATAATGAGCTAAATGGTTATCGGATACCGTTATGCGTTAAAGGTTACAGGTTTTTTCAGAACGTATATACTGACCTTCATATTAGAACAAACCATATCACTTAGTAGTCTATAATCTGCTAATGTGCGTTAACGTTGCCAGGAATCCTTGAGATTGTGTTTAAAGAGCACAGTTCAAAAACATATTTGATCAGACCTGCGTCATATTATATGATTTAAAATATATTGTAAGGCAACTTATAATCTCTTGGTTATATTATTGTTTTCTACCTTTATTATGTTATTTTGAAGTTTTCTGATTCATTTTGTGCTACAATGATGTAAAACATTTACTTACGTTATATATATATTAAAAAAAATAATAAATAAAATTAAAAATGTGTCAATATAAGAACATGTGTTGACAGCTGCAAACATGTTGATATTAATAGACTTAAAAATTATTTGGCTTAATTTAAATATTAAATTAAATTAAAGAATAAGTACATTTTTTGAAATGTCTCACTATGACATTGAAGAATTCAGGCCTCTCAGATGTAGCCAAACAAATGCACTGGTTGGTAAAACAGGCAAATAAGAGGAACTTCTGGTCTCACTTTGGCTTGCTAGGCACATAAAATATGTCGCTGAATGTCATAACATGTGACATTTATCTGCCCTCAGACATTTCTGCCAATCACACACACACACACACATACACAAACACAAATGCCTTTCCACAAATAGAAGCTGGCCAACCTCCAGCAGCAACTTGTGTGACAGTGATTTGCTTTGTGTTACAGGCTACAAACACCCCCATTCCCCTCTGGTATGGCTATAAAAGGTTAACTTTTTTCAGTTTTCGCAAAGAAAGTTTTGGAAATATGATTTCATGCCTGAAGAAAACAAACAGGACGTGGCATTTCCATTTGTGAAAAACAAACAAATAAAACCTGAAATGAAGTTCAGTCTCTCAGGGGAAAGTGTATTAAAGTGAGAACGTTATATAATGAAGAAATTATTTATTCAGACATTCTACAATAAATCTATGATGAATGACAGGCAGGAAATAAATCGTATCAGGGAAAAATATAAAATGATTTGGTTTGAAAAATGAGTAGACCAGAATAGGGAAAAAAGACACAAAATCATTAAACTCAAACAGACTTACAGAATAACTTGATATTCTTGTCAAACTTAATAAACATCAGATGTCTGCCCAGTTAATTTAATACAGGTGCTTTAGGCATTTAAAATCAATGAATAGCTTCTATGTGTTCATTCTAGTCTGAAATCAAAAGAAGAAGAAAAATATAATAATAAACAGAGACATCTTCTTCAGTGTACACTTATCTTTCCATTATATGTTTTCATTTGCATGTAAATAAAGTTTATTTTAGCACTTTGCATCCATTATCAAAGCAACTCATATGATTATTGTTTGTTTTAATCTGCAAATATTTTTATTATGGGTGAGGTGTGCAGCTTGGAAAAATTCCATAGGCCAGTGATCATTAGATATGACAAATTTATTCTAGTCACAACTTTGCATTAAAGAATAGTTTACTTCAAAATGAAAACTCTGTCGTAATTTTTCACACTCATGCTGTTTCAAATCCATAAGAGATTGGTAGGTTCCATTAGAAATATCTTAATTTGTGATTGATTAACCAAACTGTTATGGGTACGGAATGACATGAGGGTCATTCATTGTTGGGTGAACTATCAATTTAATTGTTTTAAAATGAAGTATTTGGACAGACTCATTATATAATGTTAATGAGAATTAGGTCATAATTTCAGAATAATATTTTCATTCTAGCATCAAAAACTCTTCAATCCCAAGCAGGAATCCATCAAACCAACCAGTAACCATTATCAACCCCAACTCAGTCTGTTAGCTGCCCTCACCATCTGCCCTGCTGGCACTCATTAATGGATCTGCATGAAGAAGTGCTGCAGTGGAATCAGAGTGAAGGAGAGAGCAAGAGCATAATGCAGCCGCAGATGCTGCAGTGAAAAAAGCGGAAGGACCACACGAGACAACTCATCCTCTATGGTATGGCTCTATAATAGCTCACTAATGAGTGTTCTGACTTGGAGTCTCTGAAAAATGAATAAGCCTCCGCCTGTGCCCTTAAACTGCAGCAAGAGTAGCCAGCTGAACATAATGAAACCCCTCTCAATGGCATCTGCCATCGTTTCATACGTGTGTGAGCGCCGACTGTGAGGATGAGAGAGGACTTATACTACCTTCATTATGGATGAGGCTTTCCATCACTTCAGCTTAGGTTGGGAAATTTCCAAAAGTCTAAGAAAAAAAGAGTGAGAAGAAAAAGTGGTCCTTTTCTGATTCTGATGGTGTGATTTTCATTTCATTTAACGTAATAACTGGCCTGCAGTCTAATTTTTCAATCAAATTATGAGGCTGAGTAGGAGCTATTCACTCAAAACACATTCTTGTTTTTGAATCTACAGTATGTAAACATACTGTTAAATGCTATGCGCATGGAATGGCACCATAACATGAAAAACAGCAGCTTCTTAAAAATACAGCACTTATGAGAAAGATGTATAGCAATAATGGAAGATGTCAAACAATCTACACTATCAAAGAAATTCATCCCTGGTGGGTATTAGAGAATACTTTTTAAAACATTTAAAAAACCCAACCAGCCCTAGTGTTAGTGATTTTTTTTTTGTTTTTATATTATATTTAGATGATGGACATTGCCTTAAAAACCACACCTTCTCAGCAGCTGGAAAATACAACCCCTGATGTCTTTGGCACTGACAACACTCTAACACTCCCTACAAAACAAATAAAGAGGGAACTTCAATTACTATCACAGTGAAGGATGGTTTCCCTCAAAGAAAGCCATCATTTCAGGCCCCTGCATTAGATTACTTTCGACTGTGATCAATGGGCGCAAGTCAGTGACTTTGTCATCGTGGGACGTGATAGGCCTGGGGACATTTATTACCAGTTCCTCCAAATTTTTCACTTCAAAGGAATCACCTTAACTTTTCCATCAAGTCATATCTCATAGAAACTTTGATAGTTCTACACCTCTAGCACTTTCAAAAACTCCAGCTTTTATTGGGCGGCTTTTTTATTACTTTCAGGGATGAGATGTCAAAGAACATGAAATGATGTTGCGGGCAACAGCACAATAGCCCCATTTAATGAGACGGAAAGGAGATTTTCAATTCCAAAAATGGAAAGAAAGTACTGGGTGGCTTTCTAATATCCTCTTGAAGACCAACAAATCTGTTTTTTGTGGAAGTGAGAGTGCATCTTTTGATAGGTGTTTAACTTCAGACACACAATTGTGCACCTCCGCCAGTGGGCAGATTGTTCTGCCCCACTTCCCTGGCATTTTCTGAGGACACACAGGCTCGTAGGTGTTGGAAGGCGCTTTTGTATAGCGTGGAATGTTCAACCTTTTTACTCTGATGGAGACATCAAGCCGCTCAGGCCTGCAGAAAGTGGCAGATTCATGTTGCCGACAACATACCAACAACTCCTAAAGCGCTATTCACTTTGAAGGACGATGAATCACATGATTCACTCGTTGCCACAAGAAACTGATGTAATCCAACTTGCACACTACCACAAATTTTAAGGTCAGTGTGTTTTAATGCACATTTTTATATAAAACCACATATATCTGCACTGCTTTCAAACCAGCAAGGACTAGTTTAATCTCTCAAACTGTTGATCCAAAACCTCTAGTCTAGGCACTCAAGGTTATGGATGTGTATCATAGACATGGTAGCCTGGCCAATCGTGTTATGCCTCTATTCCCTCGGGCTCTCAAAGTGCCAGGTTAGTGCGATGGGGTCCAACTGGTAACTGGTAACATTTCAGTCAGCAAATGTTTCTAAATCCAATTTTCTGTGTCAAGGCCCTTCAGGGACCGGCAGATAAAAAATAAATAAAAAAATCAACTTTTTTTGCCCATAAAGGCTTTCAGCCTGTGTGTTCACGTAGCAAGATTTTAATTTGTCCACGAGGCAATAAAGGAGGAGCTTTTCATTAACACAGCATGCTAAAGTGTTTCACATCACACTCATCAAGAATACGAAACCTCTTATGGGCATTTTGCATGTTCCAATATGATATTTTGAGATAAACATGTACTGTGCCAGTCCTCGAGGGCATCTAGAGCAGCATACAACCATGCATGTGTTTTTGTAGCAGCTGTCAAACTTAGTTTAACTTGTTTTTTGCATGTGCTTTTACCTGAGCTATCATCCTCCACCCACGTCTCACTCTGCATCACATTAACCTCTAGAAACCAGAAGAATAATGGAGTCGGAGGAATGATGGCGACACAGTGTTATTACAGCTGTCTCTCAATTACTAATAAGGCTCACAGAGCAAGAGATGAGCTTATTAGACACTCCTGGCCACTCAATTGTGATGCATAGTATATCATCACCATCCACTTAGTCATGTGACATTAAAAGACTTTGCCGGATTGGTCGGTTCACGGTCCAGCGGCTGCAGGCGACAGTGTGGCACAAATGGAATCTATTAAGTATTCCCAGACAGAGGCGGAGCAGAGCGGTGTGAGAAATACAGTGACTGACAGAGTTTCTAACAAGCAATTAACCGCAGTGACCTGCTGTTGGCTAAACTGTGCTTTTGACTTTGTGTCACACCCATTATATACTCAAAGATCCACTGTAATAGATCACACCGCCTAGGGAGTCATACATTCTCTTAGTCGAAATTTATATACAAGTGATGCATGAAGACAGAAATCAGCGTTATTTGAGGCGCATTCAGAGCTAGAAAATGTATACACACACACACACATGTATATATATATAGTACAACACTGATGAAAATATAAGAAATAATATAAGCTACAATAGAGATATCAAGAGGAAATTGGCAAGGGAAATGGTTGTATGACCATACAAGCGTGTAGAAAAGAAATACAGAGCTCAGACCTGTCAGAAGAATCTGAGCACATCAGAGTGAATATTGTAGGAGGCAAAGAGTAGAGGAATGCTGTGAGATAGATACAGGAGTTAACAGTTTCTATTAGCCTGGGAGGTGGTTGAGTAGAATATCTCCTAGCACCTGTATGTGTGAATTCAAACCGGTTGCAATTGATTTTCAACTAGTGTTTCAAACAGAGCACTGGACTTTTATTTAGGTCTAAAAATTATTATTATTTTTTTTAATCCTCCAATACAGCTTTGAACATTTAGAATGGTAGATAACGCTCAGCAAAACAGTGCTGTAAATAATAAAGCTCTTCTCTGTCCTTTTATCTAATCTAATCAAAATTCTTCACAAAAGAAGGGTTATGTTTAATATGTTAAGATCACCCTGTAATTGACAGTCAAAGAAATTAATTGTCCAATAGAGCAGAAAGAGACAGTTACTCTTTTAGAAATACAGTTACTATCATTTAAAAGAATATTAAATAGAGCTAGAAAATGTAAATAGAGTTGGCAAGTCTGAGGTAGAAGATTAATAAATTGAGATTGCTATAGTTTTTTGTATTTTTGAAAGCAATGATGGGGGAAAAAATTGTTTAACTTATTCCCCCTTAAGCTTGTGAGATCAGTGGCACTCCTAAAACACAACTTTTGACAAGAACTTCAAAAACTGTGAATCCTGTGAACAATTTATTATACATTTCTGAAAGCAAATCTGCACTTAGTCAAAGGAAAACACCCTTGATCAAAAAAATAAATGTAATATTTCATCTTCATGATGAAAGAACATTACAGATGTGGTTCTCTATTTAAAGATCAGAAAAGGCCTCTCTCCTGAGGATGAAACCCATGTGACCGTGAGAGGATTTTCTTGTCCTCTCTGTAAAACAAGACCGTAGATGGCTTACACACATTCAAGACCATGTATAAATTTGTTTCTAGATGGATTCAAAGTCAGTCACAGAATTAGGTCAAAGGGATGAGGTATTCAATTCATTTATGAAAGAAATAACTCTCTTGGACTCTACCTGGTCATGTTGTACTAGATGGCCTATTCATATTGATTTCTTCATTAATAATTTAATAAAAGTGAATTAGATCAATAGACTGTGGGAGAAATCACCAATTCTACATTTTCTCTACACTGTAAAATCTTAATGGTGTAGGTCTATTAAATCTTACTTTTTGTGCTAAAAGTAATGGTTACTTATGTTTAAGTGCTGTTTAAGGGTTTGGATTGATAACTTTAATTGGATGAATTTGAATGGATTTTTAGTATACCACTGAATAATGAGTGAATACATAAGCTTAAGCAACAAAATATTGTTTATTTTTGTTCAACCAAGTCCAACAGACTAGTGCAATATTGCCATGTGTAGCAAGTGTAGCAATAGGATATTTAGAAATTTAGTAGCCTACATTTCAGAAATTCAGGAACCCTATAGGTCAAGTCAAGTCAAGTCAAGTCAAGTCAAGTCACTTTTATTTATATAGCGCTTTTAACAATACAGATTGTAGCAAA
>JAUYWG010000039.1:11256703-11272131 GCA_034779775.1 Enteromius afrohamiltoni | reverse complement strand
AATGACAATAAGCATTTATTAAGATCAGTTAAACATTGGATTCTCAAAAGTATGCGATCCAATTTTACTAGTTGTGCATCCCCTCCTATCTATTATGGAAGATCAAGTGAAGTAACGTTACCTAACTGAAAAGGGGATATCATCCGCGTTTGCTGGCAAACATGAAACAACAGATGCTGACATCGCAGCTGGCCGATTCAGTATTGTGTGCGGTTCTCCAGATTTGCTTCTGGGTGTTAAAAAGTGGTGAGATATGCTTCAAACAGATGTTTACCACGAGCGTCTCTTCAGGATTTTCTATGCTGAATGACTTGTTGCACACCGTTCTGTTGTTGTGGGGACATTTTCTGCTGAACGAAACGAACTGTGATTGGTTGTTTGACATGTCGGTCAAACGGCCTTATGGGCGGGGTTTGACCAAACAAAGCGGCTATGAATTCCAGACCTTCAGCCATCAGTCTGAAGGTCTGGCTACGCGTGACTACTTTGGTAACATGGAATTTGCAATGCAATGTTCAGGAAAAAAAGAAAAATCACCAAATGTAAGATTATAATGTAAGTGATAACTAAAGAAACTGAATAAATGATTTCATGGCAGTTTAAAAAGCTGCACAATTCTATTTCATAGCATGATGAAGTTCTGATTAAGTGTAAGATCTGCCTCAGTTAACTTAATGGTTATACATCTTAAAAGAGAGAAAGAGAGAAAAAAAAATCAACATCAAATGCATCACTGAGGTCAACCATAGATCTCACAAACTCTGGAGTCTTTAATTGTGAACACACATAGCTATAGAAAAGATTTCAAACTTAACTTATGCCCTAATGAATGTCCCACAAAACAACCTGTATACATGTGACCTCATTGAGGCTTAAATGCCACATTAAACATCAAAGCTGAAGACAGCACTACACTAGTATTGGCACAGCATTGACAGAAAACAGCCTTGTGCGAAACATAGCATGTCACTTCAAGGCCTGGCAATTAGAATACAAATGAACCCAGGATGAGGCAGAGGGGGAATAGATCAGCACTAATGGCTGAAGAAAAAGATCGATGCTTGGGCTGCTTTCCTCTGGGTGGATGGAGCAAGAACTAGACACTTTCCACAGCAGAAAGGCTTACCAAAAGAGGACCATCACTCAAATCAAGCCCAAACTTCACGTCACCGATGATGCACAAAGTGTGCTGTGTGTATTTTCTCCTTCCCCTGACAGGAGAGTGATGAAGAGGGACTGGTGCACAAGTTCATGAATGACCTTTATAAATATGTAAGCTTCATCCCAAGTGCCTAAGAGACTAAGGGACAACTTTAAAGATCCAAAAGTCCATTACATCAGGCATTAGATGGTGAAGCACATTTGTCATAAGACAGCAAAAATGAACATTTTATCTAAGAGTGTGTTCCATGGCAGCAATGTTTTACTGTGTCTGACTCTGTATGAATGCAGTTGCATTTTAATAGTAAGTGTGTGACATTTTGTGTCGATATGCATTATTATTCTAATAAGAGATACTGATAAATCAAGAAGTCTCTCAAACTGGTGCACTTTACCACATTGAGTAATACTGTATTCACTGGCTGTACTGAGACACAGTTGTCATTAAATGCAGGGTAACGTTTCAGATCCACAGGGAGAAAGATATCGCACAATGTGTTCACTGCAAACATTCTAGAAAATCATCAGTGGTTTGTGGTCTAACATGTCCTGTAATAGACTATACACAGACTGATGCTTGTGTAAGGTGTCACCTTACCGAACCACTGGGTGTCACCATTTTCAGATAAGCAAAATTTAGTGCTATTACCTGTGCCAACCCTGTTGGGAAATGACATTTATGACATTTAATGTTATTTTTAAAAATGTAGCATGATGAAACACATTTCAAGTCAGCACGAGAAAACACAAGTTACACTCTATTACAGCCCATGTGCGTATAAATAATCAATAAATTAAAAATCTATTTACAAATTAAATGATGTGTTGATTTATCATTAAGATCAACTGAATTAATTAATAGCAAAATGTATTAAAATGAACGAGAACAGATTAAGTGCAAAGTGAAAATTTTATGTTAATGCAATTACGAGGCAATTACTTTAAAGTCAACATTAATTTAGAATAAGCCTATTCACTTTATTAATATATGCTTCCTGATCTTGTGATTTGCATTTACCAAAAAAAAAAAAAAAAAAAACACTAATCAAAATGTAATGACTTGCTCTGCATCTGAAACAACAGTCTTTTCTCACTGCATCACCAATCCCTCGTTAACCCCTACCGTCCCGTCAAAATCGTCAGTTTATGATAGGCTGGAGATAATTATCAGTGGATTCAATTAAACCCCGGCCCCGTTTTTCCTAATACTGAAATAAAATGGTCGTATTTCTAAAATATATTTATGATGAATACTAGGCTACTGTATATAGGAGATGTTATAAAATAAAATAAATTGAAAATAAACGAATTGATTAGCCTAATTGTTTGGAGATAAACAAGTTACTTGTGAATAACTAGCAGTAGCAGTAGTCCGAATGCTCTATTCATAAACACTGGTCATGCTGGTTAGCGGTTTTACAGCAAACACAGGTAACTCCGCGACTATTTCCAGGTAGGAGCATTCTGTCATGCGTTTTGAAACGAACATAAAAACGTTGTTTGTTGTTTTCATTTGTCGTCACTTAACGTCAGACCTTTGGACTAGAAGCTTCTTATCGCTGCAGGTGTCCCGCTGGAAAGGAGCGGCGAGGTCACACACACACACACACACACGCACGCACACACTCCCAGCTGAACTACACGCTCCGCGATCAGAGTAGCAATGAGAGGACAGACCACACCTCCGAGCGGAGGGCAAAAGTCCGGACTGGACGAGCAGCGCACCTGCAACGCCATTCGCAATGACAACCTGATATGGTTCGGGATTGCTGTGCGAGACTTACATTAAACTTGATATCTCTTTTGGCTGAGCGCGTTTCACCTCAGACGGATTGGCTGTATTTTTCCTGCTGTGTTCGTGGCTGGTGCGTTCGGGATGGTGTGCTGTCTGCCCGCGCATCACAGGTAAGAACGAAATCGTTCTCGCAGCAAGCCCTCTCGTTCTTTTAGGTTTAAATAGAAATGTATTTATTATGAGCTATAAGAGTAGGCTATACGACAGATAAGAGGATCCACATCTTGATAGAGCGCGACAGGAAATGTAAACTTTGTACCAGACTTTTAGGACTTAGGCTTCTTTAAAAAAAAAAGTATGTGCCTTTCACTTCTAGAAATTCATATAGCTTACTGATATGTACAATAAGGTAAGTATTTATATCTGTTCATATCATTCAAAATGGGAACTTTATAGCTAAACATTCAATATTTATTGCTGCATATCAAATAGGCTGGTAAAATTATCTTCTTATGTGGCAGGGAATTATAAAATTATAGTTCAAGCAGGTTCAAACAAGAGTTATGTTCTCAGAAATGAACATGTTCTGGATACTTAGTAGTCTAGTACAGTAGAACCGAGATGTGATGTTCAATATCATATCAATTTAGCTAGCTCACTGTTTTTTCCCCTCTCTATCAGTGAAAATTGTTTACAAATTCATGTCACACAAAAGGCAGAGTGATGTTAGCTGTGCTGTTATACAGAATTACATAGCCTACCTCCTAAAACAACAGGACTGTAACTGTTCTGTTTTGTATATGGATTTTTGGACTTTGCACACTAAATATATTATCCTTATATTATTATATTATCTACTGCATGTCAATAACATTATCAGATCAAATATTAACAATTACATACCCTCCCTCCTATATAATTAATTAGCCTATGTATTTTAATATCTTTACATTATAATCTAATTACCTTATAAAAATTGTGAGTAATACTAACAAACAACATTTTTCCCTTTCCTGCAGTTAGTCTTTTTGCAATTATGCAAACAAACATTCAGTACCCTCACCATTTCTTTCTTTTTCCTCTTATTATAACAGTAATATTCCTTTATGGCAAAAGCACAAAGATATTTCAGATAAAAATAAATAAATAAATAAACCTAGTACTACTTTTTTGTGTCAGAAGTGTGGAACATCATATTATGTCTGAGCTGGAAAAATATCTATATATATACATATATAATCTTAAACTAGTATATATATATATATAATTAGACATTTGGAATGAATTTATCAGATAACACTTTGTGGATGCTGTGATGTTCATGTTAAACATATCATGGTTTAAAGAGTAAAACATGTGTATCAAATGAATACAAAATACTAACTGTTCCAGTTTTATGCAGCCTATGGTGAACGGAATTAATGCTTCCCTTCTGTATGGTTAATCTTATTTTGCATCATAAAATAAAAGAGAAGCAAATTATGTTAATGCTGTAGGTGCCCTTTCAATGCAATTCTGTGTGAACAGTGCTTTACAGTGACAGTGTAATAGTTTCGAAGAAAAAAGAAAGTAATTAATCATGGTTCCTCTCGCTACTATTAAACCTTTGTTAATGTGTTGATTAATATGGTCTTTTGGCTTTATTGGAGGTGTCGACAGAATGTCACATCATGGATATAAAGTTAAGATTAACCAGTTTTATGACATTTTTGCTTTATTGCTACTTTACTGTTGGACATAACCATAAACGCACCTACAATAATATATTATAACAGTGGCCATACTGTAATCAGGACAAAATATGACAAAGCAAAAAGCCCTAAACTAAAAGATAAGTGTCAAATAAGTCTAGAAAAAGTACCAAATGTACCATGATATTGCCATGATATTCTCTAAAGAATCTTGGAGTGCCACATAAATGCAAAGGTTCATAGTAACACCATCTGATATCATTATTGGAGAATGGTACATTTTTATAAGTAACAACCTTATTCGGGGTTCTGATAGAGAGTTTTGACAATTGCATCTGCACAGAATGAATGGAATCTCAAATCTATGCTTCCAGGTGCCAAACAAACCAAAACACTCTGGGCTCCTTCCTCATCCTTTCCTCAGTGATCCCTTATAAGCAAATAGATCTTAAAAAACGACAGGTGCATGACAGCACTCAGTAACATCCAAACATCCCAAAAGTGTAAAGAATATTCTGTTACAGACAGCCAGTGAGAATGAAACTATGCCCTAAGAGTGAAGGAGCAGGTCCAGGTGTCTTAACTGGGTTGGTGTCTATGTCACAGATGGAGGGCAGGTCAGAGAAAATGGAGCTCAGTGGCCAAGCTGGATAGTTGCCCTTTTTTTGTATTGCATTATGGATTATGTTCACATTTCTGATGTCCTCGAGGCCAGAATATTCTGGATGCTGTCACTGTTTTGAGAATGAAAGGGGGAGAGAGATAGGCAGGAAGAGAGGTAAATGTTTTTTCCTTTTGTCAGCAGCGTGGAGCTGGGTGGACGGGCCTGTTAATTGGTGATTTAATTAGTGCATAATATTGCAGCTGTGCCCAAAACAGGAAAATCAAGCACCGAAGAGGAATGAATACGGAACATCGTAGACCTTACCAGACAAAATAGCACCCTTAAGGTTGAAAGATCTGAACAGATCTGAGAACAAATGGGTATACATTAGTACTGACCCTCATATACTAAATGAGTAACGCCAGCCTTTCACATTGTTCAAAGTACAACAAACTCATGCAGACACTTTGTTGCACCTTGTTGCTAGGAGATGATTGACAAATAAAAATCATATGTGCTCTAAAATCGTCTCAAAATACAAAATGTGTCTAACATCCTCCAACTGGATGGAATCATAGTATGAAGCCAAAGAGTCTTTGCTCATCATTGCTTCACAATGTTTTGTGAAATCTGTGAAACAGACTATTTCTCCAGCCTTAAGTTGGCATTTAGTGTATTCCCTCCTTTTTACCAAAAATCTGGAGATTGGCTTTGATTTTCGACAGCTAACATGGATGCGTTCAGACTGCAGGTCGCAGAAGAAAAATAATGTTGTGTATTTTTAGCCTTTATTGACATGTATGAAGGTTTCATGCCATGTTTTTGCAATATTTGCACACCCAAAAAAGCCATACCAGGTCTATTGTTGTCGAGTTAATCATACATAGAGATTTTGCACAGAGTAAGATTGAATGATCTTTCTTTATAATGTTAATTTGCGTTCTGTTACCTCCTACAAATGTAGTGGTAAGCTGCAGTAAGGGGTTGGAAATGAAAGAGTGGAGGATGTAATGACACCATTGAGTCCTGAAGTGAAATGATGGAATAAGGTACGTGGCATATGTTAACTTTTATGATGAAAAGAAAGAGCACTGGGAGCGAGAGCTGTGCTTTTCAAAAAGGCTATCCCTCCCCAGCCAACAGAACGGCAGTGCAACATAAAAAAAAAAAAGAGACAGATAAGATAAATGCAGAAATCGAGTCAGAAATCGAGTGAGCATTTCTCAGTTGAAATAGCAGGAGATTAAGGGTAAAAAATCAAGAGTGGTTTATACAGCTCAGAAGGCAAGGTCCGGGCCAGCTGCTGTTTGCGGTTTGTTCCTGAGGTTATGCCTGACAGTAACTTGAGCCATGTGTGCAGGCTGATAAAATGTGGATTAAGCAAGAAGGAGAGAGGGGCAGCAAGTAGCATGACCATAACAACTTACTCTTGTCCCGACAGGACCCAAATCTTATACAAAATAGTTTGTGATTTATTTCTTCTCTTTCAGGTACAGCACAACATTACTCATTTTATACTAATGAGTAGAATATAGAGTTTAGCTTGTGTGTTTGTGATTTCATGAGTATTGTCTATATTAATCTTATCACAAAAATGACTTACTATAAATGTGGTCTGTTCGTAAATCTAGGCAGCTGCCTAATAACAAATATAAACTTTTAGGTGATTGATTTGGAACACACTACATTGGCAGCAACTCAACTCACAATTTATTCCAGAATATGGAGCTAGCATGTTGCTAAGCTAACAATCAGCCCATAAGACCTTCTACACGATGGCACACATAATTAGTATGTACATTAGTACATTTTTAATTAAACTGAACATTTTCTTATTAGTAGAGTACTGAATAACTCATATTTATAATCAATGACTGTGTTTACAATGACAAGGTATTGCTTTTGATTAAGTAATTACTCATCATGTTGTGACTGACGCAAAAGATCTCCTTTGGTATTTGTTGCTGTGTCTGACAAGCCATGATGCTCTCATGCTACAAATCATGTTCTCACGCAGTAAAAAATATGTTGCAGCTCAAAGAGAGAACTAACAACACATGGACACCCTGCTGAAAAAACAGCATATGCTGGTTAGGTATGTTTTGATGCTGGAATGCTGGTTTATGCTGGTCCATTTAAGATAGTTCTTTACTGGTTTGGGCTGGTTTATGCTATGCAGCAAAGGACCAGCATAAACCATCCCAGCATCAAAACATACCTAACCAGCATATGCTGCTTTTTTTCAACAGGGTAGACCAGTTACTTTAAACCTCAGCTTTCAAATGTAGGTATTTCAAGCGGCATGTGAACCGATCATCACTTCCTCTTTTCTAGATGTTACATGAAATAACATGAATGAATATGGATATGGTTTATTTGATGCATCTTAGAAGGCAGTATAATTAAGTTCCCCTTCTATTTGGAAAACTATTGTGATAAATATTAACAAGCTTCCAGAATTGATATTTATATAACTGTGACCTGACCCCTTGATATGCAAAAGGAAATCTCCACCCCTGCTCAGATCTCCCTTCACAACCCTTTCCTTCCTTAACGACCCAAAGCAATTCATTAAACCCTGATGAATTAGACGTACTGCATATCCTTTACACATTCCCTTCACATCTAACTGTCAATTCTTTGCTTCCTTTGTCTCCATACAGATAGTGACCTGTCTCATCCTGGCCAAGAGAAGAACTCAGAGACTTGCTCCATTGTCTGTGTCTAGCAACCAGGCAGAGAAGAGTATGCTAGACAAGGCATCAGCTGTTGTATGGTGACCGGAGACAAGACAAGAGCCTGCTTTATGAATGCTTCTTTTTTAGATACATCAGAGACCTGCAGTCAGAGATACAACAGCGTGCTGCTTGACTAGAGAATGAATGGTGTGCTTGGCCTGCCACAATGCTCAGCATTCACACCTGTCGGGAACGATGCCGTTTGCTCTAAATTTTCAAGAAAACCCCCAAACTTCAATAGCCACCAGCAACATGATCCAAGAAAGAGGAGGAGGTAAACTCTCAGAATGCTCCTAAACCTGAACACCTCTGTCCTCGTTTGTGGATCACTCACGCACTGACAGCCAGGGACATTTTGCCTATGAAATAACCTCAGAGAGACCTTGCAGGCAAACTGTGGACTGTTTTTTAAATTGAGGGCTAAGTTGGATGGCTGTCCGACCCCAAGGCCTCTACACTGACAGATCAGCCATTAAGAAGGTTTTCCACGTCAGCCTAAAGCAATCTGACTACTAATAATTATAAATGCTTTAAAACTAAGAATTGCATCTTGCACACTTTCACCTGACTGTGTTATAAATATATTTCGGAGTCTGGACTGCACCTGTCAGTGACATCACAAAAATAAAGAGGAAAACCTTCCAAGGAGCCATTGCGAATCAAAACCAAAACTCAGTATATTTTTAGAAATGATTTTTAAGTATAAGGTAAGGTGAAGGACTCAAAAAATAAGCTAAAATCAAATCCAAACCCTGAGGTGATATAGAATATTTCCTTGCTGTCCTTTCTCTCTACGCACTTTGTCGAGGAAATAACTGAAAGTAAATGCACCATTGAATGAAAAACTGCCTCATGGAGAAACGCTCTCATCTCAGACACTTTCTAACTCTTTAGGGTGAGTACACTTCTAATATAACATAGCACCCATCTAAGATCACATTCATGATATTTTCATAAAAGTCTAGATACAAAAGGCTGATCTGGGGCCAGTTGCTCTTAAGAGCTGGTCTGACCAACTAGTTAGCCAAGATTAATCGGTTTTATTTTTTGCATTAACTTTATACTAATATACATTTTTAAGTAACTGAATTTGAAAAAACTCTTTTAGACTTGCAAAATCAAATGATTCAGCCTAAAATTAACATTCTGTTAGCTCTTTCTTGTATGAAACACAAAATGCATTCATAATGCAACTTTCAAGCTTTAAAACCACCATAAGTGGTTGATATTACATGTACTATATCTACACTACCCCAAGTCAGATGAGAACTTGTGTGAGAAACAGACTAATAAAATAAATAAATAAAAATGTTGCCTTCCAGTTAAGGCAAACGCTAAAAAGAATCATTGAGTTAATGAGCTGAATTCAAAGTGAATCAATCAGATTAATCTTTAAGACTGGTTCAATAGATCAATAGATTAATTAAAAAGAAGATTCAAAGATTTAAGTAATTAATTCACTATTTAGAGGTTTCAGGAAAAAACAGTATGGAATTACACACAAGTTCCACAGTGCTACATTTCTGATTATAGATTTATGGTTCTTTTGCTTCATTTTTGAATCTTGAAAGTCCCTGTTCATTGTAACGGCATTGGAAGATAGCAAATAATATTATTTTTTAAATTTATCTTATTTGTTCTGTACAAGAACCCATTTGGGTAACATGAGGGTGAGTAAATAATGACAGAATTTTCATTTTGCGAAATATCCATTTACATGCATGTACGTCTGGTGTTTTTGCTTTCATGGGCTTTCATGTTTTCATTTCTCCCTCTTCATGCCTCACCTCAGTCACAAGGAAGCAGTATGCCAGTGATATGAGAGGTCTACAGGGATTTAATTATCAAAGCTTCACAAACGTACATGTACAAAACCCCTACTGCCACACGTGTGCGACTGTGACTGGCTTTGAACAAACAGTGCAAAATTATGTCACTGGTCCTGGATAAAAAGCCAAACAGTTCGTCTTGGTCCTTGATTGTAATGTATGCAATGTAGGTGAGGAGCAGATGCGGTGTGCTGGTGCAGCAGTACTGACTGTGAAAGCAAAGCCACTTACGGGATTGTAAAGACAAGCTGTCTGTCCTGCAACCTTGAGGGTCACAGGGACCACAGAGACAGGCCATTTGTAAAGGAATTAATGCCTGAGCCCCTGAGCAGAAGGGAAATTGTCTTCACACACTACTTAAAACCTTTATTCTCTCTCCACACACATCCACATGATTGTCCCCAGCCACATTAACCAGATTAATCTGTAAATTAACATTTACAATAAACACAAGTTTGTCAATTAAACTTTGTGTTCATTGTTTGACCAAATCATACACTGATTTAAAGAACAGCATTATAATTATATTAGTGTTTCAGTCTTTAAGCAGCTTGGTCTGACTCCAAAATGCTGTTTTAAAACCCTACTGAATAATTTACATAATATTTGCAACATTTTGTTAAACTTTGCATATTTTGGGGAGTGGGGAGAGTGATGTGCTGTTTAACATACATGTTTTGTTTGGTGGCATTGATGACATTTTACCCCTCAGAATTTTGGTTGGAAATTTTAAAATGAATCTTTGATTATGAATTGGTGAGTCCAGTTGAGTCACAGTTATAAACTGTGAAATATTTATAAATATCTATTTCTAATGTGAGTTTTTGCCAACCTCAAACGTCAGATTTTTTTTTTGTTTTTTGTCAGTTATTATTAATTATTAATAAATACATATTTTTTGTGTTAATTTCTGGCAACCACACCTGCATTTTTTTAATCACAAATTTTAGCAGGATTAAAAAAAAAAAAACGTATATTTTGTCAAAACTGCACACATGGCACCTTCTTACCCCAATTTCCATCTTGTTTTGTCCAGGAACTCTAACCAGGTGTCCTCTCACAGCTGGGGCCTGTCTTGAGTACCGTTAGCAGGGAACATCATGTCAGAACTAGAGTACTATTCCCCTCCTCGGGGCCACCCTCATCCTGACCCGGCTCGCATCCAGCAGAACCTCCTGGAGGAGCAGGTGGAGCTGTGGTGGTTCAGCGAGCCCCGCAAATCCTTATTATGCTACTGCGCTTCAGTGGCCTTGATTTTAGGCTGCGGCCTGGGCGGTGTGGGCCTCCTTTCCACCACCACCAGCCTTTCCAGCGAGTGGCGACTGGGCGCCGGAACTGCCCTTTGCCTTCTAGCTCTGGCCGTCCTCCTCAAGCAGTTGCTGAGCTCTGCAGTCCAGGACATGAACTGCGTGCGCAGCAGGCGCCGAATCAACATGCTAAAAAGCGGCGGTTTATCTGACGTCCTCCTCATGTTGATCACAGGGGCCTCTCTGCTCATTTGTGGAGCTGTCCTGCTGGATGTGGCGCTGTCCTACCACATGCCCAAACCTGGGAAAGCACTGAATGACATGTATATATCCGGCATGGTGATGCTGGTAGGTGGAAGTTTTACAGTATTGGCGGTCGGGATTTACACCGCAGTAGTTTTCTTCCTAGAGAGGTCAGGACCGGGACAGAGACGATGGGAGAGGACAGTGGGGATCTTCAGCATTTCAGGCCAGATGCAGGAAAGGAGAGAGACTGCTTCAAGTCTGGCTCGTCTGATATAACTGTGACCACACACAATATATGCCATTCTTTTACTACACAGGAACTGAGTTGAAAAAAACAACACCCTCAGTGATACTTTGCACCCATTAAATTAGTCACAAATCATATGTGACATTTACAATTACATTTTGGCTCAAGGATCCAGGCATTAAACATTTAAGCACAAACATTTAGCTTTTTCATGTGTCACTCCAATAAAGTACAGTTAACAGTACTGAGAAAGCACAAAAGCAATCTAAAGTTTGATCTTTAATTGATTTTAGGTAAAACATGCTGCTTTATCTACAACGCTATTGGAATATATGTGTGTGTCCTTGATTGCTTTATTTATGTGGGAAATGGGGAGCATACCAAGTGGTGGTCCGTCTTGGGATGTCTTCAGATTTTTTCGAGCTTTGATTTATGAGCAAATTGACCGTCAGTTGAATTCACAAGTGTATGCATTTATACTTCAAACCGTGCAGGCGATGCTATGGATCAAATAAAAGATCAGAATGTCAATCTGCAGGATGTGAACACATTTTTAAATTTATTGGGGTGTGTTTTTCTTTTGTAAATGTTTTTAATGAAAAGAGGGATATTTTTCTTTGTAGAAACTGGGAAGCTGATTTACACTTTGATGCCAAAAAAAGTTGGTATTTTGTTCTGGAGAGCTTGTGAAAAAAATTCACAAACAGATGGAGATAAACAGATGGCAGGTTGTAGCCATTTAGTGGAGATCTATTTCAATTTGTACCCGTAATAAACAAACATTCAGGCTCTGCCTTGACAACTTTGGAGAAATTACTTTAGAAAAGCAGACAGCAACATACAACTTTGGACACATTCAATATGTATGTGAATGTCATGAATTTCATAGCTAAATATCAAACAAACATACACACTTTTCACACAAACCATTTAGCCAAAAGAGGTTTATAAGGTTTTGAATTATAAAATATATCTAGATTAATTCAATTAACATTCAAATTAAAAGCAGCGTGTTCCTAAATAAGCTACACCTGGGCTACTCTGTGCACTTAAAGAGAACTGAGGCTACATCCAAATTAATATGGAATTATTTATTCATTTGGCAGAAACTTCATTTAGCAGCAACCTTCAATCGAGGAGCTAAATTTACATTAAACAAGTTAAATTAAAAAATCATTTTTATCTACATTTTTGTATAGTGAAAACTGACCTTTATATAAGGTCCTGCTGCATTGTTACACACAATTACATTTTATAGTGATACAAAATCTAAATTAATATAAGTAAAATCTTCTCCTGCAAAAAAGGCTAAATCTGTACTTGCAATTGCTGTCCTCTAGCAAAACATCTGATGACCATAGCATTTAGACCATACATTAAATATCTATTTTAAGAGTTTAACTTTCATGCACCAGTGAATGGAGGGATATTATGGATACATTGATTGTGCAAAGAATATCATATAGGTCTCTCTGCATCCTCTCAATGAGCATAAATTACATTTTAAGTCCATGGAGCAAGGTGGTTTAAAGGTTTACATATGTTTCACTTCTGGCAAATGCTTAAAAAAAAGCTATCGTGAACATGTCCTGATTTCATACAACCTAAACATCCACTAAAGATGATCCCTATCTGAGTCACTGCAAACGTGGCTTAGATAAGGAAACTTCTAAGAAATGGTCAAGGACTTTTGATTGCATATGCTATTATGATTGATATTTACCTTTATTTGCACTTGCATTCATGCATTAGGTGTCCAAATACATTTTAAGGTCACCACAGACAGGTTTTGGTTTAACGACTCATAATGAAGCGAGATTCTTTACGTTCTACGTTTTCCAAAACACTAATAAGTTTAAAGGGAGCTACGGGCTGGTTACAATGTTTCAGTTTGGTCCTTTTTGCATGCTTGAGAAATTGTGTTTGAGAAACTGTGCAGCTGAGTCATTCATCCATATAGCCTGTCCTGTGAAGACAGAAGTCATTTCTGAAAGGGTCAGTAATGGGCTGAGGGACGATTATCATGGGCTGGGTGGTGTTGTGCAATGCTTGTTCTAACCCACAACAAACTGGCTATTGTACAACAGCTGCTCAGTCACCACACAAACAATAGCTGATTCTATGACCCATTGTCACCCATCTATTGGCTTGTCATGTGTTGACACAGATAAGAATGAAGGCGAGCAAAAATAGCAATGCATGCAACACCCATATTCATGGATGATTGAAAAAGAAACTATTTGATCCATTTACTCATAGCCAACCCCTGCAAAAAATGGGGGCTTATTTCAATAGCTGGAATATCCATAGGTAAATAAACAAAAAACAAACCTTTACAGCACAGAAAATAATCACAAAAACGCTTGCCAAAACAAAAATCCATTTATTTTCTCACAATGAACTATAGTACAGTATTGAGCAAAAAAGTTGTCAATAAAAAAAAGATCAAAAATACATATTTCATATTCAGTGTGAAATAAATATCAGATGTTGTCACGCCATTGACCTTTGGTAAATAAATGAGCGAAGAAGCTGTTTTGACGTAACAAATAATATATTCTGCTGCCTCTGCAGAGGTGGTAGACAGTATTCCACACACACACACATATACATGCACACACACAACTGTCACACTGATAAAACAAGTGGTGTAATGCATGCTGAATGAAAGAAAATCTGAGAGGATCTTCCCAGTGTGAACACTTACAATGACATATAAAAAATGATGTGTAATCAGATGTGTTGATCGCTGTGGATTAAAGAAACAAAGGCGATCATAACTTATACAGCATCAACATGCAGTGGTGTTGTTTGCTGAATGGTTGATGATAATGCCATTAAGCATTTGCACTTTTCATTCTACCTTTACAAGTGTGTAGGCATTCGTGGTATTCTGAATGAGCACAATCGAACCAAAACCGAAGACAAAGATACGGGCCACCCTGATGAAAATATTGTGTTACAGTGGTGTCCTAACAGTACGCTGCCTTATTAATCATTGATTCTGAGCACAAGGTATTCATTTCATTGGGCCTGTGGTTATGTTTACAGCTCTACAGACATAAGATCATATCACAATGAGAGATAGTCCCACCACCGACAGTAGAAATGAAATAAGCAGCTTAAGTGAACATCTGACAAGTTAAAGGGATAATCTAAATAAAAAAGAAAAAAAAAAAAACACCCTTAGGTCGTTCCAAACGAGCAGTGTTATTTTAGTATCACAAACTACATTTACATGTGCACCAAAAATGTGAAAATAAGTCAAATGTACTTATTGTGCTCATATTGTATTGGTTTGGTGATTTAAGTAGGTTAAGGCATAGGTCTTCAACCCCGCTCCTGGGGACCCGCTGTACTGCTGATTTTAGCTACAACCCTAATCAAACACACCTGAAGCAGCTAATCAAGCTCCTCAAGGATTGCTCGAAAATACAAAAGGCAGTTGTGTTGAAACAGGCTGGAAATAAACTTTTCAGGACAGTGGGTCCCCAGGAGTAGAGTGGAAGACCTTTGGGTTAAGGTATAAGGGATTGGTCAACAGTTAAACTATAAATGTAATTACAGAAATTAATTACAGTTATTACAGTTTTTTAATACAAGTACAGATGTGAAAACACATATGTACACAGTATTAGCACTGTATCATGATTTAACTTAATTTAATTAAGTAATTTTGCTGAGTGTTTTGTTCAGTTGTATTATTTTAATTATATATATATATATATATATATTTATATATATATATTAGGGATGTAACTGTATCAAAAATTCAGGGTACATTAATACCTCGGTATGAATGGCTAGTATTTATTGAATCATTTACATAAAAACAAAACTAATTTAGAGGCTCAAAAAAGTGCCAGAAGTGTTTATTAAACAGTTTACATGAACACTGAACATATCAATGGCACACACATTAGCCATCTA
>JAUYWG010000039.1:11225621-11256603 GCA_034779775.1 Enteromius afrohamiltoni | reverse complement strand
TGGCTCTATTTGCATGTAAAATAGAGTTAGAAGCAACATAATATCTATTTTAACTGAAAGCCCTGCTCCTCTCAGCCCCGTGCTGAACAGAACAGACGCAGAGAGAGGTGTGTGTGCACGTTCGCGCAGCAGTACAACTCGCTGAGGTTTGTCCAAGAAGTCTCTAGATTTGTCGCTAGTCGCTTTTAGGGAAAAAGTTGCAAAGTTGGCAACACTTTTTATCGGGTCATGCGACCACGGTATTATCGAAAATATTTGCTATACCGGTACGACGGTATTTACAATACCGTTACATCCCTAATATATATAGTTATATGATGTTTTTGTTTTAGTCATTTGAGTACTTCCATTTAAAATAGCTGAAATAATATATATATATCTTTTTGCTTTATTTTATTTCAGTTCATATTTTACTGTATGTTAATGCATGGTTATAGTACTGAATTTAGTTGATGCTAATAATAACCCTGAACATATCTGAGGGGTTTTCTGTGTTTAGGTCAAAGAAAAAAAAATGCATACAGGCTTGGTACGACGAAAGGGTAAATACAGTAGAACATATATAGGTTAGATTCTAGGATGTTTCTGTAACATAACTTTAGGATTACAATCCAAAATGAATTGTTTCATAGGGGTTTCTCAGTAACTTTGCAGTCTGACTTCCTTCTTTCATTTGTAAAACCTCAGAGATCTCAGATAAAAGCAATATCAGTCCAACTGCTGATGAAAAAGGACAGACAGAACACACAACATGCACAGGCGCCGTCCTCTGTCAATTGGTCCTCAGTTGATAATCTGTCAAAAATGTTCAAGCAAAGTCAGAAAGTACAACTAATAAACTGTATATATAAAAAATGTGCATTAAAGTTTAACTAAAGGCATTTGAATGTGTTATTGACATTTGGATGTTTGAATATATCTAAAGAATTCCTTTGTGGTTTAAGATTTGATGTCTGCTTTGCATTTCTTATGAATAAGTGAACAGGGCTGAGGGATTAGAGTGACTCTCTCTCCTCTGGTGTCGCTGATGCAAATGGAAAACCGATAGTCTACACTATTTCAAACTGTGTGTGTGTGTGTAGCAGACAGAGTAAGGCTCATGTTCACTGAACTTTTAATGCAGGGTGAAGGTAAACTTTATATCAGAATGTTACTCGAGTAAGCGTGAGGGAATTTCTGAATATGTCTTACCTCCACTCTGAGTAATATAACGCACCCATGGTAATGCCTGATATCCACTCTTCTCGATGATCTTCAAGTATCGCACCTGTGTTTGTTTCCACAAACAAACAAAATTTATTACAAAAAACAATGTCATCATTGTTCAAATAATTTTCTGAGGCGAATATATGTATGCACCTGAATGCCTGACACTGTGAAGTAGGGAATCTCAAACTTCACTGTAATTGGTCGCTTGGCCTCGAGTTCATCACTTTCCACACTTGGCAGTCCAAAATGAGCTCGCATCATGAACTCTTTCCCGCCCTTCAACAAGTAAAGACACATCATTAGTTTTTGACACATCTAACTGTCTAATTAACACTGCAACAATCATCTCTTCAGTTGTGAGTTCTAATTAACAGTTCAGTTCTAAATGAGTCATGTGAATCATATTCCTAAGTGGGTGATACAAACTTTCCTGTCTCTACAAGGCTTGCTACAACACAAAACTCCAGAACCGATTCAAGTCTAATACGCCCATGACATCATCAGGACTGGAAAAACATTCTTGACTAAATGTCGTAATATCGTAAATGTCGTCAAATATTCGTAAGATATTTGAAAAAAAAAACCAATAAATAAAAAAGCTAGTTTTGCCACTAACTAGGCTAAATAATAAGACACAGAATTACAGGTTAAGTACATCTTGGCTTGTACTTTTTTGATGTCCTATTTTCTAAGGTTTCTTTTTTGGCAAACATTTTATTCTGTATATTTTGTATACATGCTCTATACTGTTGATGTTTTTTTTTGAAAAGGTAAATAAAATAAATGAATAATTAGAAGACAGGAAAAATACAGAAACAAAAAAAAAATACACACACACACACACACACACATATATATATATATATATATAGAGAGAGAGAGAGAGAGAGAGCGAGAGAGAGAGAGTTTTTTTTTTTTAAAACAACAACAGTATAGAGCAAGTACACAATATATATATATATATATATATATATAACTGAAGAAACAAATAACATTAATAAAAATGAAAATATATGGATAAAAATGGCAAGCAATACAAATATATACACCAAAAACACCCACAAAATTGCAATAAATGTTTAAAGAATATATTTTATTGCCAGAAATAAAAAAACAAAAATTTTGGAAGGCTCTTGTGCAAAAGTGCGAAAAACAAGTTATGTATGCAAGTATGGTACGTACAGGGAAAGACTTGATATTCCATTCTACAGCACTCTTCTCGGGAACCCATTTAGCCTGGCCCGTTGTGGTCTTAAATTTGGGGGAGTCAGCGTCACTGGGAACAGGAACTAAGATGGACACATTGTTGGCAGTGGAGCGGCTCTTGAACTGACTGCGGGCCTGGAGAACAGATGGAGGAACTATAGCACAACTTTGCACACCAAAAAGTAAAACTTCCAAAGCTACACTTTCAGAAACTAAAGTTTTGTATAGCAAGGGCAATGGGACAAAGCATGTTTATGTCAGAATCTGACAAGTCTTTGGACACAGCTCAGGTAAACTTCTAGGCATTCCCCAGGACAGAAGCCTAAAAGCTAATTACTGAAAGCAGGGAGTGTGTTAGAGGAGGCAAAGCAAGAATCAGTGGAGTGTGTAGATTGTGTGTATGTGTGCAGCTCTACCTTAACCTTGATCTCTACTCGACTGTGAGAAAACTTCTCTATTACGCTCTCAATCCATATTAGAGGCTTCACCTGTCAGAACACAGGAGTGACAGAGAAAAGAATAGATACACTTATTGAGTCACTGACTGGCCTTTTTGATATATAATCTTCTTAAATAAATTAAATGCAGTAAGACTTCCGACAGCACAACATCCTTTCAAAATGTATATTACAATATAATCTTTACACAGATTAGACATATATTTGTTTTTATATGTCTGATATATGAATTTATGTTTGACTTTTTTTTCATTCTACTGCCTGCAGTCAGTATTTTATTATTTTATCTTATTTTTTATAGATTTTTTTAAAGAAATGTATCGTTTCATAGAGAACTTAATAGAAATCAATACTTTTCAATTTATCAAAAACATAAAAAAATAATTTAATAATATTTCACAAATATTGATGATTTAACTGTTCAAATAAAGCCTTTGTGAGTAAAAACTACTTAATTTCCTCTCACTGGATGTGGAATATAAATGTAAATTATTTTCACAGTATACTGCAGAAATAATAATGGTACTGCATTCTAGTATGCCATTCAAAACATAACTTTTGTTTGTGGTTTTTGTCTTTTAATTTAAAATTCTTTTAATTTAAAATTCTTTGTATGCTTTTCACTTTGAAGTTCTTGTCTTGTTTTCCCATCATATCCACATTCAAACAAAGCTCACTAAGACCCCATCATTAGAACGACACAACAAGCAAACCTAAAAAAAAAAATCAAATATCTTATAAATCAACCTTTCATTAAATACATGTATTAATAACATAAACTTAGACGTTTTTAATTACTATGCCTTATTGAGCCATCTGCCTTTGTCCAAATATATCTAAACTGACTGATCAGAGAGTTGTGTACATGCAACACTGACCGTGGTGTTGAGTCTGTAAGACATTAGTTCAGATTCTCCATCAGGTGGGATGAAAGAGATAGTCCTGTCGTTCTCAAAGCGAGAGAGACGCACACACTGATGAAATTTCACATCTTCCAGCTCCACAGACTTGGTCTTCTCTCCTGAGAAAAAGCGAAACAGAAGCCCAGAGAGAGCGGGGTGAATTCTAATATAAGAAAAGTGGTCACTGATGACTGTAATATGTGTAAAGCTAGTTAATCAAGTTGAAAGCTTCACACACACACACATCACATATTCACCCACAGAGCATAATGTGTTTCCTGGAAATTGCAAACAATAGCACTTCTGTGCACCCAGGTAAGTGTGGAGGTAGTTTATTTGTTTAACCTCAGCAAAGGGAAAGGCAGTGACTACAGAAGAGCTTCTTAATGACTCAGGGCCTCTGAGCCACAAAACTCACTAATACCAGAGAGCGGTGGGATTTCAGCAGCACACTCACAGCAGCAATGTGTGTGTGTGTGCGTGTGAGCCTCCCTTTATATTTATGAATGTATTCCGCTCCATCCAGGAGTGACATTTACAGTGGAACATGAAAGAGCTCTCAGAGGTTTGAGCTGGAACACAGAGGTCAGATCAGAAGCTCTGGGTGTCTGTGTCCTCTGCCGCAGATGAGACCTGCTGGGAACCGCTCCTGCACCTACTGATGACATCAACCGCCGGGACTAAAGGTCGGAGAGGGGTTAGGATGCTCTCTGATTGGCTCCCCAGGGTCCACTGGCAGAGGCTTCAGGGAAAGTGGTTGGTGTTCAGAAGCAGATGTACACTTTCAGGTACATATCGTTTGACTGTAAAAGTGTTCTAAAGATAGCAGGTTTGACCTATAATTTATAAATCAATAACTATATATACTGATATTATATATATATGTATATATATACACACACATATACATATGTGTGTGTGTATTTATATGTATACGTACTGTATATGTATACACACACACACACACACACACACACACAGATACATATACATATATACGTATACAGTTGACAAATTAATGTGTGTGACAGCAAAAATTAAAAATATAATAATAATAATCTCTAACACTGAAGTTCAAACTCTCATGCTATTTGTAACTTTACGAATGAAGATATTGCTATTTTTTGTGATTTGTGTTTTTTTTTTTTCACATTATATGTGTGTGTGTATGTATATATATATATATATATATATATATATATATATATATCAAGACAGTTGTTGCTAACTAAAAGTACATATATAATATATATTGATCTATTGGATGAAAAAATTAAAAATGTTGACTTGGGAACTAATTAAAATAAATTAAGTTGAAGTTAAAGTATAAATGAAGGGGGGGGGGATACATTTATAAAAGCATAAAATAAAATGATCAAAGAACAAAATTTTAATTTACACAAAAATGGCCAAAACTGAAAAGACAAAACAGACGCTAATTCAAAATATTATATCAGTATATTTTATTAATACATATTATAATTGTAAAAATGTAATCATTTTAAAATGACATAATACAAATAATCAATTAGTGGCTTCAAATCCATGCATCACATGGTTGAAATGAACTTGTACTTTTTAAAATCTATTTTCATTGTCCTTTTAAAATATATAATAACTGAACCTTTACATAAAAAAACTTGCATTTTCAATCTTAAGTCTGTGGAGGGCAGTGTTTCACTTGTCTAATTCTCATTCTGCTGCTGAGCTGAGAAGATACATTTCTTCACCTGATGCAATAACAGTATGGCACCTTCTAGCTTCAACTGTGGTTATAATAGTTTGCACCATAGTTCAGTTTTATAGAGGGAAGTGGCACAGGAAACAGCCATGTCTTTTTCACTTTTCTGAAACCAAACTGAAAGGGTGTGATATGATGGTGAGGACAGCCCAGCTTGGTTAATTAGATGCATCTAATCATAAGGATGAAACTGATATTTATTTCTTTTAAACAGAGAATCATCACTCAATTAATTTGATATTGATTCCCTTTCAGTAGTGAAGTACATCCAGAGTGCTTCTGTTCTAGAATGCAAAGTGCACTTATATTGCACATGCAGAATACATAACTGAGATTTGGCCTGCTGTGAAACTAACACCCACTGGGTTAGGCCTGGGGTGGGGATTAACCAAGAGAATCGGAATAATGGAATTCACCTAACAAGTGCAAATGAGAGAGATGCTTGCTATAAAATAGGTTAGGACAATCGACTGATTGCTTGACTAGCTGCCCTTGAAATTGAGTCTCTCTGCACTACTTAGGAAAAAAAAAAAAGGCAAAAAAATAAAAACACAAGGTCAATTTAAGGCTGAAACATAGCATTTTGGTAACCATTTATGGAGAAATTATTTAAATGTTAACCTTGTAAACAGATTTAATTTTAAAACCAATATATTTTGCACATTGTTTACATGCATACATGCATCCATTTATATTAGAGTTGTACTCATTTAACCTCTTGTTGGTGAGATTTCATCTTATGTCTCATCTTAAGAAACGATATAATTAATCTGCTTTACCTACTGTAAGTATACTTAAAACATCTACATATTGGGGGAAAAATCAAATAATAATCCAAAAACCAATTTTAAAGGAATAGTTCACCCAAAAATTAATCATTTACTCACCTTCCAAACCGGTTTGAATTTCTTTGTTCTGCTGAACACAAAGGAATATCTTTAGAAGAAGTTTTGTAGCCAGGCTGTTTCGGCCACCATTGAACTCAATAGTAGAAAAAAAAAATACTATGGGAGTCATAGGTGACCCAAAACAGCCTGGTTACAAACTTTTTTCAAAATACTTTCCTTTATGTTCGGCAGAACAAAGAAATTCACACAGACTTAAAACTACTCAAGGGTGAGTAAATGATGACAGGCTTTCTTTTTTTCGGGTAAACTATTCCTTTAAGTTTTAAATAAGCAAGCTGTAAGATGTGTTACTATTTGCACTATTTTTAACTTTATTTCTATTTTTCACCTTATCATTATTATGTTTTGTTTCTTAAAGTGACACATTTGAGTTTTAAAGATGTAGCTATACTCACGGCCTGTGATCTCAAAGAGAACTTTGTCATTAAGTCCGAGCCTTAACTCAGGCATGCCCGACAGAACGACTTTGAGTTTGATGGAGCCCAGAATCTCGCTACGCAGAACACTGCCTGTAGCACTGACCTATAACGAACAAAAACAGAGAAGATAAATGCAAAGCACAATCAAAAGTGGCAAGGTGCGATACTGCATTATCACCATTACTGCCATCTACAATTTATTACGCTCTGTCGGGCAAGGCAGTAACACTGTGATTTGTGCCATAATGCTCTTGGAAAGAGAGGGTTGAATATGTTGCGATAACTATGGATATATGGAATGTAATATATTATACTATGGTAAAATATTAAAAGCATACAAGCTGTACTCAGAAGGCAGATCTAAACCTCAAAAAGTCCACATTGATTCAATACCTCTGAGGGCTCTCAGATACAAGAGCCAGAAAAAGCCAGAGCGGGAAAGCTGCACGGATGAATAGCAATGCAGAATTAGAAAGCAATGAGACGTGATTTAGCTCTTAATCAGAAGAGTGGTGTTGCTCAGCGCTACTGTCTGCCAGCGTTTAGACCCCCCGACCCTGAGGAGCGCTAATGAATCCATCAAAAGCCAGTCCAGTCGGGGGCTAAGAGTTAAGAAGCAGAAAAGAAAGGCAACAAGAACTTAAAGATGGCAGATGCTTCCTCCCTCTCTCAATCTAAGGAAGTCTGCAGACCTAACCCTTGACCCTGGAGAACATGAAGGAGGTCGGCTAAGGTACAGTATTATGATGGAGCGATAGCATGGGCTGTTTGATGTCTGCACTGAATAAGCAAAATTGTTCCAGTATGTGAAAAGTGGGGTTTTTTCCACAAAAAGGAAAGTAATGTTCTTATTTTTATATAATATGTTACTTTTTACTTCTAATTGGTCATGCATGTTATGCTACTGTTATGCTACTGTTATTTACTGCCATTTATTTACTTAAAACTAGTATTGTTTAATGATCAAATGCAGTAAAAAATTATATTGTGCAATAGCATTATACAAAACAGAGTATTGTATTAATCAAGAGAAATGTATATTTTAAAGTGCAATTAATTCCTTGAAAAGCTATCTTAAAAAATTGTGCTGCTTAATATTTTAGTGAAAACTGTGAAAAAACAGGTTTTTTTTGTACTCTTTGAGGAGTACAGTGTCCAAAAGAACCTCATTTATTAATGGCTAATCTTTGGTAGAAAACAATGGAAATTACTCTCATTTACTCTCAGAATATACATTTATACATTTATTGCATCATTCATTCTGAATAAAACATTAATTGCTTTAAAAAAAAAAAAAAAAAGTATTGACCCCAAACTTTTGATCATTAGTGTATGACTAAATGTCATGTGCTGAAATGTAACAAAGACTAATGGCAGTAATTAATTGCACAGATGCATTACACAGTATAATAATTACAATTATTTAATATGAGGCACATCAACAATGATTTTATCAGTTAGAATGTATTCCATCTTTTTTGGTCTTAAAAACATTAAAAACTCATCAGTCATCAGAAAATCAAGAGGAATGAGGAATGTTATCATTATTTTTAAGTCATCTCACCAATAAGTTGACAGACTCAATGACATCCATGAAGACTTCATTTTTCCTGTATTTGATGCCCTCTGACCTCCAAGACACAGCATTGGTTACTGTAGCAGGGGGCCGTGGTGCTCCGACCTCCAGCTTATGTCCCTGTTGGGTGATGTACCTGGTGTGGAAGTGACAGAAGACTATCAGGACATGCTAGCATTAGAAAATGACATCATAATGGCAATCATAAAAAGATTCAAAATTTTATGAGCCCACCAGAGCATGTCAGCCATTATCAATATGATAAGCATCATTATTTGTCGCTAGTCAGCGAAGCAAGTAACTTCAGCGAGTATGTAAACAGATCCTTGGTGCTTATTAGAACTCATGGGAAGAACAGGGCTGCCCCTTGAGACAGATAGGCTGACAAACACCAAGCCTTGTTTTTCTTTTTTTGTATTTCCATCACTTATATATCTGCAATGTTTACCTTACTACAAATCCTTCATCTATGATACAGTACATACAACGGTGAATAGAAATGATAGAAATTTGAACGCTAACATTATGCAGATACTATATTAGAGCATCTTAATACATACACTAAAACAAATCCCTAAATGTTTATTAAATAACTTTCCTAATTCCTCACAAATTGATTTGAGAACGCTGTTTTAGAACAACATCTGAGTAGTGTAGACATGTATGTGTGTGCGCTCTAACCTCATGTTCCTACAGCTGACAGGGTATTGTGTTGCTGTCGGTGAGAGCTAGCAATAATTAGCTATCCGCCAAGTGGTTGCCAGCAAACCGAGAAGCACTTATAAACCTGAAAGATGCTTATGAACTGACTTACATACGATTGCCCTGTTTTTTTAACCAGACAAGAAACAGTGTGCTTTTGTTTTATTCTTCGGTTATAATGTTGAATATTTTTCAATCTTCTAAATAGGTAAGGGACCTGAATAGTGCTGTCATCTGCTTAAAGGGGTATCAGCCATAAATATTTTAGTTATTGTTATTCAGTATATATTTGCAACCAATTTAACTCATAAAATGCCTCTATATGCTTAGATACCACAGTATATTGCTCTTCTCTGGTCTTATAAAACACAAATAACAGTATTTTGTCGAACTCTGCCCTCTGCACAAAGCATATACAGTGACTTATGAATAGCTCTGAGCTTGAATAGTGAATGGTGACCCTCATAGCACTGTTAGTGAGTGATGAACAGTGTTCTCGGAGCAGTGATGGCTGAATGGTAAGTCTGTCCGAACTTACTCAAGTAAGATCTTGCTATCAGTGGTCTGAGGGAATCCATAGTCCATGACTTCATCCATTAACTCATATACTGTCACAAAATTGTCTCGAATACTCTCTTCTTCCAGTGACTTGAAATATTCAGTGAACACCTGCAAACAAATGGTTCAATTCAAGTTTACTATATTAATTGTACACAAATTTGGTAAGGATATATTAAAATAAGGAAATGTGCTATGACACATTTTTAGGAAGTTGATGTTTACAGAGTCAACAAGACTGTGCTGCGTAAGGTTTTATGGAAGGTGTTGTCCTGTTGATATACGGTGAGTTCAATAAATATTTGATCGCCCTGTGATTTTGCAAGTTTTCTTACTTAGAAATCATGGAGGGGTCTACATTTCCACTGTGAGAGACAGAATATAAAAAGAAAAATCCGGAAATCACCTTTTTAATGATTTTTTAAACAATTTATTTGGGAATTACTGTGTCAAATAAATATTCAATCACCTGAGTCAAAAAATGTTTATATTTGGTACAGAATCCTTTGTTAACAATTACAGAGGTCAAACGGTTCCTGTAGATCTTCACCAGGTTTGCACACACTGCAGGAGGGATTTTGGCCCACTCCTCCATAAAGATCTTCTCTAGATCTGTCAGGTGTCGGGGCTGTCGCTTTTTTCACCAAGCTGCTTGGCAATCGCCCCGTAGCCCTTTCCAGCTTTGTGAAGGTCTACAGTTTTGTCTCTTGTGTCTTTTGACAGCTCTTTGGTTTTGCCCATGTTGCTACTTAGACTTTGGCTGATTGTGGGGTGCACAGGTGTCTTTATGACAGCTAACTACCTCAAACAGGTGCTACTAATTTAGAATCATGAGCAGAGTGTAGCTGGACTATTTAAAAGCAAAATAACAGGACTTTGAGGTTCAGAAATCTGGCTGATAATCAAGTGATCAAAAACTTATTTGACACAGTTATTCCCAAATAAATTGTTAAAAAAATGTGATTTCTGGATTTTTCTTTTTAGATTCTGTCTCTCACGGTTGAAAGGCACCTATGCTGAAAATTGTAGACCCCTTCATGATTTCTAAGTAAGAAAACTTGCAAAATCACAGGGTGTTAAAATACTTACTGACCTCACTGTATATAAAGCACACTTACCTCCACCAATTTGTACAGGAAGGAGTATACAAGAGCAGCATTGGTATTCTTCTTTGTTATTGCAACCACTGAGTAAAATCTGTTAAATAGTAAATATGCTACTCTTTTGCAGTGTAGTTACTGTAACAACAATCAGACAAATATTCACAAATAAAGTTATATTTTAATAAAGACAAATACAGGTTATACTAAGCATTTGGAGGATACAGTAGAGGTTGCTGTGCTTGATCCAGAGGAAGTGGGTAGAGCCATGAATAACCACTGGTGACAAATCAGCTTCCTCTTCTCTCTTCATCATTATGGTCATGAAGTTGTCAATCTCATTCATGTCCACACTGCCCATGTAGTTTCGACATATGAGCACCTTAGAGATGGAAACAAAGTTGAAAGCACAAGATTTTCATAAAACAAAGTATCCCTTTTTGTGCTCTGTCATCTCTGTAACACTTATTTTATGTCAGTGCAATCCATATAAAGACATTTTCTATATTAAATTCATCATACAAAAGCTAATTTAAAAACTCTGGAAAACCTTGAGGTTCTTTTAGTAAATAGTGAGAATCTTTTATTTTTCGTAGAGATGTTTTGGCCCCAGTCATAATGCAAAATGGATACCTTGCGGCCTCAGAAGCAGCAAACACTTGTAATAAATTCTCAGGGCATAAGGACACTTACAGCACAAGGTTTGTTTTCTTTGACTCAAATCAGCCTGAGAATATGTTAACAGCTCAGTCAATATGATCGATGAAACAATATCTACACTAACACTTGAATGAATCAATCCAAGATATAATCAAATGCTTTGGTCACTTTTTTCACCGACAGATACATGCAGGGTGCTTAGTAGGGTAAAACTTAAAGATCAGTGAAGTCTGACTTCAACGTGCACTGGTGTTGAGGTATTCCTTCAGATGGAGATATTGGATTGCTCTAGGGCACAGACAAGACCGCTTTCATCAGCACTGCCAAAATCCCAGGGTATATTAGAGGGTAATCCATTCCACTGAGACCCTGAGGCTCTGTTTTCATGGAAACACTCCCATCCACCCACTACTACTTTCAACATATTACAAGTGTGTTCAGAGCTTCTCTTTATATTTACACCTCTTGATATATAATTAATTTTATGGGGGGGGGGGTTTGTTTCTTATACTCACCAAGGCTGCATTTATTTAAACAAAAATTAAACAACAGTAATATTGTAAAATATTAATGCAATTTAGAAAAACTTTTCTATTTTGATATATTTTATTATAGAAATTATTATACATTTTTGCAGCCATTACTCCAGGTCATTAGTGTCATATGCTCCTTCAGAATTTATTCCAGTATTATTTGGAGCTCACAAAATATATATTTTTAATTTCATTTATTTTTATGGTGCTTAATATTTCTGTGGAAACTGTGATACACTCGTTCGAAAGAAAGAAATTAGTAAATTTTAAGATTTCTGTTTCAAAATGAACGCTCTTTTTAACTTTTCTAAAAAGGAAAAATTATCAGTTTCCGCAAGAAAAAAAAAATAATAATAATTTTGCAGCCCTTTAATTTAACATTATGATTTCTGAATGATCATGTGAAACTGAAGACATTAAGCTTCATTATCACAGGAATAAATCACACTTCAAAATATTTTAACATATAAGAGTTTTACTGATGTGAAGCATGAGGAACTCTTTTCACCATTTGTCCACAAAATAACTTTTTTTTGCAGTAATAACTTTTTAAATATAACTTTTAAACATAGAAAAACGCAATCAGTAAAACATTAGCATTAGTGAATGGGTAGGATCTTTCTGTTTTTCACTATTGTTACATCATTAGCTATTCTAGAAATATTCAAGTGAGTAAATTCATGTGTAAAAAGCCATGTCATCATTCTTAAATGTATCATAACCTCCAAGAAACACTTAATACGTGTTCAATCTCGAGTGTAAGGGCATTCCCTGCCATTAATGCTTAGATACTGAAGCTGTTAGCTGTCACTCGGTTGGTACTCGTGTTTATTCCAGCCTCTCTGCGCACATTTGTTAAAGTATCTGTCCGTACTGCTTCTGTAAAGATAGATGTATACGCCTCCTTTGTATAAATGTATCCAAAATCCGTCTAATCTCGCTAAAAAATTCGTTGCTATGACTTATCACGAGAGGCAAAAGTTTACGTTTTAGCCGCATAACATTGGTTAATGGAAACGCCGTCATTTCGCGATACTTTTTTATCGACATTTATCAAATATTGCCAAGATTTTGCGCAACTCTGTAATGGAAACCTGGCTATTGTCTACGCCGAGAGTTTAAACTGCACGACCTTTCTCTGACAGGTGCACGCGCTCTTACCTTGCCTTTAAGGTCCAAGATGAAGATTGCGGACGCTGCCATCCTTATCAAAGCTGTTGTATGACCAGAAGTGACTGGCAGGAGTCGAAGTTTAATGAAATTTGATAAAGTTTGATCAAGTGAAATGAGAGATCTTCCCCATCCCTTACTCTCGTTTTCCGGGTTTGCAGGCGTCTAACCGGTTGTGCAGCTAGAGCTTGTTGCTGTGCTGTAAACTGCGAGAGACGTGACGCGTCAAAACTAGAAGGTTACTATTATAATTAACCAAGTCATCTGCCGTTTCATCGCGTCGCTCTGTTGTAATGTAGAAGCAGTGTGACGTAACTTAAAATACTTTCGGCTTAAAGCTCTTTACTAAAAAAGAAATACAAATAAAAACGGCATTCGTTTAGGATTGCATGAATGAGACATAATGTTTAAATTAGTGTTATATTACTTAACATTTACTAACAATGTCAAAAATATATAATATCATCAATTAGAATTGTTACATTTATTTCTAGACCAAAGTACACAAAGGCGGCGCCCGGTGGCCAATGAAAGAATAGCGTTTTCTCCCAAAAAACAAATGTAGTTTAAAAATAAAATGAAACATACAAAACACACAAAAGACAATATATATGTATGGTCCAGAAAGCAATTAAAATGTCATGTAAATGCAAATTCTAGAAGGACAAATCTTTAAATGTTATTGATTATTAATATTACCCTTTAAAAAAAAATACATTAACTTTCATTGATGTTCATCAAAAGATTATTTTGTAAGGCCTACTGTCATCCAACTTTGATTCTCATATTTGCTAATCTAAAAAAAAAAAAAGTGACCCTATTTAGAAAACTATTTAGACATCTTTGTTAAACCCAGTGAGTGTGTGTATGTGTGTGTTAAGCTCAAGTGTTTAAATACTTAACACTGTACATTTTGTTTATGAATTATTCAATGAATAGTTTAGTGATTATGGAGTGTTGAATGTTTGTTACCGACTACTTAATGCAAGTCACTATAAATAAGATTTAAAAACATCAGACTTAATAGTGCTAGCCAATACTAAATTCAATCTCCTCCTCCTCATCCTCATCATCAGTCAGTACTGCTGCTCTTGTTGCTCTCTCGCTCTCACTTGCTTGAATATAGTTATCTTCAATAAACCCATCATCATCCTCTTCAATGTCATGAGTAGGTGCAGCTGCCCGAGTCCCAGGGCCCCCCTGGGTCGAGAATCCCACCTCAAAGTTTGCAGGGTCACACTGACTCGTGGCATCTGCTTCGCTGAGCCTGGAGTGTCTGTAGCTTGCCAGATACTTGTGTATGACTTTGAATTTGGCCATCAAAGCAATAAGGACAGAGAGGGTGATAGCTGACCCCAGAACAATCACAAGGACCTTCCAGCTTTCTGAAGATTTTTTGGAATCATCTTCGGTTTGTTTGTTTGTGCCTAAAATGAGATTTATATTGGTTACCTGATTTTAGATGTATGCATGATTATAAAAGTTGGTAAAAACAAGAAATAATAGATTAGTAAAATAAATAAAGTGGGAAAAGGGTTTTGACCATTATTTGAACTGTTTGTAGATTCAGCTTCCAGTAGTTTACGAAGAGCTCCATAGTTGACATCCTTAAAATATCCTGTCATTAGAAAAAAAATGTGATATTGAAATTATTATGTTTTTCCAAAAAAAAAGAAGATTATGTTTGGTACACAAATATGTTATTTTTTCATATAAATATCATTAATGCAGAGAAGATTTATGTCACTAAGAAATGGCTGGTCCTCATCTAATTCTCCAACATACATAAAAAAAATGCAATTCACTTATACATTGACTTCAATACACATCTTCTAGGATGCACAGGTTTAAAATGCCTTTATTCACATTCAGTTCATTAATTCATTCAAAAAGTAAAAAGTAGTAGTAGGCTATTGGAATAATAAAATGGCTACAAAGCTTTTTTGAAAACTGTTATGTAAAAGTTATGTAAGAAAATGTAACAATAAATGCTATGTGACAGGCAGTTTTTTAAATATCAGATCATTTGATGTTATGACATCAAATTCTAATATTTTTTTTTAATGATGCTGATTAAGATTTGTTCACTCACTGGCATTTAAGTGTAAGGTAATTGTTAAAAAACTTTGATACCTTGAAACTGAATTTTTCAAATTCATATGAAACCAACATGAAACCAAATACATTTCTAAGGAAGAGAAACTAGATTTCTCCTTTTCACTCCAACAGTATACGTCACTAATCCAAGTAACAAACGAAATCTAATACAGATAAAAGTATTCATACCATCATTGCGGCCATCCTGTGTCACACGCTTTGATGTTCTGATCATAATTCCTCTGTCCGCCACTTTCTGTCTGTGATTCTTTTCTTCTCTGAGTTCCACAAACGGACTCAGTTTCAGGTCTTTGACTGCAGTCGACTGAATGTCCCCCAGGAGGAGCATCTGTAAACTGGAAAGCTTGACCAGAGCGTTTGCTTCCACTGTGGCCAGTTTACACCTACTCAGGTCAAGAACTTTAAGAGAAGAAAGACTGTAGAGATGGTCTTTTATCAGTAGAGGGAGGTAGTTTCCCGATAGATTCAATGAGATCAAGTGGCTGAAGAGGTTGAGGCGACTGAAGCTGTTAATGTGGGTTAAGTCTAACAGATTGTCAGACAGGTCCAGTTCAGTTACGTTCAACCAGATGTGCTTTGGTACCGATGTAAGTCTTTTCCCACTGCAGTCAAATGCAGCCTGTATAAAGATTAAAATGGCATATGGTTATCAAATGGACAAAATATCCTGGAATATCCCTGAAATTAGTTTTTGCAGGTTGGGATGTCTGAAACTTTTTTCTGGAATCCAAAACAGTGAACTTAAATAGTATGGGGATTTAAAAAAAAACATATTTACACATATACTATAATATTGACCTGTTCAATTAAGATTTAAAAAAAAGGCAGATTACCCACTTGCAGGTTTCAAACAAGAAACAAGTAATTTAGTTTCTCACGACTTGGACCGCTAGCAGAATGGGTAAACCTCTGTCACCGAAAAACAGGAAACAAGTGCCTACAAACAGGATACTCCTGATGTAGCAGCACTTGCTCTGGCTCAGGGAACAAAAGAGGCCAGAGTGTGTGTTGTTTTTCCTCACCGTCTCTCTGTTGACCCTACATGGGCCCACGGTCTGGAGTGTGTAGCATGATCCTGAGACCCAAAAACACAGGAGCACACACACGGTGTGTGTAGCAGACCTCATGTTTTCCTGCTTCCTGCAGAAATCACAATTAAAGAAGATAAATGACATACACTGAAGGGCCTTCAGCACTGCAAGAGCTTGAGTTCTGGTGCCATTTCATAACTATATAACGTCATATGAATCTTTGCTTTATTGGGTAGTCAAGGCAGGTTATTAACACTGTCAGTACAATGCAAAGAATAAAAATGTTGCATACAGACTGTAGCTTGCTTTTCAATGCAAAATGTAAAAATGGTGCATAATTATCACTTTTCAAAAACTTACAGTTATGGTCTGGTTGATTCAACCATGTTAAATTATATTTTTTTTACTTAAAAACGTTGTTTGTTATCCCTTGAATGAAGCTCTGTGGAAGTTCACATTTACAGAAAACATTTTTAAACACTGAAGAAAAAAAAGAAATCTAAAAACAGGAATTGTAACATGCTGACACATTTAGTAATCCACCACAACACTCAGCATTACCCTACAGCAAGCATAACACACAAATAAAACAATAAAGGAATAGTGTGCACTTGGTAAAGTGTGATAAGCACCAGGATTTTTAGCACCCTGAATGTGTTTATTTCCACTTTTTAGCAAATAAATAATTTGAATGGACATTAAATACTAAAGTGATACGACCTGAGAAGTAGCACAAGCTTTTTATGACATTCCCTCCATGGGACAATGGTCAGTTTAGTCATCAATATACAAACATATTTAACCACAGAATGCTAAAACTGACCAATAAGAATCCAAGACTACTGAGTCACATAAAGTGCAACAAGGGTAATAAAGTACCAAAAGTGCAATACAAAGCAATAAAGTTGATGGTGCTGCCACAATGCATTACAAAAACTCGTTCAAACAACAAGATCGATAACCTAAAACATTAACTTCTGTATAGATAATAACTGCAAATATATGATGAAATGAAAATGAACCATATTTTAATTTAAAGTAGTTGTTTTCTCTTTTGTTGTATGGTACGAAGTGTGTGTGCATTACTGCAAATAAAAAAGAAAAGAAAATGAACAATAAATATAAGAATATTTGTTATTACTGCTATCTTTAAAAAAAAATGAAAGATCAACTGCCATCTTAAGTTGTAGAGTAGCATAAAAGTGTTTTAAATGACATTTTGTACAAAAACATGTATGGATTGCTATAAAAATGTCTTGGAATAATATGTGTGCATGTAGGAAACAGTGTGTTTGAACGTTCCACCTCACAGCATTTCCTGCTTATTTCCTTGTGGCTTCCACAGGGGCCACATTTCATAGAGGGTTCAATATTCTTTATAGGGGCCCTTCCTTTCATTCCCTCCCTCTCTGACATTAGATTTCAGGCTCTAAACACTCTTTAGGAGCTGCTTTTATCTCTTCCTGTCTCAGGACGCCCCTGTAACAGCATACCTGCAGGATCTGCGATTCAACCAACTTGGAAGTGTCTGGATGTGTGTATAATTATAAATGCGAGAAAAACAGCTTCAGAAAAGGTGTGGAAGTGGTAGGAACTGATAGGATCCTGACTTTTTTTATCTGACTCATTTTTATCTCCTCATGCTACTTGCAAACTAACAGCCCCCGAATCCTTTCCCAGACTTCGCTGTGTGGGTGTGAACTTATTGCGGAAATACGGTGCAGAAAGGAGTCTTTGACTTGACCTCCTCAAGATCAAGTATACACTACATACACACCCTCCCCCGTTTACTCCTAGGTTGTATGTTATTGCTTACATTGGCACTAAGGACTTTGCATTGTTGTTTTTGCATATAACAAATTTGAAAACTATACTGTTTAACACAAATCAAATTAAATCAAACAAAATGTTACCTGCATGAAGTTCTGGAAAAGTTCAAACGAAATTGAAACTTGTATGTTAATGTTTATCCAGAATATTTTTTATGAGAAGTAGTGCACTGCACAAAATACATTAGAAAACAGGTTAGGCCTACCTTTTTAAATGTTCCTGTGATAATCTTATTTAGTCTTATCCATCAGCTTAAAAAGTAGCCTATGTGAGGTTAACTATGTTGATTTCCATAATAGTCCACTTTACCTCCCTAAGCAGTTGGTTTGTTGTGGTTCACAACAGAATATAATATAACATGAGGGTTAACAGGTGGAAATGTGAGATCATTAAATATTAAACTAGCAACCTTGAACGATGTACTAAGATGTTGTCTTGTTGCTCGTATGTGGCAAAGAGATCACATGTTGGGCTTTGCATTGCTTTTGTCATGTTAAAAAGCTATTTAACATACAGATATATAGATATGAATGTAAGCATCAGAATACAGTGAAAGATATGTTGTGAGGCAGCTTACCTGAGATTTGGCTCTTCTGATTATTTAGAACATGACAAAACGGATGGTTTTTCTCCTCAGACATCACATTTTAACATGGACAGGTCCATTTTTGTTAGCCATTTCCAAGATTAAGGAAATGGCAGGTAGGCTGTGCAAAGGTTACTAGAGGTGTGTCTTTAGCTTGTCATTCTTAGATAAAGTTAATTTGTAACTTAATGTCAAATGAAGCTCTACTTCGTCTTTTTCACCTTGCAGTTGACATTTGAACTGATGATACAAAATATCATAACACACATGTTTTTTAAAACTGAGATTTATTTATCATCTGAAAGCAGAATAAATACGTTTTCCATTGATGTACAGTTTGTTAGAAAAGGACAATATTTGGCTGAGACAGACCTACAGCTATTTGAAAATCTGGCATCTGAGTGTGCAAAAAATCGAAATTGATCATTTTGACTGTTTTTGTTTGTTTGGGAGGTTTTTTTATATATCAGTACTCTGTATATTCAATACATATATCTATGTATATTCTATGGAACATATTTTGACAAACACTAACAAAAAACATTTGCACAAATTACTTAGGAATGTTTATTAGCTCTGATCTACTGTACATGTACAACATACAGTATAATCTGTATTAGTACACTCACTCACTGCAAACCACAGACAAAGACTTGGTATGTGTTAAAAAACAAAAAAAAACAAAGAGGAAAGGACGGATGGAGAATCACAGCACAGTATGAGTACAGCTGTGATGGCTCTCTTTAACAGGAAAAAACAACCTGAGCTCCACAACAATGGACAGTTTGTCTTATAGGAGACATAAATGGTCAAGGTGTCCTTGTTTGGCACTTAAACTGCTGTTATTGCTGTTTGCATGAGAGCATCTGTCAGTATCTGGCATGCGACACTTTTTTTCTCTTTCTTTCCACCCTCACCACAACCACACTGAATACATTTGTCTGTAATTACTACATTTATTATACATACCTGCAGCTCAAACAGCAGATCATGATGCTTGCAAAACCAAGGTTATATAGGGTAAATTCTTAGGGAAAGCATGAACTGATCAAATATAGCTTAAATGCAATATAAATCATTACATAAAAGCATCTGCCAAATTTGTTTTTCTCTTCTCTGCATGTTTATTAATCACTATAATTTGCAACAAATCTGCCCCAGTGTTTTTGTTAGATGATATGACCCAGACATCTCACGTACCATATTTTTTAGCTGGGAAAGCCTTTGCACCTGATCACTTCGGTGGTCCCACACTCCCTTTCTGCTTCTGCAAAACACGCATTTTGTTTAGTAATGGCAGCTGAAAATCAAGGTCCCTGCTAAAGAAAAGTAATTTGTCCTATATTGATATGTTAATTGTGATTTTATCACCAGAGTGTTTTGCTTGGCCTCATTCAGTATGTGTACACTACACACGTATTTCCCCTTTAGTGTGATCTGTGCTTAATACATCAATACACTAGTCACAGTATACCCATGAAAAATTAAATTAAAACTAATATGGCCGTGTCTTAAAGGAATAATTGACCTAAATATAAAAATTGTGTCATTAAAGGTACTGTATGTAGGTTTGACACCGAGTGGTTGAACTAGGTATTCCAGATTCAAAATACTGGAGAGGGGTTTTTTTACCCTGCCCCTCCTTCTCAGACTTGACGCACACTCAGGTTGCCACGACTGATGACACCAACAGGAACGAACGCACATGACAATGAATTAAATGAAATGCACTGTATTTCCTGCCAAGCAGGCAACCTGGATGCTGAAACACTACTGACTTCGTGATTGGGAGATAGATGGAGGGTGGCGCTTCAGACCAAAACAAAACATGACAACATAAACATCAGTTGAGGGCTGCAACTGCGCTTTTTAAACAAGAATATCCAGGCTGTACTACTGCTGTCAGCGATATGAGTACTTTTAATTAACATGTTTTCTTTATGCCTGTTGAACATAACAGACATTTTATGATTATTACAATACATTTCTTACATACGGTACCTTTAATTACTCATCCTCTCTTCTATTTCTATTATATCTACATCTCACTTTGTGTGTGTTTACATTTTTCACTAATTCTTTTGTACCTGTCACTTTTCTCATCGGTCATCTGCTGTTATGAATAGAACTGTCAACCTGATCTCACGGCAATTCATACATATTTTACGAGGTTGCTGATTCGTACTCCGTAGAAAATCCGTAAATCCGTAGAACCTCACTCACCTAACCCTATTTCTTCTAAATCGTACGTATTTTAAGTGTTGCCAATTCATATGAATTTGTATGAATTACCTTAACCTAACCCCGCCCCTAAACATACCCGTCACAGGGTTTTAGATAAATCGTACAAAATCGTTCGAGTGAGGTCGTACGAGTGAGTACGAATTAGCCGAATTTGGCACCTCGTACGAATACGCACGAATTGATCATTTAAGTGATTATAGTAATTTAGTTTAACTTACAGTATACTATTATTAATCATCTGGCTGCTATAGCTAATGCCGAGTTCAGACTGCACGATTTTAGTCCCGATTTTGACTCGCCGACATGTTTTGAAAAATCGCAGACAAACTTCCGAAATCACAGGCAAATCGGTGCTCATTCACGCGAGTGACAATCACACAGTGTGAACTATCAAAGACGCAATCTGAGAGAATTGCTGACATGTCAACGACACCCTTGAGATATTTGGCATGCTAATTATCTGGATCTGTCTGCGATTCAAAATCACGTCGTGTGAAATGTGTTCCGATTGAATAACGTTGGCGATTACTTACAGCCAATGAGATAGCAACATACAGGACAGCGTGATGTTGAGGAGGAGTAACGAAAGTATAGTTGGTAAATATTCTCCTCTATAATCTTCTTTTCTTTCCAAATGAGTGCACATGCAATTTGTATGGCCTCCCTTCCTTCAAACTGGTTTTCTTTAAAATACAAATCTTGTGCTCTGTCAGGCTTAATCAGATGCACGTTTAAAACTGGAATATTCTTTTTTTTCATTCATGTGTTTCATATAATCCTTTCTGGATTACTATAAATTTTTTTTTTTTTTTTTTTACTTTTAATTTTTCCAGCTGTGTGATGCGCAAGGATCCTCACAGGCAAACGAGGCAATTACCGGGACAACTTTCTTGCTCAAATATTGATTTTGGATCATTTTTAACCAAAAAAGTTCTGAACTGCAACTTAATTACAGTATTTTTATTGCTTGGTGAACTACACCTCTAGAGCAAAAAGATTGATTGACTAACTCAACTGAATCATGTAGTCATTTCCTACACAAAACTACACAGAATGTTCCTTGGTTAAAACAGCATACTTTTATTAACATATCAAACATAAGAGTTTGTAGTGCAAGTAGTTTGAAGCTTACTTAGCCATCTACAATTCTGAGTATGTTCCCCAACAGCACAAAATGAATTGTTTTTTGTAATATACAGCGGCCATGAATCTCTTTATCGGTTTAAAAACATTACAGGGGGTTTGGGAAATTATATGAAAGGGAACTGTTGCTCTTAGAAAAATGTGTTTTAAAATCTTCCAACTTAAATATAATTGTAAGTAATACAAAAATGTTTCTATTGTCAGTGAAAGTTTCTTGTAATAACCATTTCTGGGAATGAAACTACATGCTGAACAACAGGGGACATTCTTAGGTATACATACCACTGCTGTGTGTACCATTTTGTGCCATTTTCAAATATCTTACATTCCAACATATATGAAGGCAGCAGCCATCAGTACAGTTCATTCATTAAAATTACCATTAGGATTCCCATGAATGATTCTGTAATTTTAGCCATTGGGACGTCTTTAAGAAGCATTGTGCAGAATTGTTTAGACCCAGTGCATGCTGGTTCAGAGGCAAGCGGTCATTACTCTAGCTGTTTTCCAGTGGGTCACATGGGAACCGGGTGGTGGACTGAGCAAACACTCAGCAGACAGGAGACCAGTGGTTCTTCCTGTTTCTGCGTGCTTACTATTTGATTCCTGCCAGTTTCCTGGTCACATATCAGCTCCCGCAGCACTGCTTCCTGCCACAGAGTCTCCAGTGACTGCCGCTGCTAACCACGCTCTCATGTACGCTTCTTACATTTTTCATTGTGTCATTCTGTATTCTGCATTCTCAAATGCACTAGTTTTTAATATAAAGTAGCAAAAGAAACAAGTTTTAAAGTTTTGTTTTGCTTTTAGTTTTTAATGTTTATTTATCAAGTTTGACATGTCAAATATGCAAAACACTTTTCTTTTGTGTATCATTAACAGTGTTTATTGAAACTAAAATAATATGTTGACAACAATACAAGCTATTATTTTATTACTCGTGAATAAAAATGGTACATGCAGAAATCTCCGATTTCGTCAAAAATATCTTAATTTGTGTACTGAAGATGAATAAAGGTATTACAGGTTTGAAACAACATGAGGTTAAGTAATTAATGACATATTTTTTATTTCTGGGTGGACTATATCTCTTTAAATCTGTAATGCATTTCATCCAATATTGAGCAATAATTTAATAATTTAAATTCAGTTACCACAACTTGATTTAATAGCATTTGCAAACCTCCAGAAACAAAAACGAGACTTTCTAAATGGCGATTTTTAAAGTGAGTCAAATGAATCAACCAAAACTTACAAAAAGTGCATGCTGCATGATTTGTGTCTTTTTTATGACAATCAGACAATGTTCTGAAATGTTCTAGAAAACACTGTAATATTACTGAATATTCCATTTCCATTTGCATCCTGCAAAAAAAAAATATATATATATATATATCTTTAATAATATTGAATTACTGTTACATTGTGTAATGTATAAAAAGTCAGCAGAAAACAACAAAAATGTTTAAAAAAAATTAAAAATGGATGGATGGATTAAATAGCATATAGATGAAAAAATAATTTCTCACATGCATGTTAGTTTTTTAAAAAGATACTGTCAATGATAGTGCTCATATTTTAACATTATTCTGTACTTGCTTAAAAACAGCTGTGGAATTATACTGTAAGTCATCCAGGGTTCTCAAAACTACACTACTCAGTCCTGTTATGATTAGAACTTCCTCACATTTGATCTGAATTAATGACGCGGAATTCTTTACTGATGGAGGAAAATGGGTCAGACGTGTTCACCTATCAACCAAATGTTTCCAAAATCACAACTTGTGCACTCACATAATTTTCTACAGGGGTCATATCCATTTGTGGATGTTGAACATAATAGAGTCATATTTTGGCCGTCTCCTTGATCGTTTGCTTTAAGCGTGTGCCAGCAGCATTCTAAATCATTCATTTATACACAGTCAGAAATGACACAAACAGATGTAACAGATCTAACAGCAGCAGATCTGTAGGAAGTGCTGCTTTTTTGTCCATCCTCTTCATCATGCTCTACAGATTCAGTCTGTGAATTGACCCCTCGCTGACAGAGAGAGGGACCCGTGGCGAGATGCCCTACTGCGTGCGGAACATGGATTTCCACTGTGCTACCACACCCTGAGCCAACATGGAAATGAGAGGCTAGACTGATGTTTATTGTTCTTAGATAAGGTACTATATGTTAACATTTCAAAACCAAAATGGTAACCATGTAAGCAATACTGCAAATGAACAGTCATAAAGAGCGAATTATGAATGCAAATGGGTGGTTGATAAACTTGTACTACCAATCAAAATTTTTTTAAACAAATGCTTGTCTAGGCTGCATCAATGAGTGCTTCAAAATGAGCGCTTTAAACTCTGATAACTCTTTTGACGGCCAGGATAAACCAGTGAGACCTACACCTTGAGGTATAAAAAAAACAACACAATCCCACTGTGGGATGTCAACACAAAGCTTGTGCGACTGGTTTCTGTCAGGCCGATATGCTGAAATATGTGGTTGTTTTCTTTATTTATTATATTATAACGTTTTTTTGATATTGTGAGTAGACACAAATAAAAGTAGGCCCTTTAAAGTTCCCAATTATCTATTATTGTTACCTTTATCAGAGAAAATGATGGCAAAAATACAAGTGCTAGGGCTGTTGCATCCATGTCCTGAAGAGCGTGCATTATATTCTCAAACTTGGATATACCATCATAGCCTACCATTAGTCCAGGTTTAACGTTAAAACATTATTATTACACGAGTGAAAAGGCAGCGTCTGAAAGTCCGGGACATAAACAAATGAATAGACTGGAAAATGTCAGTTTTGTACAGCAGTCACCTGAAGAAGTATTTTATTGAGAGAGCAGGCATAAATGCTGGCAAAGGCAGCTTGTGGTGCTTCTTCAAGTGGCATCCCCACCTGCCATGGATTTCCACTGGTGCCAGTGGGACTCAGCTTTTTACTAGGCAAACGCAGGCGAATGTCCTGGGTGGAAAACCATACCTTTTGCCCTTTTGTAAGGAGGAGCTTCCGATCTGCAGCGGTCGGTCGCAGTTTTCTGCCTGCACACTAACTGTTGGAGAAGATGGTGGGCTTCGTCTCAGACTCTCTCACTCTCCCGGAACCAGTAGTCGACAAATGAAACGTCCGATGGCTCTCCAGACCAGGGGAATAGTGGGGTCTGGAAACCGAGTACGCATTGAAAGGGAATGAGACCTGTGGAAGTCTGCCGTAAGGTGTTTTGGGCGTACTGGGCCCAGCCCAGGAACTGGTTCCAGGTGTCTAGGAGGCCATGGCAGAAGGCATGGAGGAACAATCCCCATACCCTGGAGATGAACTGTGATCCTCGGTCAGAGACGATCTCTTCAGGGAGACCATAAGGGCAGAAGACATGGTTGAACAAACACTTAGCAGTTTCCAAGGCAGTGGGCAGACCCTTGAGTGGTAGAAAGCAGCAGAATTTTGAGAATCAATCTATGATCACAATGATACAGGTGTTTTCATTTGAGAGGGGTAGATCCGTGATGAAATCGACTCCTAGGTGTGACCATGGGCGTTAGGGATGGGAAGTGGAAGGAGCTTGCAGGATGGGAGATATTGGGGGTTCTGCATTCCCGACACCCTCTCGCGTACCTCTGCACATCCTTCGCCATCCTGGGCCACCAAAACCTTGAAGAAGTGAGAGAGTTCTGTTGGCCCCGGGGTGTCCAGTGCCCAGTGAGGTATGAGAAGAGTGTATGAGGGTTATCCTTTCTGTGCGTGGAACGAAGGTGACGGGGAACGAGGTGACGGTGAAGGTGTCTTTCAAGGTTTGGAATGCTTGAGATGTGTCAGAGGTCCAGGAGAGGGTTTTGGGTTTGTTTTGGAGGAGTGATGTGCAGTAAGTGGACTGGCGAGGATACTATAGTTGTTAATAAAACGACGATAAAAGTTGGCAAATCCTAGGAATTTCTGCAAATCTTTAATCTTTTTTTTTCTTTACAAAATAAATTTTTTTATTGCTGCAACTAAAGTCTCTTAAGAAAAAAATAATTGCACTGCTGATATTTCGAAAAGACAACATAAACTGAGCTGCCATTGAAAACCTGCTGCCATTTCAACTGCAGAACCACCAATGCAAGACACACAACGTAGACATCATTAGACTCGTCTGAGCTTTCTAGTCCACTCATTTATGCCGTTTGTTTCATTCTGTTCCTCCACTCAAATCTCTTATGAAGCAGATGGGACACAAAAGGTAAGTATAATCAGAGTCTTTTATTTTGTGCAGTAGAGTAGCAGAGGATAACGGAGATACAGCAATGGTAAGTAATATTAGCAATGGACAGTTTATATGGATATCAGACAGTGCAGTAATCTTGCAGTAATTTTGGTTTGTTATAGATCGTAGTAGAACACAGGAACGAAAGAGAGAAGATGGAGACTATGGAGACGAGGAGACACAACCACACACTACAAATCCACGGACACTGGAGATACACAGAAGGAGCCTGAGAGACACAGAGACTGCAGGATACACAGAGGAAATCACAAGATAAGTATACAGGTAAGTCTTAGAAGATATATTTCTTGCCAAGATGGTGTCCACTTCGCTAGAACGAGCTCGGATGCTGAATGCAATGTGATGTGTGGTTTTTTGGGGTGCTTGATGGGTGATCATGAAGGGTGACGGGTGGCAGTGATTAATACTCAGATTGTCTATAATTGGGAGATGAGTCTATGCAAAAAAGTTAATTTTCCTGAAAACTATTAAAATGGATTTATTGCGTTTTGGAAAAGAGCTCTTCCTATATATATATATCTATATATAGATATATTAAATTTCCATATTATACATTGTCATATCCAGTGAAAACATATATAAAAGTTTTCTATTGTCACGCTTTAGGTGTGTGAGGAACGAACAGAGATTCAGATTCTTCAAATATTAGATATTTAGTACTCACGAAGGTTAACAGACAGACAGGCAGGCAGGCAGATCAGGGAGTACACACAACATGAACACATGTAATGAACCGACGAAAAGAACTAAACTGAACGTAACTTACATAGGGCAGACAAAGACGCTAATTGACAAGACACACCTGAACATAATCAACAATACACAGAAACTAGATCACGGAGAGCACATGGGGAAAAACAACAAACACAGTGCAGGGGTGTGACATATCGCCCCCCTCCCGGAAGCCGCATCCTCGCGGCGAAAACAAAATATAAGACAAAATGTCCAAGTCCGTAGGAGGTTCTGGAGGTGGACGGGCAGCCGGGAGGAGGACTGGGAACAAGGTCCAAGGTGGTGATGATGGAGGAAGGAGCCAGGGAGGAGACAGGAGGAATGTCCAAGGCGGTGGAGCCGGAGCGACAGAGGACCCAGGTGTAGCTGGAGGGAGGGAGGAGCCTGACAGAGCTGGCAGGACGGAGGGACGAGGCGCAGCCGGAGGAGTAGAGTCCCGAGGCGGCGGATGGTCGACAACAGACCAAGGCAGAGTTGGAGGGACGATGGAGCCTGGCGGAGCTGGTGGACAGATGAGCCACGGTGGATAGGAGGGAGCTAGGTGCCGTGGTGGGCCCGATGGGTCGGAGGGACGAGGCGGAGTCCGGGACTCTGAGGCTGGAGGTGTAGCTGAGGGATCCTCCAGCCACGACGCCGATGGAGGCTGGCAGACCGGTGGTGGCTCTAGCACACAGGTGGTAGGCTGAGGGTGAGCAGCGGTGCTGGCAGGTGACAGTGGTGGAGTGGAGAAGACTGGGTGGGAGGGTGGGATTTTGTCTCTTGTGCGCGGTGCAGGAAAGCGCCTCCTAGGAGCGGGAACTGGCAGAAGTCTGTGAGGCATTGGTACAGGAGGCTGCCTCGTTTGTTGACCCAGGTTTGACAGCTCACCCTCAGCCTTGGTGCAGTGGGCGGAGCTCCTCTCCGCGCTCTTGCTGTCCATGGCGATCTCCACCGTGGCAGGCTCCTTGGCCGGCTCTCGCACCTGGTCTGACGGTAGAGGCTCAAGCCCCGGGACGATCCTCAGCTCTGTCGCTCTCGTTGGCGATAGCTCGTCGGTCGCTTCGGGTGCTGGCTCTCCGTCATCAGTGGGATCGGTCTCGAGCTCTGCGCTGCGGGGAGATGGTGGGCTCACGAAGGTTAACAGACAGACAGGCAGGTAGATCAGGGAGTACACACAACGTGAACACATGTAATGAACCGACAACAAGAACTAAACTGAACGTAACTTAAATAGGGCAGACAAAGACGCTAATTGACAAGACACACCTGAACAAAATCAACAATACACAGAAACTAGATCACGGAGAGCACATGGGGAAAAACAACAAACACAGTGCAGGGGCGTGACATCTATATATTAACATTTTACATTTTATTGTTTATGCTTTTAACATTTTTTAAGTATTTTATTTAAAGCTGCAGTCCATAAGTTTGTTTTAAAACCTGGGATTGCAGTTCCTTGGGAAATTATTTTTATTATGTGGAGTTGTACTCTGCCACTGCTCCAGTGCGAATTAATCTAATGTTTTGAGGAATATGTGTAGCTGTCAGTCGTGTTAGTGTTATACTTTATTCTCAAATTATTTATGTTAAAAATATCTTCATTGCATGTCTATAAGTATAGTGTGTACTAGCTAATCTCTAACTGTCACAGCATTTGAACTTCATGAGAAATTATTTATATAATAAATTATATAATTTTTAATTATATAAATTATATATAACCCAAAACGCAAACTATGATCCCTTTGAACTGGTTGTCTTTAAAATAGAAATTTTGTGTAATCTCTGTAATCAGAAGCAAATTTAACACTGTTTCATATAATCCTTTCTGGATTACAATCCATCAAAATTATTTTTTTTGGACATTTAGTTATGCCAGCTGCTGTGAGAATAGGCTGCAATTAAATGATGCACCACCTGCTGGATCCTCAGCCAAATGAGAAGATAGCACAGGGCTGTCCGAACTCGATCCTGCAGGGCCGGTGTCCTGGATAGTTTAGCTGCAACTTGCCTAAACACACCTGCATGGAAGTTTCTAAGATGCCTAGTAAGAACTTTGATTATGTTTAATTATGGTTGGAGCTAAAAAGTAAGGTGATAGTTTCAAACACTGACTTTCTTAGAAATTGATTTTGGATCATATTTAACAAAAAAAAATGTACAGAGCGCAGCTTTAAGTGTTGTGTAATACATATTTTTTTACTTTTAAATATAACTTTATGTATAAATATTCCATGCAGTCCAGAGAAGCAGAGTTAGAGAAGGCATTTAGGGAGGTTTGGCCCACAATATCTTAAAAGTATTTGTATAGCTTGTATAGAAGTGAAAAGAAATATGAACAGAGAGTGTAAGAGTGGGCAGGGTGAAGATGTCTCTGGCTGCACACGCACACTCTTGAGACAAAAGCTGAGGAGCGGACATGGCCTCTCACCTCTTTTTCCCTTCCTTTGTGCTTTGTTTTTTACTCTCTCTCTCTTTCTCTTGTACTTACACTCTCCACATCCTCCTATTTCAGCTTTCCTATCCTATCTGTTAAGGATCCTCTTATTTCTGTCACTCTACATCTGGCTGACTAGGTAAAAACACAAAGACATTTTTTCCTTCAAATCTCCATGTTTATTATTTGACGGATACGAACGGAAATTTTTACACGCTGTTCCATTGGGTCGATGGCGAGCTTGTATGAGTTTTCAACAAACATCATTTGAAGACGTGTGGGAAGAGATGTCAGGTTTTCAAGGAGAGATTTTAGAGCTGATGCCGTAATTTTAGCCCCGCTATCGTGAGAGGAATTCCGGCAGTGACCTAACCGTATAATAGAGCACCTATAGCGGTATGGGTCCCCTGGTGAGCTTCCTCAGCAGGGCTTCATGCCCATGAGACCAGCTCACACTTCCACATTCAATGCAGTTGTGCTCAAGGAGTGAGTCAGTGCGTGTGGAGGCCTGCCAGCTCCCATCACAATGGGTGGAAATGGGAATTTAATACAAACTTTCTCACATAGTCACAATGCATCCAATAACACTCACAGTTGTCCCCTCCCTTGTCTGTAACAATTATAGCAGTATTCATGACTTAATCATGCTAATGTATGAGATTCCCACAGTTTATCTTCCTGTAAAATTCTTCACTGTAACTTTTAGTCAATTTAATGCATCCTTTCTGAACTGATCCCAAACGTTTGAATGGTATTGAATGTATTTTATGCATAAATAATTGTTTCTTTTTGGTATTTATTTTGTTTGTTTGCCATTTTAAAATAACTTGGAACATTTATTAACTTGGAACATTTATTTTAGAAATATAATTTTTATATTTAAGTACAAAACATTTGTTTTGAATTTATGATTTAAGTATTCCACGCCATCATGTTCATCAGCTGAACCAGTCACTTAGACGCGGCCCCGCTCACCTGCAACCGGCACCCACTTACCCGCCATCTTCATAAGCACACGCTTTTCTGTTTCGCACCAGCTGAGCTCAAGGTTGCTACCGCTGATCTGGTCTCCAGTCTGCCCAAGAGATCTACCACTGGATATACCCTGCTAGGATAAGAAAAGCCTCTTTGAACTTTGATTATTTCATTCGTTAGATTAAAGACTGCCTCTGCTGTTCCCTGTTGAATGGAGATATTTACGTTGTAATTAAATTCATCTACTTTGCCTGAACTCTTGTTTCTGTGTTCTGAGTGTGACACCATGTTTGAGGTTCCCACAACTTTACTCACTAAATGTAAAAGTCTTTACTGAAAATGTTAAATTTAATGCATCCTTTCTAAATAAGAGTTTTATTTATCTCTTTGTTTGTTAAAAAGTTTGTATTCTAAGTAGTGCTGTCAAATGATTAATCGCGATTAATCGCATCCAAAATAAAAGTTTTTCTTTACATAGTATATTTGTATG
>JAUYWG010000039.1:11155271-11225521 GCA_034779775.1 Enteromius afrohamiltoni | reverse complement strand
TAAATAAACACAGCATCAACACATATATTATGTAAAGAAAAACTTTTATTTTGGATGCGATTAATCGCGATTAATCAATTGACAGCACTAATTCTAAGTTTCAATTTAATATAATAATAACAATAATGAACAGCATTCTTTATTTTAATAATCTCAAATATTTTAATAGTACTTTTAATAGTTCTTTTTTTTGTTATTTATTATTTATTTAAGTTGTGTAACTAATATGTATGTATGCATGCATTTATTTATCTATTTTATTTAATTTCATTTAAATAGTACTTGCTTATTATTGATAGTAAAATTGTGGCAAGGCAAAACTAAGCACATGAGAATAAGCAAATTGAATTAAATCTAATAACAAACACTGAAGTTACACAAAGCCTTTTGATTCCCTTTACATGTTTACTGGTCGACAGTGTGTGCATTGTCTCTTGAATTCACAAAGGAAAATCTTTGTCTGTCGACAAGAGAAAATAATCAGCATTCATCTACACTTTCATAATAAAGAGGAGGTAAAGCAATTACTGCGGGACTACAAAAGGTGACTGGGACAATAGGTGGCAGTCTGTGGGGAGTTCGGAAGTTAAATCTAGTCCCTCTAAGTACCTTGTTCTTTTGAGTGTTTTTCCCACCCAGGCGCCACGCATACACAGAATATGTTGACACAGTGTCTACTGCTTTCCTGTGCGGCTTCCTCATCCAAACACTTTCAACACTTTATCAACCACTTTATGCATACAAATACACAATACAAAAGCACAAACATACTCTACTCAAGACATTTTAGGATAAGAGAAAGTACAAAAGCAACAATGCAAATAATATTTTTTACAAATGTTGTATTACTCATAGACTACGAATATTGATACAAGCCTGCCATACTGTATAAAGATGTATTTAGTTTGAGGCTATTATACTGAATTAATTATTTGAGCAATAATTACCTTGCAGCTGGTTTATTGATTATTTATGCACAAAAAAAAAATGTGGGGGTGGTGTATTTAGGTCTCTTGTGCTAAAAAGGGTTATTTTTTAAAAAAAGAAAAAAAAAACGTAAAATAACTTCTTTAAAAAAAAATATTACTGCTATTGTTATTATAGAAAAATTATAATTAAGCTATGTTACTTAATATTTAGTCAAAACAATAATGCATATTTTTCTCATATTATCAAATAAATATTATAATTACTACAGTGCATCCAAAGATTCTTTGCAGTAACTTAACATTTTTTAAACATTAACATTTAACATTTTTGATTCACTTACGTATGTGACCAAATGGCCAGGATGTAGGTGTGATCTCTGAAAATGACCTTCTATTTGTGTCTGAGCAGTGAAGAGTTAATAGGTATGTGTACCAAAGGTGACAATGCACACAATAGCAAGAAGACCTCTGCCTCAGACAGCACTTCTAAAAACAGTAACATGTTAGATATTTCTAGTCTAAATCAGCACTAACAAATCTACAACTGAACTCTGTTTTATTATCTCTGTGCAAAAAAGAAATGACTTTTTATCTGTCCCATGCTCTTGGAGTGGAAAACAGGAAAGTCAGAACAATGTCAGTCTGAGTCAGCTTCGATTGTACGATGTTATCAAGAAACAAACAGAAAACATATATGTGCACGTTTCAAAAACCATCCATCTACAAATTAGTGAAGTGTGCAAAGCCGGTGCAAATGGGTCTGTAGACGTGCGGCGGTGGGCTTTTCCTCTGCAATTAAACTAGAGATGACTGACCATTTAGACAAAACATACAGTCAGGGATTGTTTCTCGTTTCCTGGCTATGACTGATGTATGTACTTAAATGATGCCCACAGCACTGTGGTGCTTATTCATCCAGTAGGCAAATATGACCATGAGTATGAGTAATATCTGTCCTTTATGACAGTTTGGTTCCTTGAGTGATGAGGATATTAAAACATTATAAATCCAGACTGTACCTGTGCATCATTAGCTGCCCCGAAAAAGAACAGTTGACAGGAAACATCTGAATTTTCACATAATGTGAGTAACCTGACCTAATAAATCAGTCTACATTTAACCGCTGACCATGCTGACATCATTAAAAGTATTTTGGGTGCACATTCCTTAATAACCTATATATATATGTATATATATGTATATATATATATATATATATATATATATATATATATGAAAAGCTATATGTGAAATTAACATTTTCTCTTAACTCTTAACACCTTTCAATTATAATATATAACATAATAATATTAGGCCTATGATAAATGCACCTTTAGTTTACTAATTGGACTGTGCAACAGCTTCTGCAAATTTCCTATTCATTCTGTATGTTGTCTTAATTTACGAATGCTTTTCAAGAGATTTTCAAGCGAGTGGGTTTTGTTTTAAGAATGTTTAAAAGTTCAGACAAATATATTTGGATGCTTAATACACATAACGAAGAGTAAACGTTTCGCAGATATGTAACTATAGAACAACTTTGATCTTAATAAACTGACTGTGCTGTAGGTCATTAGACACATACAGTTTTGTGTAAATAGTATAAACTGTTTGTAGTACTCTCTCTCTCTCTCTCTCTCTCTCTCTCTCTCTCTCTCTCACTCTCTCTCTCATCCCCTACGCCTCTTCCTTCCTTTCCCACCCAAAGTATGAGTGTGGAGAAAGCAGAAGAGTAGAGTTTTCTGCGTGTCAGCAGCACAGATTTCCACGCGCGGAGTGAATCGATGCCCGTACATTCATTCACAGCGAATTGTAGAAATGCGCGATTACGCGGTGCGTCGGCTGGCGAGCTGGAAAACCCTGCTGGAATGACAAATACTATATTTGGATAATTTCTAACGGATTATCTGAAAGTGAACAAAAGATTACAGTCATGCTGCGTTTACTGTGCCTATTGTGCTTCGTGGACATATCTGGTAAGTATCCTAGTTTCCCATTAGAAAAAAAAAGTTTTTCTTTTGACTTAATTTGAGAATAATTATTAATTGATTTATTGATTAGGAGAGTACAGTTGCAATGGGAATTTGGTTAGTTGTCGCCAAGGCCGTCTGCATGAGATGTCTAACTGTTTTTGAATCAGAAGAATGTTATCTATCAGTAATTTTGTATGTTGGTTTTAAATATTATATAGCTACTATATTTTGGTCTATGTTAGAATGACATTTGTCAATTATACGCAAAAAAAACCACATTGTCCTTATAATAGGCTATACAACACACACACAAACATATTTAAAACTGCACTGACAATGCCAAGTTCTATACAATGAAGGTAGATGTAACTTTATTTTAACATCAGTTGTCATTATGCTGTAGTTGTTTATGACAGGTTCACAATCTCTTAGCTGTGGTAGCAACCTAGGTCACCGTGATTTCGCCCAGTAAGACATGATCCTGGATCAACGTTACTGGCCAAAAATTTAGACTTATACCAATCCCTACTCCTAAACCTACCCAAAGTGTAACCCAAAATGTATGCCTAAAATCAGTGAGAAATGACAGCTGATTAGCAAAGGTGTAGAAGCACCTAACCCTGATCATAAGCCTAAATCAGATATTTCCAGAAAAATAAATCCCCCTAATTCTGATTGATTGGAATATTGTTCCAGGAACAACAAGGATCCAGGAACATCTTGTACTTGGTGAAATCACGCTTACTGTGCCTATATAGATATTGACTTCACTGTAAGTAAAAAAGTGTGACAACTGAGCTCTGTGGGCTCATATTTTCATCATTCTGCACATGGGATCTAATGGTACACATGGTGAAATGATGGCTTTGGATCCTCTTTGTTTCCTGATATTGTTCTTGTGTTGAGAAGGGCACACAGTGGCAGACAGCCAGGGGAAATGCATGAACGCAGGAATGTGGATGTTCCTCTGTAGTGGCTCCGTTGTTGTTGTTGTTATTCCTTGATGCTAAAGTAAATAAACAGGAAACTATATTGAATAAATTCACAAGTAATGAGCGTATTAACTTACAACCCGACTTTTCTTTTCTCTGTAGCAATTCTTTCCAATAGTTGCCCAGTTTTAGTAAACTGCATTACTTTAATCTGTATGTAATGTGTCCACTCTCAGATGCAGTCATGGATCTCACAATGACCTCTAACGGAGCCACATCTCCTCATAATTTCCGCCTCTCTTGTATTTATGGAGAGCGTGATAAAGACGGGATTCAGCTTAGCATCACAAAGGACAACAGCATTGTCCTTCGTGCGGATTCACCACATTTTGATGTGCAGAAACCACAGAATAAAGAAGTGGTGGCTACTGGATTCTCAGGCTTTGACCACAGTGGGATTTTTTACTGTCACTCAAAAAGGGGCTCTGACCAACCTGGCAATATTACACTTATCAACAACTTCAGCAAAGGTATGATGACTTGAGCGGGGGAGGAAATACAAGTCATAATTCACCCAAAATCTAAATTCTGTCATCATTTACTATCCCTCATGTTACAAACATGTGTGATTCAAAAAAAAGACGTAAAAGATGATATTTCTGTTTCAGCTGTTTCTGCTCTTACAATGTGAGTCACTGAGATTCAAAACAACACAGAAAAAAACAACATTTAAAATACACATCATTTTTTTGTGTTCGTCAGAAGAAAAGAAAAGAAGAGAAGTTTGGAATGACATAAGTGTTAATAAATAATGACAGAATTTTTGTGTTTAAGTGAAATCTTTAAACCTTAAACAGTTGAAAAAACACAAAACAACACTAATATTCAATATCTGAAATATCTAATCTAAAATATATTAATTCCTGAAATATATTTGTAAAACCAATCAAATTAAAAAAAGATTTTACAAATTTAATGATATCCCAGAATACTATTATTATTATTATATGTTTTTTAAGGTCACTTTAAACCAGTGAGAGTCACTGTGACGGCCAGTAAAGGAGAAGAAGTGAAACTAATCATGGATGTTGTTGGGACAGAAAGACGAGACATTAACTGGAAATTCAATGGTCAGTATGTCTTCAATCTTATTTTTTATGATTTAGCAAGATGCGTATCAAAAGAGCATGTATGCAACATTTTATGCATGAGAATATGAGATCCACAAGAAAATCTTTCAAAATAAAATACATACAAAAACGGAAAAACTAAAATCCAAAATGGATGAGGTTCCAGCAGGAGGTCTCCAACAATATGATCTGTAAATGACCAAAAATCAGTAAATGGAGGAGCAATTTATAAGCAAGAATATTCTGATTTGTTTTAGGTAACTACTACTACACGACTCCTATTGCTGATGTTCAAAACCGCACAGTAGTTCTGGATCTGATGAAAGTTGATGAAAGCCATACAGGAATTTACAGTGTCAACTATATTGGAGACAGTGCTCTTTATAGTGCCTGGGTCCGCCTCATCGTTCGTGGTAACATAATCAGTATCATATGACCAATTTAAATATATTCAGAACTTTGGATTTTGTACTTAAGTGCTTGATTTATGTTCTAGAATGTCCAAAGAATAAATGGGGCTCCGACTGTGACAAAGACTGTCCCGAATGCTTGAATGGAGGCGTGTGCCATGACAAAGATGGAGATTGTGTTTGCCCTCCGGGATTTATGGGAATGCGCTGTGAGACAGGTAAATGAAAACCATTTATATGAAATTGATCATTTGCATCTGTAGAGACTTTAAGGACTTAAACATACAAATATTTTTTTCTGATTTTGCAGCCTGTCGTGAGGGAATGTTTGGTAGGAACTGCCAGGAATCCTGTAAGTCGGAGAATGGATGCCAGAGTGTGAGTTTCTGTCTCACGGATCCTTACGGCTGTTCTTGTGCCAGCGGCTGGCATGGAGAACGCTGTCGTAAACGTGAGTTTGACATTACAACCCTTTCATGACTGCTCTCTCCATGCAGAGTATCATCTGGATCAGGCTGAAAGCATTCAGTTCTGAATTAAAGTTTAAACAGGTGCTGCTGGAAACTGCCAGTAAAAATTCACTTTCCATCAATCTGACCAAGATAAACATTTCTTACTGCTCTGTCCGTTTGTTTTAGTCTTTGTGGAAACCAGTCTCCACCTCGGAGTAAGTAATACATATAATTGTGAGACAAAGTCAAAAAATAAAGTCACGCTGTACCATTGTAAAATCCAAAATTGCAAATACAGGAAATAGCCATAATTATGAGAAATGAAGCTAAAGCGTTATATAAAGTCAAATTGTCTGATGCAGTAACATTGTTTAATACAAAGCTGCAATTACTGTAAAAGAGCTTGTTGCAAACCGTGAAATTGTAAATGGTAAAATTAAAGTCTGCATTAAATTAAAATTTACTATATTTTTCTGGTTCTGGTACCTCTGGTTCACATGTATTTTAATGGCATGGCTAAGAAAAAATATAGTTGCAATAGAAAAGAGAGTATATATTATATTATATATATTATATGAGATATTACGTAAGAATTTTAGAAATAAGAAAATGAACAGGTAGCAATTGTAAGAATAGTTGCACAAACATTTCCAAGCACACATACATTTTTTGAGGTCAGACCTCAAACTCTAAAGCAACTTACTAAATCCTTATAAATTGATCCTTATTAAGTTGATATATACTATAATAACATAGAATTGTCAATGTTATTTTTATAGCCTGTCTTGAAGGAATGTACGGCGCTGACTGTCTTTTAAGTTGCAACTGCAAAAACAAAGGCAAATGCAATCGATTCAGTGGCTGCCAATGTCCTACAGGCTGGAGAGGGCAATACTGTGAGAAATCAGGTCAGCCTTCAAAACTACTTTTCCATCTGCTCTAAAATCTATAAAGTTTGTTCCTCTTGGCCCCGTTTGTCTAACCTTATCCCTCTTTCAGATCGTGCACCAGAGATTTTGGATATGGCCTGTAACCTGGAGGGAAACTTGAACTCCAGCCATAAGATCACATGTTCTGCAACAGGCCATCCGCTGCCTAGCCATATGAGTATTGAGCTACGCAAGCTGGAAAGCACCGTTCTTAAGGTGAACAAGTCAAAAGTATAAGAAGCTTATTAAGAAGTACCATACGAAACTGAAAAAATAAAGCCTTTGCAATGATGATTTCTGTTGATTTCTCAGGCATCCCACACTACCATGGACTCCAAAAAAAGCACAGCACACTTTGAGATCCCAAGGCTGTCTTCAGAACATAATGGTTTGTGGGAATGTCGAGTCTCCACCAATGGTGGGCAGGATTCCTTCAAGTTTACCTTAACTGTGAAAGGTGAGATTCATTTTAATCTGATTAATTCTAGCAATGTTCTTACTAACTGAAAACCCCTTAAACCCCTTGCACTTTGTTGTGAACTAGATCCACCTTACCCAACCACTGCTCCTAAACTGCTGTCGAGGAGTAGCAAACAACTGGTTGTAAAGCCAGTGGACACTTATGTGGGGGACGGTCCCATTATCACTACTAAGCTACTTTACAAGCCAGTGGATACAGAAGACTCCTGGTCCTCCATTATAGGTAACTTTGCCAAAATCCTGCATCCTGCATTAGGTTCATGCCAATGTGTAGCTTCATATCAATAAGTTATACACATATAATCTTTTTTTTTTTTTAGTGTATGGCAGTGATCAAATCACATTATCGAATTTGAAGCCCTCAACTAGATACCATGTCCGTGTACAACTCACTCGCCCAGGCGATGGAGGAGAAGGTCCTTTGGGTCCAGAGGCAATCATGGAGACTGACTGTCCAGGTGAGAATCAGTCAAACTAGAATTAAAAATTACTGTAGGAAAAAAAAATTGGGTGTAGCAAACAATTGGAGTAAATGCTTCATTTAAAAACATATATTCAGATTTGAGTTTGAAGTGTACAGGAAGACAATGTACAAAATTGCCCTTTTACTGAGGTAAGATGGCCCCCTACCTGTGGCAAAAGACCCTTCAGAAAACATGCCCTAATTGTAAATGCAAAGTACATCTACTGCATGTAAAATACATGATAACCTAAATCTAATTAATGGAATTATAATATTTATATAAATAATTTTAATAGTTTTATTCAAGAATTAATGCTAAGTCTGTGTCCACAAGTCCAACATTAAAGGGTTACTATAACCCCAAATCATTCCAAACCCATAAAAGCTTTGTTTCAGAACACAATTTAAGATATTTTAGATGAGAACTGGGAGGCCATTTACTTCCAAGGTCGAGAAAGTTTGAGACAAATTGTCAGAATACTCCATCTGCCATCAGTGGTTAAATCTGAATGTTATATTAAAGGTGATCTATGCAATGCTGCAGGATTTTGGCTCGATTTCATTTTTATCTCAAACCGTTTGCATCAACCGCTTGATCGTCTTGCTGTCTGCCCTATGAATACATTGGGAAAAAACACAGTCTCGAAAGACAACACAGAGGCTGCAATACTAAAACAAACACTACGGGCACCTCTTCTTGCCAATCTGTCTTCTTGCCAATCTGCAAGAAGAGGTGGGGTTTAATGCGTGCAAACAAACTTCGACCAACCAATCGACAAGAAGAGGTGGGGTTTAATGCGTGCAAACAAACTTCAGCCAACCAATCGGCAAGAAGAGGTGGGGTTTAATGCGCACAAACAAACTTCGGCCAACCAATCAGCAAGAAGAGGTGGGGTTTAATGCACGCAAACAAACTTCGGGCAACCAATCGGCAAGAAGAGGTGGGGTTTAATGCACGCAAACAAACTTCAGCCAACCAATCTGCAAGAAGAGGTGGAGTTTAATGCACGCAAACAAACTTCAGCCAACCAATCTGCAAGAAGAGGTGGGGTTTAATGTGCGCAAACTTCAGCCAACCAAACTGCAAGAAGAAGTGGGGTTTAATGCACGCAAACAAACTTCGGCCAACCAATCGGCAAAAAGAGGTGGGGTTTAATGCATGCAAACAAACTTCAGCCAACCAATCGAAAAGAAGAGGTGGGGTTTAATGCGCACAAACAAACTTTGAGGTGGTGGGGTTTAATCCACCTCTTCTTGCAGATTGGTTGGCTGAAGTTTGTTTTTGTTGTGGGGCACATCCTGTGCCCATAGTGTTTGTTTTGGTATTGCAGCCTGTGGTGTTGTCTTTCGAGACTGGGTTTTTTCCCAATGTATTCAGAGGGCAGACAGCAAGACGATTGATGGATATGGTTTGAGATAAAAATGAAATCGAGCTAAAATCCTGCAATATCACATAGAGCACCTTTAAGCAACGAGAATACTTTTTGCATGCAAGAAAAAAAACACTTTATTCAATAATTTGTCTCCTCTGTGTCTCTTCGCAAGCACCATATGGCCATTTTGGAGAATATCTACTGCATGCACTATGTACGCTGTTCTGGGGTTCTGTGTCAGCAAACGCCACAAGGAAGTACTGTTTTTGTTCAAATAAAAGCATAAACACATGTAGAAAACGTAGTTTGCGTTCAGTGGATATGGATAAGACACAGAGGAGACAAATATTAAATTAAGTCATTCTTTTTATTTTCTTTACATACAAGTATTCTCATCACTTCAGAACATTCAGATTGAACCACTAATGGCAGGTGGAGAATTCTAATGATGTTTTTCATACTTTTCTACATCTTGACAGTGTAATTTACTTGGTGCTCAATGTGACAGTCAGCCTCCCAGTTTTCATCTAAAATGTTTTAAATTGTGCTCCGAAGACTCCGAAGCTTTCACTGGTTTGGAACGACATGCAGGAAAGTGATTAATGAAAGAAATCATTTTGTGGTAGAGTATCCCTTTAAAAAACAGAATTTTAATATCTGACCTAAAATAAATTCACAGCTATAGCATTAAAAAAAAAAACATTTCAGTCAAACTGTTTAGAATGGTAACACTTTATTTTGATGGTACCTTTGGAGCATTTGGTTTACAATAAGTAACACTGCACCTACATGTCAACAAACTCTCATTACAGTATCAGTAGACAGTCTAAATAATATCTGCTGATTTATTATTGTGATGATGTTCTACTGACCAAAAGTAACTTTGCAAATATATGTCAACTTATTTTAACCCTAACCCTACGAGTCTACTAATAATCTACTATCTACTAAGAATTAGTATGTCGATTCAAAGTTAATTTTAGTCATATAATGTCTTAAAAGGACCTTCATAATAAAGTGAAACCTTCAGAATAAATTTAATGCTAAAGTTCAGGTTAAAAGATTATGAAGTTCTATAAATGTTCACTAAATGAGTGACGTCTCAAGTGGTAGCATATTTACAGTAGCCCCTCATTCCAGAACAAAAAGTCCAGGGGCCGTGGTTGGATCCACGTCTAGTGGGTGGAGATGGTATGTTTAGGAGTGGAGATGGGTGGGTTTAGGGATAAGGGTGTGGAGACGAGTAGGTTAAGGTATATGTTAGGTGGCTGGAGTTGTATGTAGATCCAACCTCGACCCTGGATCTTGTGTTCTGCAGCCAGGACCATCTCCATATTTCTGCATCTTATGAGGAGAAGAGTGGGGTTCTCCATGCTGAAAATAGAGGTCTGGATGGGGTTGACATGAATTGTCAAAAACTAGACTGGAAACAAGTCTATAGATAAACAGTATTTTGACTGTTGACTTTCGCTTTCACTTTCAACTCTGAAAGACTGACTTTGAGAGCAGTATAGCTATTACATAGCTGTAGCGGATAGCATCTGATTGCGTATTCTGTGTCGCTAGAGCCAACGGCCAGGCCGGAGATTGATTCCTGCTCATTGGAGGGCCGTAATGCCACCATCAGGTGGTCCCTGGTTGGCATGTCCCGTGAAGCCACTGGCTTTTTAGTACAGCTCAATGGACGCCATGGAGAGAAGCTGCAGGAGGAAACCACCTTGCTTAATGTGCTTTCCATCAGGCTCTACAATCTGGAGTATCACAGGGACTACCAAGTGGTTGTCCGGCTAATAAACTGCGGCAGCCATGGGCCCCCTTCAAAGCCCCACCATATTCACATCTATAAGCAGGGTAAACAGAAATCATGCATGTCCCCAAGTAGGCGCAAGTAGGTAACTGACTACAAAATAGGACATGAATGTTACATGTTAGACAGGATTTGGTGGAAAGCAATAACTCACTAGAGTGTGCAATAAAACTGAAGTGGCAAAAAATTTTGTATGATCTCTCTCCAGGTCCTTCTTCTCCAAGGAACGTCCAGGCAGATTCTCTGTCCATCAATGCAGTCAGGCTTCACTGGCAACCGCCTGAGGACCCCAATGGAGGCATTGTGAAATACAGCGTTGAATACCAGCCAGTGGGCCAGAGAAGCTTTCACCCTTGGGTGGACACAGATGATGGCAACAAAACCACGAAGGATGTAACATCCCTCAATGAGAGCACATTATACCAGTTCAGGGTGAGGGCTTTCTCCAAGGTTCCTGGGGAGTGGAGCAAGTTTGTACAAGCCAGGACACGTGGAGACTGTAAGTGACCAGAGAAAAGAAGTGTGAGACATACTGTGAAGATGAAATATCAAAGCACTTACTGTTTTTCATATCAAGCAGCCATCTATATTCCCACCACTCAGCAAGTTGGACGGCCAATAGCTGAAGATCATCAGCTTCTTTGGGCTGTGGTTGGGTCAGTGGCTGTGACCTGTGTGACCATACTTCTTGCCCTTGTGATTCTCTTCTATATTCGTAAATCTGTCCTCAAACGAAAGCGGACATTCACCTATCAGTCTGGATCGGTGAGTGAACACTTTACCCGATTACTTTATTTTTACTCTTATGCTTGTGTACAAAAAATGCTGCCATTTTGAACAGGTTTGGACACAAAATCTAATTTTTATATAAACCTTGTATTTGAATTCTTTAACATAGTAGTTACACAGAGTTACATCTATTTCATCAATACAAGTTGTAATTTTTTATATTTTATATATTTTTATATATGATTAATTTTATGGTGAATTTTATGATATGTAATCAAAAATATATAGCCATATAAATGCAGTCTTTGTTAAGAAGAAAAGAAAATCTCAAAGATCCCATATTTATGACCAGTTACATAGTATGTAGCAATTTAAATCATATTTTAATCAATAATATTAAACTATTGTCAATGCATTAGTATAGCCATAATAAGTACTTAAATCTTATACTATATAGAATATATTTAACTCATCAATAAATGTAAACACATCCATTCTCAGGGAGAAGAGACTATCTTACAGTTCAACTCGGGGACTCTCACTCTGACCCGGCGACCAAAACCTTCCCCAGAACCCCTCACCTATCCCATACTGGAGTGGGAGGACATTAAGTTTGAGGATGTCATTGGAGAAGGAAACTTTGGTCAGGTCATCAAGGCCATGGTCAAAAAAGATGGCATAAAAATGAGTGCTGCGATTAAAATGCTCAAGGGTAAGAACACAAGCCAACACAGCATAGTTAGCCAAGGTCTGTTTTTACATGATTGTGATTTTGTATGTCTGTTGTGTGCACCTGCAGAGTTCGCCTCAGAGAATGATCATCGAGACTTTGCTGGTGAATTAGAAGTGCTGTGTAAATTGGGCCAGCATCCAAACATAATTAATCTAATCGGTGCCTGTGAAAACAGAGGTGAGTTTGCCACCTATTGGCTTTACCTAGATATAAGGTCAGATAGTATAAAGAGCCTCACAGAGATATATGTAAATCTGGAAGTGTATTAGTATTGTTAATAATGCTTCAATGTCTGTAATTAATTTTTCTTTTTTTTCAATTTGTTCAGACAGTAACAGCTTCTGTTATCCACAGGTTACCTTTACATTGCCATTGAATATGCACCATACGGAAATCTTTTGGACTTCCTAAGAAAGAGTCGTGTCCTAGAGACCGATCCTGCCTTTGCCAAAGAGCATGGAACAGCCTCCACACTCACATCCCAGCAGCTCTTGCAGTTTGCTGCTGATGTAGCAACTGGCATGCATTACCTTAGTGACAAACAGGTATAACGTTATAGAAGAATCCATGGGTTCATGGAATGGAATTAAAGGAATGGTTCACTAAAAATGTAAAATTTACTTAAAATTACTCATCCATAATGAAGATGGGCATGTTTCCTCATGAGAACAGATATGGAGAAATTGAGTATTACATCACTTCCAGTAGATCATCTGCAGTGAATGAGTACAATCAGAAGTCCAAACCACTGATTTTCAAATTTTCTGCAAATTTAAATTTTTACGTGGAATATTCCATATATTCCAATTGCCATATTGACCCAGTAATTTGTTTGCATGTATTACTTGCAATGATGCAAATTGTTTCATTATTAACTTTTACAGTTTTCCAAATTAGTAATAATTATTTAATTTAATATTTTAACATATAAAAAAAATCAGTTTAGTAAGTAAATGTAGATTTTATGAAACATTAATATGATTTATATATATATATATATATATATATATGTGTGTGTGTGTGTGTGTGTGTGTGGCTTAATTATCTTGTTTGTACATATACAGTTCATTCACAGAGATTTGGCAGCCAGAAATGTACTTGTGGGTGACAACCTATCTGCTAAAATCGCAGATTTTGGCCTCTCACGTGGCGAGGAGGTGTATGTGAAAAAGACCATGGTGAGGACTATATCTGTGAGATGATATGATATTTGCCTCAGCCTGTTATCTAAATTATTAATGAAACCGGTTGAATGTTGCTCTCTTGTCTCAGGGAAGACTGCCTGTGCGATGGATGGCCATCGAGTCACTAAACTACAGTGTCTACACCACTAAGAGTGATGTGTAAGTACATTTTGGGGTTTCAGCACATGCAAACATCATTTTGAAAACCTGAGTTTAGTACCTGAATTTCAAATGTTATTGCCTTACACTTTATTTTCTGAGAAAATATGAGATAAAATAATCCATTTTTAAATACATATTTGAAAAACGTTATATGGCATCCATAAGTATCAATCTGAAACAACAAGTCTTAATCCTTCTCAATTTTTAATGGACAATAATAATTCTTTCTTTCAAATAAATTAAATACTTTTTAGCTAGGATGCATTAAAATCTTTTCAACAAGGATGAATTCAACTTAAAGTTTCAACTAAATGCTGCTGAACTATCCATCAAAATGCATCACTGTTTACACAAAAAAATATTACTTGTTTTCAACAATGAAAATAGTAAGAAATTTTACTCGAGCACCAATGAGCCATGTTTTTTTTTTTTTTTTTTTTTGAAAGATTATGTGATTTGTAAGACTGGAGCACCATCAAATCTATAAAAATATTCAAATAGAAAAGAACTTGTAATAATTGGAATAATATTTTACAATATTACTGTTCTTAATGTAATTTAATTAAATAAATGCAAGCTTGAAGAGCATAAGAGACTTTTACTGAGCCAAATTGTTTTAAAGGAAGTGCAGTTTAGATTTTTTGGAGCTGTTTTTAACAATTACATACAGTGTGTGAACGTGCTAAATAGATGTTAGTCATTGCGTTGAGTCTTGCACCATGAGCACCATCTTTTAAGACATTGCATTAAGTATAAAAATAACTAAATTTTAACTATAAACTATTGTGAGACCTCCGATGTCTGTTCCATTCAGTTGCTCTCCATCTAGCAGTTTCTTTTTCCTCCATCAGAGAGATTGTTTACACATCTTTTTCCTCTTAAACCTGACTATTCTTTTGTTTAGGTGGTCTTTTGGAGTTCTTCTGTGGGAAATTGTAAGTTTAGGTAAGTTTGTTCGTAACAATTTGAATAAATTGTTGTCTACTGCATTATAAACATGTTTCAGTTAGAAAAAGCTATGAATCTGTTCTCCTCAAGGTGGGACTCCATACTGTGGGATGACCTGTGCTGAACTCTATGAGAAGCTTCCTCAGGGCTACAGAATGGAGCAGCCCAGGAACTGTGACGATGAAGTGTAAGCAAAGACAGACATGGCTTCTTGTATTCACTTTCCATATTGATCGACTGCAGTTGTATTAATAATTAATAATCCATATAGGTATGAGCTTATGAGGCAGTGCTGGCGAGATAGACCCTATGAGCGACCGCCATTTTCGCAAATATCTGTCCAGCTCAATAGGATGCAAGAGGCACGAAAAGTAAGGAAAAACAACAGAAGTCATGCTTGCATGTAAAACTCAGACCACCATGTGGAGTTTTTTTGGGTTTATACCAGGGGAAATGCTATGTGGTTAAAGGTGGTTGCTAGGTGGTCTCAGATTGATTTGATCAAAAATACAATTAAATGGTTACATTGTTCTCTATTTTAATATAGTTTAATTTAATTTATAATTTAATTATTTCCTGTGAGGGCAGATGATTCTTCAATGTAAAAGTGTGCATCTCGTGGAAGTAGCAGAAACATAGCAGTTCTGTCTTCATGTAGCCATCAGCCAGTCTCTAATTCTCATTTTTCATTCAGGCGTATGTCAACATGGCTCTCTTTGAGAACTTCACTTATGCTGGAATAGATGCTACAGCTGAAGAGGCCTGACTACCAGCACCCCCAGACCCAAGAAGGGTTCATAGCCCAAGGGAGGCTCATCACAGTAGGGCTTCACGCTACTGTCACTCCCCTGTGGTCAGGTTCCACTGTTCAAAGAGACACTCCACCAAAACTACATGGCTATAGAGAACAGACTGTGAAAGGACACTCTTATGAGCTGTTATGACTCTCGGTTCACGAAGGATTCGTATCTCAGGACAAGTTGGGTTACTCAAGAGGAAATGGAACCTTTAAGCTACAGATGTAGCACACTGGGTCTGTGGGGATCTGGACCATGCACTGAACTTCTTTTCCATCTTTTATTGGGAGAATCATTGTGTGAGGTTGTTGAAATGTGCATTCATTAAATGCAGTTCATTCCATAGACAAAAAAAAAACAAGAGTATTATTCAATGTAGCACTTGAGAAAGCAATGTATTGTCCATATTGAAAATCATTTATTTAGCTTGAGTGAGTTCTGTACATAATGTTTATGTCGTTTATCAGACCGAAAAAGCCACTTAAGATCTTTTTATGTGTGTTTTTTACATATATGACATGTTATAGCTATTCTGTAATCATTATAAGTACATTAAGAGAATGTCTTTGATAAATAAATAATCTAAATGGTGACAGGACTCATCTCAGAGGCATTTGGAGACAATCGTTGATTATGCCGTGGAACAGAATGTACTCACACTTTCTTTCGCTTCTTCAAGTAGTGGGGTTGAGGACAGACCCCTTCCCTGCTGCAGCTTGCTGATCTGTCAAGGGTATTTCCTCCTATTCTGCCACAGGACCAGGAGCTGCTGTCAGGATATGGCAACTTACTGTAGTTTCCTCAAACTCAAACATATCCTTAACCTACCCTTAAACTCCACAGTCAAGTATTACATTTAACATTATATATCTAGCTTCTTTCTTTTGTTGGACTATGAACCAAAAGCTGCCTTTAACCATACAAGTATAGTTTAAAGAGTCAAAAAGCATCAGTATGTTCACATTTTACCCAATTTCATAATGTTTATCATAACTGTGAACTAGAACAAAAAAAATTATATTGTACTTGTCATAGTTTGAAAGATAAAATTCTAATTTGCCAGGAGACTTGTTATTTTATCCCTGGAGTGTAAATTATGAAGTGTGATCTCTTTAATTGGGCTATATACTTTTGTACTTTTTTATTGTGTAATATAATATAATGTTTTTGTTCTTTGTTTCAATGCTTGAGTGTGTATATATGTGTGTATGAAGAAGGCACTTTGTCAGTCTGGGTGCCTGCCTCAATCCCCAGTGCAACTTCCACATTTCCTATTACATTGAGCCCTGTCTGATGACCACCTACCAACCTCTCCTCCCTCTTCTAAAAAACATAAAGTACTGAGCACTAACATATCTAGAGATTTAAAAAGTCATATATATGGATGCATATGTACATGATGGATTCAGCGTTCACCTGGTGGATACTTCTTTCCTGTCTGATTAAGCAGGTGCTTTTACAGCCTCACCTATCAAAGCAAGGTAAGACACAAGAGTTAGTCTGTTTTTATATTACTTAATTGATTGTGTATTTATCTATTTAATGTTAATTTAATGCTGCTAAAGAGATATTATAGCTGAATTCACTGAATGCTAAAGTAGATGCAGCAAAACTGCATTTACATAGCTGTCACGATCCTCACAGTCTGCTGAGGCTGGATCAGTCTACTGATCCCAGCCCAGTCACTCACTCCCGCTCTCAGTCAACAGTTGACTAATTAGACACACCGGAGATTCATTACCTACACCTGTTTAAAGCCTCATTCACCAGTAGCTTGACGGCTGAGCTTGAGGTAACACCACTGCTGTAACACTTTACAATAAAAGTACATGAATTATCATGTACTAATACATGAATTAACAATTACTTGACTATAAACTAATGATGAGTTAAGACATGTATTAATTAATAACTAACTTAACTACGACATGAATTACTTAAACTAAATCAAACATGCTTTAATGGCTGTAACAGCTGTCACACATTCAGTGAATGACAGAGAACTTTTTATGCAATATTTACATTTAACCTAACTCATCCAACAAACAATAATGCGTTCATAATTAAAAACTGGTTAATCTCATCCTGTTTTGAGTGATTCTACTGCTGCCATCCTATAATAACATTTTCATAATAATTAAGCTATTATTATTTTCTAAATAATAGACACAATTTTCTAAATTAAAATCATAGAGAAGATATCTTTTTTGGTTATGTTATAAATTGGTTTATTGTCATTATATCATAATAATGCACTGAAGTCAGATGTTTCTCTTGTGCTCTTGGGCCACTATTGCCTCTACAAAATGTCAACTTTCGTCCTGCTGTTCAGTTCCCTTTCAGTCGGTCACTCTGACATGCCAACACGCCAATGATTTTCATTGGCATACACTGATTAGGATCAGCTGAACCCAATCGCCTTGCGAGTATAAGTAGGTCAGCCGATCTAGTGTTCATTAGCTTTTCGCTTCGGAGCCGAGCAGTTCATTCGAACATTCCAGAAGCCATTCTACTCTGTGAGTGACGGAGAAAGGCTGGTGTTACGGTGTTGCAGCAACAGTGGTTCCAGTCGAGTGGCGGTGACATTTGTAGTGCTATCTGCATTTGTTTACCGAGCGGCCATCTTCCCTGTTTGCTTCAGCCTTTCACAAAAGAGCAAAGCTAAAAGAGTACTCACGGGTGGTACGTATTTTTAAAGATGCTTCCTTTAATGAGGAATGTCATGTTCGGATGTCATACCATCTGTGCGTTGTTGGATGTGGCCATTACCTGGCGTCACAAACGCTGTTGTACATGCCTGGGCATTGAGCACCGTGTTTGTGGATAGTTCATGTTTCTCATGCAGTAAGATGACTATCTTGGAGTTGCGCATAAGGCTTACTTACATGACCGGTACAATGGGGGTCCATATTCCTCTTTCGCGTTGTGGGGCTCACGCTGGCAAAGTCCGCGGAGCTTCCGGTTCCGGAGGAGAGAGAACTAGATTTAACTCCTGTTGCCAGCACTCCGACACTATTGGAGTCTCCATTTGGGCAGCCTGATTAACCGAAAATGGCGTCAGATGTCACTTTTGGAGCTTCCCCCTGATGATCAGATGTCGGTTACTGCATCGGAAGAAGAGTACGGTTCTGGAAATGAGGCATTTGGTTTGGAGCGGTGTCCGTCCGATAGACACTCAACTATACCGGATACTGATCCAGAACTGGTCGGTATGTTTTCCCGGGGCGATGATGATTGGTACTGAGGTGTGCCTAGTACTGAGGTACGGAGGCCCACTTCGGTGCCTTTCTTCCCGGAGGTGCATGATGAGCCTACTTGGTCGTGGAAGGCACTTTTTACTGCCAGGAAGCGATCAAGTGGTTCATCCTCCTTCACCACCCTTGACGGTGGCATAGCGAGGGGCTACACGGGGGTCCCCCAGATGGAGAGCTCTGTTGCAATGCAACTGTGTCTGCAGGCTTCCACTTCCTGGCAGGGTAACCCATCGCTCCCTTCCCGGGCCTGTAGGCATTCGTCGATGATGATGCCTATAAAGCCTGAGAAGAGACTGTGTCTTCCGAGCACACGTTGTTGCAGGTGCATCAGGCCAAGGCACTGAGAGCTCTGCATGAGGGTGGCCACGATCCAGAGGTTTTTCCGAGCTTCGTGTTGCGACAGACCTCGCGCTTTGTACGATGAAGGTTAAGACACGTGCCCTGGGTTGTGCGATGTCCACGATGGTGGTCCAGCAGCGCCATCTTGGCTGTGTTTGGTGGACATGAGTGATGCAGACAAGATTAGGTTCTTGAATGCTCCCGTGTCGCAGACCGGCCTCTCCGGCGATGCGTTGGCCAGCTGTCCCCACGGCCAAAGAAGCAGACTAAGACCTCCGTCACATCTGCCGCAGGCGTCCAGCTGCACCCGGAAAGAAAGGCTGGTGTTACGGTGTTGCAGCAACAGTGGTTCCAGTCGAGTGGCGGTGACATTTGTAGTGCTATCTGCATTTGTTTACTGAGCGGCCAAAGAAGCAGACTAAGACCTCCGTCACATCTGCCGCAGGCGTCCAGCTGCACCTGGACCCTGCTGGAACAGCCTCAGCCTGCTCGTCGCCGAGAGCGGCCCCCGCTGTCACCCTCTGCTCCTCCACCACCAGGGCAGCAGCCGCATCGAGGAACCAACAGCCGGGCTCCCGCCTGTCCAGGCCCCTGCAGGAAAACACAAGGGCAGGAGGTCCCAGGACAGGTGACCCAGGGTTAGAAGGTACTGTTCTTCGGGGTGGATGAGCTCTCCACTCCCTCTCCAGTGGAGGGCCGGGGCCAAAAACCCTGAAGAAGGGAATGAAGACGTCATGTCCCGTCGCCATAGTCTTGGCTAGATCCCAATTCACCGTTGCCTTAGATCCAACGACAACAATTTACTTTGAAGTTTTCAGTCTTGTATTGTTTTTTAAATAAAAGAATTATATCTGTTTGTCTTTCTATATAAATATATAAAAAAAACAAACACATTTCCAATGAAAATAAAGTATGATAGGTCCATTACAGACCCAAAACCACATCAAGCACAGTTAAACTGGTTAGGTCTGGTTAAGTCCGAGACATACCCTCATCAAAATATTACCTACCTGCTCTCATGACATTAATGTACCTTGGTGCACTTTTTAGTAAGCCACAAAATGAGTACCAATAGACATGAGTGCAAAATAAATAAACACTAGAGGCAGAAAACTCTGACATCATTTATTCCTTTTCACACAAATTTATTTAGTTTTAATTCATTAAGCATAATGCCTTTTGATATCAGTTTTTTGCATTTGTTTACATGATCAGTGAGGGTTAAGGTTGCATTTGGTGTAGGGCATGATGGACATTAACTTATAGGGACAGGATAGACCGGATATTTGACTTCTGAATCGTTGCAATATGTAACTGAAGCAACATAATAAAAACACAGCAATACTTACCCATGTCAGCATAATAAAAATGTGCCAGGGTCACATCTTTTTTCCGGTCTATGATTGAACCTGTATTTTAGTGCCACTCAGTGGACATTGTAGTAAGGTACATAAAACGGTGTTGCACAAAAAGTGCAGAGAGGGACATATTTTTATCAGAGCAGGTTGAATATTAATTTATGAATAGTAAATAGAGAACCAGCTCATTTATTAAATGCAGTCTACAATCACTCTTACAGGTGTCAGAAAACTCCCATAAGCTTGTGTCTCTGGTCACAGGAGAGAACTGCACAGTGCAAATGAGAGTCAAGCCAGGAGGAGGACTTTTGAGTGACTGGTCAAGTCCTGTAACAGCTATGGTGCCACAAACAGCAGGTAAGAGCTGAAAATAAAGCAATACAAACCTTTATTTGGAACATTGTCTGATCTCTGCCATATTTCCAATCATCCTTCTTTTATTCAACTGTTTAAGTCTGGATTTAATGCAGAATCATTTCCACATTTAGCATCAACACAACCTCTGTCACAGCACACTGTATAAAAATTGTGAGAAAATTAAGCATATATTTTGAAGAAGTGTTCCACATGAAGACAAAGCAATGTTGCCTCAGTGCCTCTTTATGCTAAAAGGTTTTTAAAGTTAGAACTAGAACATTTCGGGCATCGCCATCACGGGTGGTTGGTTGCACACCTGCGGCACAGGGAAGGGAGGCAGCCCCAACATCAAGCACTCGAGGATCTCCTCCGGCGAAATCCTCTTCAATCTGTTTAGGTCTGTCATGGGAAGGAAGGCACGGAGAAGTTCGGAATCCACTACAAACATCTTTAATTAATCCAAAAATATAACAAAAAATTAGAGCACATTCAACACACACATTATCTTAGAAAATGACAGACAAAGACTGGTACACAGGGTTCAGCTTAAGTAGGGAAGACAATGAACGTAAATGAGGGAGATACACCTGAACTGAATACATAATTAAAACGGATAGGTCTTGTTTCTACCTCGGCTGACTTTCAGAGCAATTTCCCTGTGGCCATTGTATTTATCCTGTATGACCCTGCACTGTTTACCTCAGGGGTGCCTAACCCTACTCATGGCAATAAAATGATTCTCTGAGAACCTGACACATTGCACTTCTGGAGACTCTATGAAGGTTGCAGTTCCGGAATATTATGGTGCTGGAGACTCCCTGATGGTTTTTCACATAATTCTTGACAATTCTTAATTGTTTACATATGTCTTTTCTTCTACACCTGTTTTTTTCTGACTCAGCTAACTGGAAGAAGAAGAAGAAGAAGAAGAAAACATGCATAATAATTTGGCACACCTAAATAAAAGGAGTTTTTGACTTTCAGCCTCCTAGGCAATTATATATCACTTATATATGATTAAATACAAAATCAATGGTTATTACTATTACTATGTGATTACACTTTCAATGCTTTATCAGACACTTTTTGAATATACCCAAATACATATACGCCCTAATACTTAAGCACAAGCACATTCTACTCAGGACCTGTTAGGATATAGATGTAATGGTATGAAAAAAACCTCTGATAAATAAGCAGGAAGGAACTGATAACATGAACCAGGAAGCTCAAATTTAGCTCCATAAGACCACAGTGCCTCTTTCCAAACGACCTATTTTTACCCACTCAAGGACATTATGCACTGAACATTTTGAAAAACAACACAACCAACATCACATGCAAACATACTTTTGTCCATTAGATCAGCTTGCTATTCATTTCCCACAAAGTCTGAGTTTAATTGCCACACTCAAACATTCAGGGTCAAAAATTATGTATTTAAAATAAATTACTTGGCTATAAACTAATGATGAGTTAAGACTTCTATTAATCAAGAACTAACTTAACGACGACATGACTCATTAATTACTGTATGAATAATGCTACCTTTACATGTTAGTAACTGGAAGTTATTTCATGTGAGTCATGTCGTAGTTAAATTAGTTCTTGATTAATAGATCTCTTAACTGATCATTAGTTTATAGTCAAGAAATTGTTTTAGTTCAGAAAATAATTTAATGTATTAGTACATAATAATTCATGTACTGTTATTGTAAAGTGTTACCATTAATAATCCGTATAGATATGAACTTATGACGCAGTGCTGGCGAGATAGACCCTATTTCGCAAAAAAATATTTGTCCCGCTCAATAGGATGCAAGAGGCACGAAAGGTAAGGAAAAAACACAGAGCGATGCTTGCATGTAAAACTCAGACCACCATGTGGAGGTTTTTTGGGTTTATACCAGGGGAAATGCTATGTGGTTATAGGTGGTTGCAAGGTGGTCTCAGATTGATTTAATCAAAAATACATATTATAATGTTATCTATTTTAATATAGTTTAAAATGTAATTATTTCCTCTAAGAGCAAAGCTGAACAGCTGTTGCAACACATTCTCACTCCCCACTTGTCATATGATTCTTCAATGTAAAAGTGTAGGTAGCCATAAACCAACCTCTCATCTTCATCCAGACGTATGTCAACATGGCTCTCTTTGAGAACTTCACTTATGCTGGAATAGATGCTACAGCTGAAGAGGCCTGACTACCAGCACCCCCAGACCCAAGAAGGGTTCATAGCCCAAGGGAGGCTCATCACAGTAGGGCTTCACGCTACTGTCACTCCCCTGTGGTCAGGTTCCATTGTTCAAAGAGACACTCCACCAAAACCACATGGCTATAGAGAACAGAATGTGAAAGGACACTCTTATGAGCTGTTATGACTCTCGGTTCACGAAGGATTCGTATCTCAGGGCAAGTTGGATTATTCAAGTGGAAATGGAACCTTTAAGCTAAAGAAGAAGCACACTGGGTCTGTGGGAATCTGGACCATGCACTGCACTTCTTTTCCATCTTTTATTGGGAGAATCATTGTGTGAGGTGTGTAAAACGTACATTCATTAAATGCAGTTCTTTCCATAGACAAAAATACACCATTATTCAATGTAGCACTTGAGAAAGTGATGTATTGTCCATATTGAAAATCCTTTATTTAGCTTGATTGAGTTCAATCATGTTATGTTAATCATGTTAGTGACATGTTATAGCCATCCTTTAATCATCATGTTAAGAGAATGTCTTTACTTTTAGATAAATCTAAGTGGTGACAGGACTCATCTCAGAGGCATTTGGAGACAACCGTAGATTATGCCGTGGAACAGAAAGTACTCACAGTTTCTTTCGCTTCTTCAAGTAGTGGGGTTGAGGTCAGACCCCTTCCCTGCTGCAGCTTGCTGATCTGTCAAGGGTATTTCCTCCTATTCTGCCACAGGACCAGGAGCTGTCAGTCAGGATATGGCAACTCAGTTTCCTCCAACTCACACAAACACATCAAACCCCCCACCCTTAAACTCCACAGTCAAGTACTACATTTAACAATATATATTACAGCCATCTTTCTTTTGTTGGATGATGAACAAAAGTGCCTTTAACTGACAAGTATAGTCAGGAGCACACATATCACAGGAGCAACAGTATGTAAAAAAATCACGAATTGCACTCTTGAACAGAAATCTTAAAACTGCGCTTCTCATGATTTGACAGACTCAGTACCAAAAAAACACTAAAATTATAATTTCACAGACTTGATATTTTATCTATTTAAGTTTGACCTCTTCATATGCTTTACACATTTTGTTGTGAAATGTAATAGAGTATAATGGAATTTTGTTTTGCAACTGTTGTTTCAATGCTTGAGTATACATGTGTGTGTGAAGTAGGCACTTTGCCCGCCTCAATCCCCAGTGCAACCACTTCCTATTACATTGGGCCCTGTCTGATGACCACCTACCAACCTCTCCTCCCTCTTCTGAAAAACATAAAGTACTGAATACTAACATATCTAGAGATTTGAAAAGTCATATGTATGGCTGCCCTGTGTGCATGATGGATTCAGCGTTCACCTGGTGGGTACTTCTGTCCTGTCTGATCAAGCAGGTGCTTTTACAGCCTCACCTATCAAAGCAAGGTAAGACACAAGAGTTAGTCTGTTTTTATATTACTTAATTGTGTATTTATCTATTTAATGTTAAGTTATTATAGCTGTTCTAGTTGTGTTTTAGTAGTGAAATAATTGTCAATTTGAGACATGAATGTTGAGGGTGCATATAGTAGAGCAAAGTGTAAAATCTTCACTGAATACTAGATGCAGCACAACAGCAATTAAATAGTACTGTAACTGGATTGAATGTTTTTTTTAACTCAGATTTTGTTCTCTTGGCTGTGGATAAGGACCCAAAATGTTTCACCAGGAATTTAGAAGACTTTACTTGCTTTTGGGAAGCGCCTGCTGAAAAGTCCTATTATTTTTTCTACATAATGTAGGAATAAGTACTTTCGTCTTATACTGTATATTAAACTGCAATTAATGCATAATTTACTGAAGAATTGATTTTTAAAAAGAAAAATTAAATTTTTGAGATGGGGGATGTATCAACTATGGTGCTTGAGGACCTGTTTCAAGCAAACATATTTCTGTCATACAGATTATCAGAAGAAAAAAGATGTGATGTGAAACAGCAATCTTATGAGGGGAAAAAGGCCCTGCATATTTGCACATTCCCACCAAGTGATGTCTTCATTTATGTGGAAATTCCCCTCAGAGTGATAGATAGAGACACTAACACAACCATCTACAATCGCACCGTCAGTGTGGAGGATCAGCGTAAGTGCAACAGGAGAACAACAATTTACTTTAAAGTTTTTAGTCTTGTATAATCTCTGAATTCAAATTAAATATATCTGTTTGTGTTTCTCCAAGTTTTTCTGTATCCTCCAACAAATATTTCCCTTCATCCCACTGGAGAAGTGGGCCAAATGCTTGTTGAATGGAAAAAAACAAACACATTTCCAATGAATAAGCAGTATGAAATTCGTTACAGATGCAAAAGCACATCAAGCACAGTTAAACTGGTGAGTCTGACGCATACCCTTATCACAATATTACTTGAATACTTACTATTATGAATAGTATATAGAGAAGCAGCTCATTTACTAAATGTAGTCTACACTCACTCTTCATAGGAGTCAGAAAACTCCCATAAGCTTGTGTCTCTGGTCGCAGGAGAGAACTGTACAGTGCAAATGAGAGTCAAGTCTGAAGGAGTTTTTTGGAGTGACTGGTCAAGTCCTGTAACAGCTATGGTGCCACAAACAGCAGGTCAGAGCTGAAAATAATGCAACACCAACCTTTATTTGGAACATTGTCTGATCTCTGACATATTTCCAATTATGCTTCTTTTATTCAACTATTTAAGTGTGGATTTAATGCAGGATCGTTTCCACATTTAGCATCAACACAACCGCTGTCACAGCACACTGTATAAGCAATGATCCCTCTTTATGCTAAAGGTTTTTAAAGTTAGAACTCATTACTTAAACATTATGTCTTAATACAATCCATTACAATTTTTATATTTATACAATTTTTTCATTACAACTTTAGTTTATTTCATAATAAATAAGAAATATCACATGAATAGCAGTGTGATGTGGCTGTATGTCGGCACTGCTTTAATTCAGTTGTAGGTAATCATATACCGCTGCAGCCATATGCCACATCTACTTGTGTGTGATCTTGCTCATTTGTGATATTGCATTTATAAAACAATTTGATGGCGTGAGTGTGTAAATATATAAGAAATATATAATGACACTATAAGTCATTCGCACAATCTGACATGTGCTTAAAGTTGAAAAGGAAATTGGGTGCTGGGCGTCCGGTCAAAGGAGAACTGGCCCCAACTAAGCCTGGTTCCTCCCAGGGGTTTTTTACCCCATTCTCTCATGGATGGGGTTTTGGTGACTTGCCACTGTCAACTCTGGCTTGCTTATTTGGGGACACCTAATTTCTAGTGATTATCGACGTTTTGACTTCAGAGACCGTCTCTGCATTTGATAAATAAACAGTTCATCTCGCCATTATACATTACCATCACTCTATTTTCCTAGTTGATAATGTTCAATGCTTTGCTACAATCTGTATTGTTAAAAGCACTTTATAAATAAAAGTGATTGATAGATTGATTGATTAATAATGCAAAATTGTATTTCTGTATAAAAAGTCCACTGTTTTGTTTAGAGTATTATGAGAGAGAGATGAACTGAGCGATTGTGATTGCCTGCATCTGATACAGTATTCATTCTTCTGCTAAATCTTATACTCACAATAAAACATTAGTTTCAATGTCCGCGGTGGAAAGCAATATCTTTGTCATACTCTCCTTTCATCTGTTCAGGGTGATTCCCTTGATACATAGTCTTTAGCATCACTTTTAAATATTTCTGCCTTTTAAGGTGATCATAATCCACATCGAATCTCAAACATAAGTTATTTCCAACACTTGTTACTGTCTGAAAGTGAGTTTTTATTGGGCTATTTTAAAAGTCTTTACTGCTGCTGTTAACTAAATTATCTGTGGCTCTGATGCTCTCCAGGCGCTGAGAAACTCAGCTTTCGTTCTTAGCCATTTCTCTAGCCCGAGTTGGCCTGCTTTGTCTCAAGATTTGATATTTAATAATATCTAATTATGATATTTAATAAACAAATCAAAATTCAAATTCCAGCAGATCTAACTGAGGCGAGATTGATCTCAGTGGGTGGACGCTGAACAAAACTCAAATCTCTAAAAACACTGAAGTAAAATTTCAAATAAATATTTTCTTTATAACCAAATTGCATACTTGAAATTTAAATTCAATTTCTTTTAAGGACATGTTTACCTAAAAACCCTTAAAACTGCATTCCATGACACAAAAAAAAAATGAGAGAATGGTTAAGTATATTATGTTATTTTTGATGTCACTGATGTCACATGGACTTCTTTACCACATTTGGTGATTTATGTTCTTCAGTTTTTACTAATGTAAATTTTTACTTAATGTTCCAAAAATGTACAAAGGTCTTTTGGGTTTGTAATTAATGACATTGTTTTAATTTTTGGGTGAACTAACTCTTTAAGTAGCTGGTATCTCTAGATAAAGCATTCCTCTCAGCCTATCAGATTTGAGGACAAGAAAGAACTAGTATATAATATACTATACCTTAATTTTAAATATTGTAATATAATTTGTTGCTAGCTTATTCATGATAAAACTTCCTAACAAAGGAAAAATGCCTTACTGAACTAATTGGTTTTTAAAGTGGCACTTTAATCACAATAATACACAACGCTGAAAAATGTATGTGTCTAAATATTGTGGCACTTCCGCAAAGGTTTTACAGAAAATAACAGTTTTTGTCTGAATTAACTAGACAATTTTCCTTGCAAAGAGATGCATTGCTTTTAAGCACTCATGTCACCATATTAGCAGCTGGTGACATCTATTGGTTTAAATTGCCAAATCAGTCCAAAAATGTACTTGACACCTTTTCCAAACTTGCTACAAACAGTGTACAAATACAGTTAAATATGCAGGTTCTGTCAAATTTGCACTCTTTAAATGTAGTGCTTGTTCTGTTGAGTGAATTTTTCCCTTATAATGAAAGTGAATGCTTACTAAAGCTGTCATTCTTTGGTTTGCATCCTATTAAAGAAAATATGTCATGGAGATTTGGAACATGATAGTGAGTGATTCATGACAATGGTTTGTTTTGGGGGTTTTTTCATGTGAACTATGCTCTACTATAAGCAAATAAATGTTCCTAGGTAAAACAAACAGTAAAATGTCCAGTCACCTTTCAGTATCTGGCTTATTTTCAGATGACATAAAGTTGCAGTGCCACACTCCAGATCTGCACCAAGTATCATGCCAATGGAGAGGAGACATTTATGATGACGGCAGATACAGCTTCCACTACAGACAAATAAACAGGTATTATGTTTTGTTACATCTTATAGAAATCCCAGCTGAGCAGTTAGTTTGGTTTATAAGCTACAGTCCTTCTTGTCTTGTGTTTCAGAAGTCTGTGGGATAGTTGGAAGTTGTGTTCCAGAGACAACGACACTGTCCATCAATGTGTCTTGTATGGGCAAGAGTCCAGTATCTATCAGTTTTACCTCAGTGTTGGATTGCAACCATCCGGTAGAACCTTTTATGCAGAAACCTTCAGTATGAACAGCAGCAGTGAGTAAAAAATAAGAAATGCCATGTTAAATTGTATTTTTTTTAGCATAACTTGTGGCAGATGTTCGAAAATGATATCAAAATTTCATATGACTCAAAAAACCACAGAGTTGCAGACACAAAGCAAAAAGTGTTGCAACCACCCCAGGTCTCCTTTAGCGTTCCATGATATCTAAAGCACTGTACTGCAGCACAATGACATTACAAAAATGCACTCAAAATGCAAAGCTTATTTACTAATTCTTTTTAAATCATTAATGACAACATTTGAAAGTCTTTGGGTTTGTCTCTATTCTATTTGTGACAGTCAAGACAAGGCCTCCAGAAGGTCTGAAGACACAGCCTGAGGAAGACCGGCTTTGTTTGACATGGGATTCACCTTTTTTGAACATCTCGCAGTATCTAAAGTACCAGATTCGATACCAGCGTGAAGGAGAGAGTGAGTGGAAGGTGAGTTTCGTTCATGTGAAGTAAGAAATTCAGTGCGTTTAAACAGTTCATTGTTCACTGATAGTGGCCAGATGGATATGAACACATTTATATCAGTTATATTATGACTTTCTTCATTCGGATGTGTTAAATCAGCGCTGTCCAAACTCAACTACAAACAAGAGTTTAATTCCAACTTGCCTCAACATAACTGCATGGGCGTTTCTAACATGCCTAGTAAGAGCTTGATCAGCTGCTTTAGGTGTGTTTAATTAGGGTTGGAGCTAAACTCTGCAGGACACCGGCCCTCCAGGACTGAGTTTGGACAGCCCTGTGTTAAATAGCCACATAACTCATGCTGAAACTAAATTCTCTTGTAGGATTTTACAACACCCAGTCCCAAGACCAGCACTTGCCTTGATGTACACAGAGGGAGCCAATACGCTATCCAGGTTCGAGCCCAACCTAATGGATCAGTGTACAGCGGAGACTGGAGTGACTGGTCCAAACCTCTCACTGCCTTCTTACCTTTAGGCAAAGGTAGAAATTTCCAACTTTTATATCATGAACAATGCTTAACCACTCTGAAACTTAAACCATTTCATTTATTATCACAGAGTGGATCTTCATTGTCTGTATACCAGTGGCTCTGCTCATCATTGCTTCTGCAATGATCTCTTTCTTCTCCAGATACTTCCGGTAATAAAATTCTCTCTTAATGACTCTGGAAAACATGCATTAAAACTATGCTCTATGACTGAAAGCATATGTAAATAAAACAAAGAAATGTGAAATATGTCCTGCTTTTACTCTATTAGGAAATTCAAAAAGTCCTTGTGGCCATCCGTCCCAAACCTTAACAAAGTACTGGAAAGCTTCCTGACTGATATCACTGGATCACACTGGGTAACTGATATCTGCTTTGATCACTTTAAATGACAGAAAATATAACTATGAATATAAACCATACTAATTATATAATTATTAGCATGTTTTTTTGGTAAAGCATAAGATTTTTTTAAAGAAATTGCTAATTTAAGTATTATTTTCATGGTGTTTCTCACATCATTATACTGCCTTCCATTCAGGAGCCATCCTTCAATACCAAGCAATGTGACGATGACACTGCTACATCAGTATTGGAGATTCTGCCCGAGAAAGAAGCCTCAGTAAAATCCTGTAAGAAGTCCACCTGTCTTTCTCTCCCTGAGCGTGGCTTCTTAGCAGATGTAAAAAATGAGAATTTCAGAGAGGATTTGGAGATGGCTCAAGATTATGTCATTTTAAACAATGGTATGATGCCATGCTTTACAGGGAATGACTATGTGTATGGGGATGCTGCTTTATCTCATCTGGCAAATGAAAAGCTACACTGTATCCCCAGTGTCTGTTCTACCACCTTCCCAGAATGCAGCACAAATATTCTCAACCATTCTTATCTCCTTCTGGCAGAACAGTCTGACCTTGAAGAGTATCGCTCAGCCTGTTGCCAGTATACCAATATGGAGATCACAGCAATAGCATATGAAGCAAGTGGAGAGTGAGGTTCAATTCATAATTAAGCTCATAAGCATGAATATATATATATATATATATACAAGGTTTTGGGTGAAACCTTAAATTCAAAGTTTTTGTGGAATGAGAAAAGCAGCATGCGAGACCTTAAGGAACAGACAAGTTAAGTATAGATTGTTCAATGCATGGACCTTAATCATCACCAAGAAGGAACTGCACTTAAGTTTCATCATACCACAAACCAAAACATTCAACAATATCTAGACATGCCAAATGTCAGACCACTGGCTTGCAAAACAAGTGAATGTGGATCATATTATTGGTATGCTTCAGATCCAATACAACTTTCATTTACACATAGAAAAACACCATCAATGGCATGTTTTTAAAGTTCAATTTGCTAATCGGTTTGCAAACTCAAACATGTACATTATTATGGTGTTTTTATGGCTTAATAGCAAAAATGTGACATTTGTATTGTTTGCAGAATCTTTTAGATTCTTTAGTGAAATATCTGCTTTAAAGTTATGGGAGTACTTTAATAGATGAATATCTTGGTTGTGTTCATCATTCCTGTTTGTGAACAACAAGTTATTTTATTCCTGATATTTAAATTGTTATCATAGAAATGCTAACAGGTTTTTATGGTAATGGTTGCACTTTGCACAGACATTTTTTCACACCAGTCTCATGTTAATGTGACGGTAAGTGATATTGCTAAACCTAAAAAAAAAACCCAAGTCAGACATTTTTCTTTTTTGTAATTAAGTATGTTACTGGTACTTTGTACAGTGCTTTATTTAACTCTGAACACTCTAGCTATATTTGTTTTAATCAATCAATCTTTAACAAATATTATGCTTTATATACTTGTAATATGTTATCTGTAAAACTGATTACAAAGCAATTTATGTCTCTTGATCAGGTCTGATCAGCAAATAGCTTTATTGTATCAAGACATTACACAAGTAAAATCTGAAAAATATCCAACATTTTTGTGCATATTATGAAGAATTGTACATTTTACCTTTACGGAGTGATTAAATGATAAACAACAAATGCTTGGGTCTTGCTTCCCCACACTAAAACACATAAAAACTGCTTCAGAATAAAGCTTCTCTGAAAACATTCTTAATAGATTAAAGAATGAACTGAAAGACATGATCTAAAGCAAAAAGGTATGTTAAAATTTATTTATAGAACTACACATATAATTTTAAGCATTTAAAATGTATAATTTATTCAAAACACAATTGGGACAATATCTACATTCCACTCTTAATGATTTAACTGAAGCTTAAAAATCTGCGCATTGACCGTCCAAATGTGGACAGACTCAGTGGGGACACAGGTTGCCAGTTAGAGCATGTGACTTGGTAGGGCTGAGTTTTATTCAGCCTTCAAAGCATACAGCACATCATCCTGACTAACATTGAGTCGGATACGGAGAAACAGGTCCAGGCGGCTTCCCTCAAGCAGAAGCAGACGACAGGAACCCAGTCTCTGACAGATGGCCAGTCCTTCAGACACACTCACCGGCTGCAAACCCTCAACACGACACAGAGCCTGGTGCTGAACAAACACCTGTGAAAATAAACATACGTTCATTCTTTTAGGTTATACAAATCCCAAAATTGCATTTAGTAAAATACAGATCATGATAAAAATGAAGGTTGCTATAAATAAGTTAACTGCCTGTTGGAAAGTGGCCTCTTCTAGACCCAGTCGACGAAACTCCGCAATAACAGCCCTCAGGAAAAGCTGCTCCTGAACAGAAGCACACCTACAACAACAACAACAACAACATGATGATGTTTTTTTATTACCTTAAGGTACAACGAGCATATAATAGTTTGTAGTTCACTTTTCTTTTCACCTGATAGCTGCGATGTAGGAAGAAGAGAACATCTCATCCAAAGCCTCCATCACATGACTCATTCCCACCAATTCACTGCCGTTCTTCTGACTTCCAGAGTGCTCACAAATCTCTGTGGCCCGTCTGCAGATATCAAGGCAACGTCGTGCATCACCTGAAAGTGCTGCCACCTAGAAGATCACAATCTCTTAATGTAACTGACAGGTTATATTTAAATTACATATCTTGTAGCACAAAGAGTAGAGAGACACCTAGAATGCTCAAGAGGTAACCCACAAGGCCGAAGATAAAATGGTTTCCTACCTTTCTGGAAACTAACTGGAGAGCATCTTCTTCAAAAGCCTTCACTCTGTTCAGTCTTGATGTGATGATCTGTTGTAGCTGTTTAAAGGTATATGGCTGGAAGGACATTCTTGTTAGTCCCTGGAAATAAACAAATTACATTTATGTTTTATTTGCATTGTTTACTGCAGCCCTTTCAATTATAACTGAATGGTATCTCAATGTTGTAAAATGGTTTTACCAGTCGACTGGCAACACGGTTAATCATGATCCTCTCAGGCAAATCCATAGTGTTTGCAATGGTAAGGACCACCAGACGAGCGTTGCGCCTTGTTGGCCAATCAAACAAGTTATACATCACATTTTGTTTACGGGTCCACAAGAGGTCAAGCTGGAAAGAATATATGAAAATAAGGCATTAAAATGGATATGTTTCAGACTGGAGGGGATTTTATAGCAGAATTTTTGACGGGAAAAGAACTGTTCATTTGAGCTCACACATCATGAAATGAATTTAATCAGTTCATAAAAAAAGTTTGAAAAAAAGCTGCTTTATTATTACTGAAGGAATATTGAAAGCATCATAGAAATTATGTAGGGATGTCCACTAATATTATACTAATCATTAAATCGAGAACATACAAAACATTGCACTTTTGAAAAACAGGATGTGCTTTCTGCAGTCTCGGCCTCTGTGAACTTGAACGTGAATATACTTGTCTTTCAGACATGAAAGAATACATTTTAGTCAGATTGAAACTTCTAGCTTTACATAAACATTTAAATGGAAAACAAAAACTCTCAGATTATGTCATCTGTACGAAACATACAGGCACATCCACTACTATGGAGATGTCGAGATCATGTTGCAGACTTAAACCGAAAATAAAGCAAGCACTAGCTTAAAAAAAATATATATTAAAATGTTAATGCAGCCTTCATTCTGTTTTTTTTTTTTCTTCATACTGACACTTTCATGATCATTACTTCTGTAGCTTTATGTATGCTCTTAAACACTTAGGCTATGTAGGCAATTAAAGGCTCATTGTTATGATTTAAAGGGTTAATTAACAAATGTGATTGCATGACTATTTCTTAAAATTAACTACTAGTCAACCAGAAAAATCTTTAGTCTAGGGTTAGATGAGGGTGCTTTGAATATGGTTCTGTCAAACAGGAGACTGAGTGCCTTTCAATTTAAACAGGTTAAGAACCAGACTAATCTAGACTGATTTGGATTAGCTAATAACACTAAATGACTAGCTAGAAACATGCAATATAGGTGACATTATTAGTGTCACAAGAAACAAATGTCTCACCTCATCTACTAGAAGCACGGTTGTCTCTTTTTTGGGCGCGGAAGCACTGAAGCGTTTCTCTAATAGTGCAGCTGCATGATCAGGCGTTGCTTTTTGATCAGCCAGTTTCTACCAGAGCAGAATCAAAGCATTAATTCATAGAAAATACTAAATAAGTATTTATAAAATACTATAAAAACGGAGGACATGATGTCGAAATTAGGAGGCAGCATACAGACCTGCAGTATTTGTACATAAGCCTGATGGGGGTCTGTCATTTTCATTCCATTGATCTCGATGAAGCGGAAGTGAGGGATCTCATCTTGTTCAGCAGACTGCTGAAGGGACCGGATCACCTCATGTACTGTTGCAGTTTTACCAGTACCAGGAACACCCGAGATATACATACACCTGTAGAAGAAACGCTGGCTGTAAGACCTCTCTGTTAAAAAATAATTCTAATAAAATAAACCTTTATGAACTTAATGAAAAATGATAGATGCTAAATTTGAGTCTTACCCTCCAGTGCCATCAATGACTTTACTCTCCACAAAGTTGTAGATGTCCTGAAACTCCTGTTCTCGACATGGCAAAGACTCAGGAACAGAGGAAACATGTAACCTGTTTTAAATAAAGACAATATAGTAAAAAACTATAATGTTGTGAAATATATTCTAAAATGACATTTATTCCACTGATGACTAACTGAATTTTCATCAGCCAAGTTTTCAGTGTCACATGATCTTTTAGAAAACACTTTAATTTTCTGAATGGTGATTTCTTATCATCACAGTTGCGCTGCCTAATATTTTTATAGAAACTTTTTTTTTTCAGCATTCATTTATGAATAGAAAGTTCAAAACAATATTTTTCTGCAAAAGTCTTTACATATAAACAAATGTAAATGTATAGTTTAGCTGATAAAACAGACAAATTTCTGGGACTCTAGTCTGTGGAGTTGCTCACCGTGCCCGTGCTTCTTCCAGAACATTCCCCGGCTTCCTGGCCGGTGCACTCCGGCTGGGTATGCTGGGAGTGGCGTGACGTGGTGTACGTGGAGTGGCTGGAGCAGTCTGGAGTTAAATTAAAAGATAAATAAAATGCCACATCCAGTGTTTGTGAAGGCGCATTAACTGCTAGCAGGAAGACATAGCAAAAATCAACTTCTTTAAACCTTCTTGCTGGGGGTTTTCCGTGGGGTTCTAGCAGACACACGGGTTTTCTCTGTAGACCTGGGTGTTCGGGATCCTCTGCCTTTCTTTACTATAAGCTCTTCGTCACTGTCAATCTTTGCATCCTCTTCCTCATCGCTGCTACTCTGCAGATCAGTTTTAGTCGGTACGAAGCAGTCATCATCGTCACCATCCTCACCATCTGACAGGAGGTCAAACTTGTTGCCTAAATTTCTATAAAAACATTACACAGGTCATTTAATTAAGATGCAAAACCACATCTAGCAATACAATGCAGCTAGAATTCAACATCCTGTTTGAAAACCACGTATGCATATTTTTCTGCATTTTACTTCACAGATACACAGCCTTAGTGGGACCTACAGTTGCTTTCTGATGCGTGAGGACACAAGTTGGGCAGATTTCCTTTTGGAGCGAGGAGTGGCAGCAGTCTGGACGGGTGAATCTTCATGCTCCTCTTCAGCTCTATCAGTTTGTTAACAGGAATATGGAGAACAGAGATACTATGACAAATAGTATGCATGCATACCAGACTCAAACAATCCACTATCACAATTGCGAGATCGCATAAGAGGTAAATGCAATAACTTCAACTTGGTCTGGAAAACTGAATTTGTAAATTAGAAAACAATGTCAAACTGTCCAAATGGTGCCATAGAAACCTAAATGCCAAAGCAGGCCAACGTTTTACACACTGCACAGTACATGCCTTTTATTCACTACTACACGTTACAAGGAAAAAGTCATGTTTTCCCAAGAACATGTCCATGCCTGCTGAATTAATAAAACTTTTCAATTATAAGAGCTAAAAGTTTTTCTCCAAACATGTGTCACATGTAACAGATTCTAATAAAATTGCAAGTTACAATTACATGCCAATAAACAATCACGTTTAAATTCATCTTACAATGCAACAGATATAATTCAAACAAAACATGTGCATTCAAAAGCATTTTTTTAAAATGTGGCTGTTGAGAAATCTCTCTGTGTGCCAAAAAGACATGGTCACGGATGAGTGCCATTCATTTACTGTATGACAACACAACCTTAATACGCTGCCCCCACTGGTCAAATTAAAATCTTTTTCAATTTCTAAAACCAGTACACAAAATGAAAAAAAAAAAGCAAGCGCTGCTTGTTTGCAATATCACAATGCATTAGCAAACACAATATCAAAAAGGCAACTGCAAAACTTACAAAGCAGCCAGTGCTGGTTCTCTGAGTGCAGTCAAATCTTTCCTCCTGGATGGAGTTCTTGCCCTTTTTTGAGAAAAAAAATGCATTAGGTTACTCTGTCATTTCATATTCAAATTAAATATATAATGCATAAAGAAAGTGTAGCAGGGAACACCAGTGCACTAGTCTGGATGAAAGCAGTTGGGTGCTCAAACAATGCATAATTGTGTTTAATAAAGACAGCTAAAGCAGGAATAAATGAGTCTGTATCCCCTCTGTGGAGCAATAGAGGACCAGGACTCACTTCAGGCTTCTTAGACCTGCTCTCCTAGGGGTCGCCTCTCTCTTCTGAGGTGTTCTGCCACTGTTAATTAGCAGCTTTGGATCATCATCTCCAATTGGCTGCACCCCATGAAAGACACTAGGAGGGCAGCAGGACTTTTGTAACTAAATTCTACTTATAGTCCAGTTTTATATAGATATAGGATATTTAAACAGTCTTTAACATGTGAAGAACAAAACAGGTTTGCTTTTTTATAACTAAAAAGCCATATATAAGAACATATAGGATGATCACATATAATTCCCAATCTAAATAGATGTACCTGGTTGCATCGTCTTTGTCATGTGTAGTCAATTTGGGCTTATCAGGGCTGTGTGAGGATACTGGAGAGCCATTCTCATTAAGATTTAGAGGAGTTAATCTAATAGAGATGGAGATACGACCCGTTGGAGACGTGTTCAACTTAGATGTCAGTGTCTTCCCTGTGTGTTCATCAAAAATCTCCCCCAGAGCATCATCTCGAGACATGTTTTTAGTCGGACCTATCACAACATAAGAGAAACACTGGTATTCAGTTTAGTGCTTTGAAAACCATTAAAGGAATAGGTTCCCAAAAAGAACAGCTGCTCTTTAGTTCACAAAATAACACTTGCTCACCAAGTAATCCACGCAACTCTGGTCTATTAATTAACGCCTTATGAAGGAAAAAGCATTTTTGTAACATACAAATCCACCAATAAGACCTTCATAAGTTAAAACTGTTGCTTCCACTAGACAGTCCACTATCCAGGAAAAATAAATTGCCTCGTCTGAATAAGGAGTGAAATATTCACAGATCAAAGTTGCTTTGCTTTTCGATTCACAATACACTGGAGTTGTGTGAATTACTTGTGCATTATTGTGATGTTTTTATCAGGTGTTTGAGCTTTTATTCTGCCGGCACCCATTCACTGCAGAGGATCCACAGGTGGGCAGGAGAAGCCTTTAAACTTCTCCAAATGTCTTCTAATAAAGAAACAAACTAATAAATTCTATACGCAAACTAGAATTTCTGAGTGAACTATTCCTTTAAAAGCAAAATATATGTGGATGGATGCCACTCACTGCACAAGTCCAGCTTCTTGCGAACATGTGGCCCAGAGGAAGCTCGGCTTCTCCTCTTTGCACTAAGTGCTTTAGCTGCAGAGAGTTTGGAGGCAGAGTGAAGAGACTCCGCTTCGGAGTTAATTTTGCCGGTGCTCATGCTGCCACGGGTGAGAGTGCCGGACGAGGCCCGTTTCATTACAGAAGGGTCTGGGGTTGGAAGAGCACGAGTTAGAGGGCCCCGTGAAGATGGTGGGGGAGATTTAGGGCTCTGAGGGGGCTGCATCAGCTCAGGATCCAACACACTGAAGGATTTGGTATCCCACAAGAGTTTGACAAATAGTATGTCTTTGCTCTTGCCCTCTGGGAAAGAATCCTTAGCTGGGACATACTCAATCTAGAAAGTAAAAAAATTATTGTTGGACATAATAGAAATAAGAAGAAGAACGTATGATGAATTTAATATATCAATATTAAATTTAATATAATCAATACATAAATACCAAATTAAATAATAAAAGAGATCATAATAGTAAATACTTTTATTAAATCAAATTCTCTTTTTAATATTTAAAAACTAGTATGAATCATTTGAATCAATACACAAACATTTCTTCATTCATCGTTTACAAATATGACCAATCCCTTCATAATTTAAAACCTAGAACCATACCATGCTAGCTTACCTGTACTGCTCCAAGGATGGTCTCTCCATCTACCTCGTTATCACAAGAGCGATCCTGGTAGAAAAATATCTCTTGTGGATGGGGATCTCTGCCTAAGAGTTTGCGTTTATTCGGAGGAACTTCACACATCCGCACAAACCACTGCACTACCGCAGTCTTCTTCTTTCCTGAATCTGGGTACAAATGTTACACAGGTTACTGTCTCACGAGTGCATGCAAATATATACATTTTGCATGAAAAACAGGGCATACTCCTACCATCAGTGTATAGTTTGCAAAGCTGTGCCACAAAAGGATTGTCATCGTCATCGCCCTCAATCAAAACGTACTGGCCTAAAGACACAGTTGCATCTTCTGCCTTTCCCTCCACAGAAATGGACATGGATCTGTATGAGGATCGATGAAAAGAATTAACTTCATGGTTAAAACATTTTGACCATCTGAATTCCCATGACTACTAAATAAGGATTAAAAAAAAACATTTTTTTTGGAGACTCTAAAAAAAAAAAAAAAAAAAAAAATCTCAGCTCTCACTCACAAAGCTTCAGAATCAAATTACAAAATATATTTGTTCATATCATCGTCTTGTGATTTAATTTGAATGTTGTAAGCACACTTACTCAAAGTATTGCCTTTTCAGCTTCCTGTCTTCACAAACCGGTCTCCCATTCCATTTGTAGGTCCTTCTCATTCTCAGTCTAGTGATGTAGCGGCTCATGGTGCAGGTATGATATGAGGTCTGTAAAGCACAGCTTCAGTTATGAATTTAATATTGTCATTAATAGTGAAACTAGTAACAATGGCAAGCTGGAGAAAACAGAAAATTGAAGAAAAAAAAATGTGCATATACACATACACGTAATTATGAAACTATTTATGCATGTATGTGTGTGTACGTATATATAGTGTGTGTGTGTGTACTGTTTACAAATATAAAATGGCAGGCTTTGGGACCTTTTCTATTATATTAACTGCAACAATTTAAAGTGATATATTAAACCTTAGCTACTTAACATTAAACTAACTTACAAATAATGAAAATAACTTTAATCTAAACTTGTACTTGACCGACTAAAATCCCAACTGAACTAAACTAAATTCGCAGTTTACCATCTGGTTAGAACTGCGACAGGAATAAAACTAAGGTAGCTTTTAATTATTATTCATTTTGTTGTTCATAAATGAGCTAAGAATAAATGAATAAAATAACCACGTCTACTTTATATAAGGTATTAAGCTTCAAAACTCACTATGTACACAACTTTAAATCCCCAGCACCCCTCTTTCTTACTTACCAGCCGCTTTTTTCTGCAACCGTGTCTGCAATCTCCTTATTAAACAAATGCGCAAGAACCGGTTGTCCCGTCTCACTTAAACGCTCAGGAATATAAATTATTGTACATATGAAGGCATCTTACAAAGTAACGTTAGTTGGAGAGCACAATCACAGAACTCGCACGACTCCTTTCGCGCGCATATGACGTATGAGGCGTTTTTGATTGGACAGCAAAATACAGTTTAACCTTACGGATGTGACGCACGCTTTCCCCTGGAAGTGATTCTTCGATATTTTTCCATGGCATATTAGCGTTCCGATTATCCGTTCTTTCATTTACAATTTTGAACCATGGCTAATAGAACGGTAAAAGATGCCAACAGTATTCATGGAACAAATCCTCAGTATCTAGTCGAGAAGATTATACGAACGCGTATTTATGAGTCCAAGTACTGGAAAGAGGAATGTTTTGGACTTACAGGTGAGAGAAGTGTGGCGGACTACATACATCACGTACTGTAATGGTGAATGGGGCAATGAAAACAACGCTAGTTGTATTATTGACTACTTCATTTTATTTCTTTATATTTTAAATCATAAGTAATGTCTGAGTTAATACAGTAGTAGAAGTGAGTAACTTAGAATATTTGTATAAACATGGAACGGTTTGTTGAACCTTTTATCCATTTCTTCATATAGGAGAATGCACTAGTATTAGTTTAAGTAGCATTTTATTTGAGGGGGTCAGAAATAGTGCACATACATACCACACAAGCGATATGCATGTATGGATTTGTGAAATTAATATGCCAAGCATCATTATAAATGTCACTAATATTGTTCTCTCTGTAAAATCAAGCTGAACTTGTCGTGGACAAAGCAATGGAACTGAAGTTTGTTGGAGGTGTATTTGGAGGAAACATCAAGCCTACCCCATTCTTATGTCTGACCCTTAAGATGCTGCAGATCCAGCCTGAAAAGGACATTATTGTGGAATTCATCAAGAATGAAGACTTCAAGTATGCAAAATATGCTGCTGATCTGTATAGCTTTAGTCATTTTCCTGTTTACACGCTGCTGTGTGTTGCATTACTGATCTGCTTTTTCCATCTCCAGGTATGTCCGTTTGCTTGGAGCGATGTATATGCGCCTGACCGGAACTTCGGTGGATTGCTACAAGTATTTAGAACCATTATACAATGACTACAGAAAAATCAAAAGCCAGAACAGAAATGGAGGTGGGCATTTTTTGAATATTTAGTGGGTTTGTGGCCTCTTGTTGAAAAAGACATGTGCAAATAATCTTTCTTCTTTACACAGAGTTTGAGTTGATGCATGTTGATGAGTTTATAGATGAGCTGCTTCATGCAGAGCGAATGTGTGACATCATCCTCCCTAGACTTCAGGTTGGCTGGACTTATACGTTGTGTGTGCGCGCACATATGTATAGCTATACATTTCTTTTACATAAATTGAATGTATTTGTGTTGTCCTTTTGGAGTAATGTGAATTTCAGAGAAAATGTATTGAGTAATTTATGTTCTAAAATAATGTTTATGTTCATTTCTTTTTCTTTTCACAGAAGAGACAGGTCTTGGAGGAAGCTGAGCTGCTGGATGCTCGTATTAGTGCTCTGGAAGAAGATCTGGATGAGGTGGAAACCAGTGATGAGGAGGATGAGGAAGAAGACAAGGTACAAGTGAAATCTGACACTCAGTCCAGGCAAAAATATAATTTTAAATACAAACCTGGTGCTAAAAAATTTGAGACACTGTACAGATTGTGAGTGCAATCTAAATGGAATGATGTGAAAGTTCCAAATTTCAATATTTTATTATAGTATAGAACATAGATGACATGTCAAATGTTTAAACGGAGAAAAATAAGTTGATTTTAAATTTCATGGCATCAGCACATTTCAAAAAAGTTGGGACAAGGCCATGTTTACCACTGTGAGGCATCCCCTCTTCGTCTGCAAACGTCTGGGGACTGAGGAGACAAGTTGCTCAAGGAATAGGAATGTTGTCCTGTTCATGTATAATACAGGCTTGTAGCTGCTCAAGTATCTTATGTCTTCTTTGTCGCATCTTCCTCTTTATGATGCACCAAATTTTTTCCTATGGGTGAAAGATCTGGACTGAAGGCTTGTCATTTCAGTTCCTGGATCCTCCTTGTACACACCCATGATGTTGTAATTGATACAGTATGTGGTCTGGCATTGTCATGCTGGAAAATGCAAGGTCTTCCCTGAAAGAGACAACGTCTGGATGGGAGCATATGTTGTTCTAGAACTTGGATATACCTTTCAGCATTGATGGTGCCTTTCCAGATGTGTGAGCTGCCCATGCCACACACACTCATGCAACCCCTTACAACAGAGATGCAGGCTTCTGAACAGAGCGCTGATAACAACTTGGGTTGTACTAGTCCGGATGACATGGCATCCCAGTTTTCCAAAAAGAAGTTAAAATTTTGATTCATCTGATCACAGAATAGCTTTCCACTTTGCCACAGTCCATTTTAAATGAGCCTTGGCACAGAGAAAACGCCTGCGCTTCTGGATCATGTTTAAATATGGCTTCTTTTTTTACTTGTAGACTTTTAGCCGTTAACGGCGAATGGCACGGTGGATTTTGTTTACAGACAACGTTTTCTGGAAGTAGTCCTGAGCCCATATTGTGATTTTCATTATAGTAGAATTCCTGTTTGTGATGCAGTGCTGTCTAAGGGCCAGAAGATCACGGGCATCCAGTGTGGTTTTCCGGCCTTGACCCTTACGCACAGAGATTGTTCCAGATTCTCTGAATCTTTGGATGATATTATGTACTGTAGATGGTGATGACTTCAAACTCTTCACAATTTTTCACTGAGAAACCCCTTTTGCGCAGCATTGGGGAAATTGGTGATCCTCTGCCCATCTTGACCTCTAAGAGACACTGCCACTCTGAGAGGCTCTTTTTATACCCAATCATGTTGCCAATTGACCTAATAAGTGGAAAATTGGTCTCTAGCTGTTCCTTATATGTACACTTGACACTTCCATCCTCTTATTGCTACCTGTCCCAACTTTTTTGGAATGTATAGCTGTCTTGAAATCCAAAATTTGGCCCGAAATTTCAAAATGTCTCACTTTCAGCATCTGATGTTATCTATATCCTATTGTGCATATGTATTTTTGTATATATTGTGTGTATATATACATTTAAGTTTATGAGATTTGTGAATTATTGCATTTTTTTTTTTTTTTTTCACAATTTGTACAGTGTCCCAATGTTTTTGTAATCCGGTTTGCATATATAATTATTTGTGGTTTGTTACACACCCTCTCCATATGCACTGCAGACAGAGAGAGTGCAAACACCAGAGCAACACAGAAGAAGTTATAGAGATATGGACCGTCCACGCAGGTCCCCTTCTCCTCGCTACAGACGCAGCCGCTCACCCAGAAGGTCAGTGATTGTGCTAGTCATCAATTAAGATTAAATTATTACAGGATTGTGTCTTAACAGATATATAATTTAATCTTCTGATTGTTTTGTTGTTTTTTTTTTTTTTTTTTGTCGTTTTAGACGAAGCAGGTCACCTAAAAGACGAAGGTATTTAATTAAATTGTTTTAGACACATTAGCTGCGTCTCATTTTGGAGAGCATCTTATTGAAGTATAGTAACCACAATAAAAATCAGCATTATTCTTCTTACTAAAATTAATTTTTTACTTTGCAATTTAATGGTTACTTTTCATAAACGAGACTTCCCAGATGACTTATGAAGCCTTCAAATGCAACTTTCATAGGACGCAGCCTTCCAAATGAGACGCAGATAGAGTTGTCTTAGATACATTATTAGTGGGGCATATTATTTGAGACGATTATACAGTGTAATTGATTGTCTGATTCCTTTGTTCGTTTAGTCCATCACCCAGACGTGATCGAGATCGGGACCGTCACCGCAGTAAAAGTCCCCGCAGACACCGCAGCAGATCCAGGGACAGAAGGCATCGCTCCAAATCACCAGGTACAGCAAGGCTGATTTGAAGTGCTCAAAGAAAACAAGTTACCGCAATTTAGTATCATAAATAGAGTAAATAGAAAACCCAATCATTAAGAAATATTGGCATATTTTATTCCAGGTCACCACAGAAGTCACCGGCATCGCAGTCACTCCAAGTCCCCAGAAAGGTAACACTCAAGCCCATTTCACTCTGCCCGTTGGTCCCGGAAAATTGCAGGAGTGCCTTCAGTGTGAATGCAAACCCGTCCCAGGATTGATCCCGGGTTGGGGACTGGGTAACATTGCCAGGTTCAGTCCCGGAACGAGCTCTGTGTGAACAAAAGAGATTGCTCGTCAGCTGATTACATCACGTGTCGTTCCGGGACCTTTTACGGGTTGTGTGTGTGAGAATGAAGCAAATCTAACACATTACCCGTGTATTTTCCCAGAATCTCTGTGTGAAAGCGGTTTATATCAAATTACTTTAAATAAGTTGTCTTTGTTTTTAACCTCTTTTTTCATGCTGCACTTTTCTCTTTGTTTTAGTCGGTCAAAGAAGAGTCACAAGAGAAGTCGAAGAGGAAATGAGTGATCTCCGTTTTCTGTTTGATTTGATTTGATTTTTTTTTTCACTTGTTTTATAGATTTGCTCTGTAAACAAAAAGCTTGATCTTACTCTGTGTAAATTGCCTAAGCCCAGGTTAGTCCTCATAGGTTTTTGATGCTGTTTTATATTTTAATTGAAGTTTACAGCCAGAAATTGCAGATTTGTTTTTCATCCTGAATTAACTGTACTGTGTAAAATAAACATTTGATGTATCGTACTTCACAATTTTTTCCAGTTATAAAGCCAACATTGGAAACTGTCTCCAACAAAATTTAATTTGCTATTATTTTTGGTATGAATTTGGAGAATTCTGTAAGAGTACTTTCTATTCTACAACAAAATTGAAGTTGAACAGCTAAAGCCAAGAGCAGACAGGACATAACCACTCTTATACTGTTTTAGTGCTCTGGGATTAAGTAGGCCAAACTGCATTTAATTTTTTTAATGAAAGAGATTGAATATAAATTAGTTTTTAATATAAAGCAAAGCATAAATGCAACCCTAACTGTTACTTTTATTTTTGAATTTCTAAAGAAAAGACATTTAGAAGTCATCGGAGGGTGGTGGACTTCATAGGTTAAAGAATACCTGACTTGGTCTAAATATATATTTTTTTTTTTTTCGGTAAACAGCGAACATCAAATCTTCGTTTTAATTTGTGTCCTTGTCACTTGAAGTAAAACTAAAAGCACGACGGTGAGGAAATAGTTGTAATGTATTATAGAGACTTTTATTTTGACTTATGTTTTTTGTGAAGGAAAAGCGAACAGGAAGTAGATGCGTCAACGTTATGAGAAAATATTAAAATATTTTTTATAATCAACCCGGACCGTAATATAGTGGAGAAAAGCTTTGACTTATTAATACCCTGTAAGTATCTGAACGAATATATCTACTATTCCTGACCTAGGAAAATATTCCTTGTTCTGATACGCCACATGGGACACTAGTTGGCCAGATTTTACAGGGAGAAATGCAGCATATTCAACGCGCTCTGCGTCTTATCATTTATTCTCACAAGTCTTGTTGTCGAATGGTATGTTATCCAACGGTGTGTGCGATTCATGACACTAACTACAGCAAACTGATCTAGAATCCTACGACTAGGGGTGTGCCAGGAATGCAATGAAGTTAAGTGGGCGTGATTTGGATATAATTTAAAACTTACTTTATATTAAAACACAAAGACGTGCTTCAGACTAATGTAATTATTCATATTTATAATGTTTGCTAAAGCAATGGTTATGCGGTCCCAAAAAATGCAGTTCAGGATGTTTTACAGTATTTACATCCTGCTAGAGCTGCTGTGGAAGTCAGCTGATAAGTCAGCAGGTTACACTTCCTTTCATTTGCTCCTGAATTTGAGCACTGCACAGTTTGCATTCATTGCGCCGCCTGCAACCTTTCTGTGAGTGTTTAGAGTTTAGATTGATTTACTAGAACAGCGATTAAATAATAGTTTTAATATCCTAAAGTCTATTCCATGTATGAAGACCGTTGAGATTGTGTTCTTTGTTTACTTTTCTCTGAAGGCACACAAGATGAGTATGAATGACTTTGCTGTTCTCAGCACTGGAAGAAAGATGCCCCTAGTGGGACTCGGGACGTGGAAGAGTGATCCAGGACAGGTAAGTTTTCTGTTCCTCATCCCAGCTGTAATTATGACAGAACCTGAATATGCTGTATTGAGAATGACAGCAGGTAATGTTCTACATTAATCGTTTGCTTTATTTATTGTGTATGCATGTGACGTTAAAACTCCAAAAACTATTTTGTATAAATATGTTATCAATTACAGGTAAAACAGGCAGTTATTTGGGCACTGCAATCTGGATATCGGCACATTGACTGTGCTCCCATTTATGGGAATGAGCCAGAGATCGGTGAAGCATTTCAGGAAATGATGGGACCTGAAAAAGTAGGTCAACCAAGTAGATAACAAACATGACACATACCCACACTGAAATATATAATGCATGTGCGCATTACAAATCTTGTCTTTTTTTCAGGGCATAAGGCGAGAGGATGTATTTGTGACCTCCAAACTGTGGAACACAAAACACCACCCAGATGATGTGGAACCATCTCTTTTGAAGACTTTGAAAGATTTGAAGCTTGAGTACTTAGACCTTTACCTCATCCACTGGCCACATGCCTTCCAGTAAGCCTCCTAGACACTATGCTATGTATAAATGATTATACTTTCAGAATATAGAAGAAAAAAATATTAAAGGGTACAAGACTCTGTAATAGGCCATGTTATAATAGTCTTGTCTAGGTTAACTTGTTTTTTGCTAATATAAACATGATGTTTTCTTTTTTTCCTTTGGGGAATTAATTAAGAAGTCCTCATTAGTAGGGACAGTCCACCCAAAAATGAAAATTCTGCCATCATTTGAAGAATTTTCAAGACTGTTGGTATTAAACAGTTTCATTTCCCATTGGCTTTCACTGTATGGTAAAAAAAAAAGATGTTTGTCAATGGGAAGTGAAACGGTTTGGGTATCATCAACATTCGTCAAAATATCTTCCACGGAGGAAAAAAGTTGGAATGAGGGTGAAAAATAGGACAAAATTGAAATTTTTGGGTGGACTATTCCTTTAATTTGCTCTGCCTTTTTTCAGATACCAGTTAAGTGTTAAATCTTTTTATTTTTTTCCAGACGAGGCGATAACTCTTTTCCTAGGAAGGAGGATGGAACCATTCTTTATGACAGCATGGACTATAAGCTGACATGGGCTGCTATGGAAAAACTTGTGGGAAAGGGCCTTGTCAGGGCCATCGGGCTCTCGAACTTCAATAGCAGACAGATTGATGACGTCTTATCGGTTGCAAGCGTCAAACCAACTGTTTTGCAGGTCAGAAGAAAATTTCATGTTGTAATTTATGTGGTCCATTATATCAGTTTGTAGAGTAACAATAGTGTTTTGCAGGTGGAGTCCCATCCATACCTTGCACAGGTTGAGCTGTTGGCTCACTGCCGGGATCGGGGTTTGGTGATGACCGCCTACAGTCCGCTGGGTTCTCCTGACAGAGCCTGGAAGCATCCAGAGGAGCCTGTGCTGTTAGAAGAGCCAGCCATTGCTGCACTAGCCAAGAAATACAACAAGACTCCTGCACAAATTATCATCAGGTAAATTTAAGATTTTGCACTAGTTGAGCGTGGTTTCATCCCTGATTATTACATAGCATTTCTTCACTGATATTTTGCCAGGTGGCAAACTCAACGAGGAGTAGTGACTATCCCAAAGAGCATTACACAGTCTCGGATCAAAGAGAATATCCAGGTTTCTGCATGTTATTCTTTACTCTTTCATGTTCTACAGTGTTTATGACCATTTGTTGTGACCAGGCAAAACACTTGCTCTGTTCTTATACAGGTATTTGATTTCACTCTTGAACCTGAGGAGATGAATCAAGTGACAGCATTGCACAGAGGCTGGCGTTACATTGTGCCAACCATCACTGTAAGTTACATTACTGCAAGCCACATTGTACAACACAGAGAAAAAATTTTTATGGTCATTAATAAAAAGGTTACTTTAAAATGAGATATAACATTGATAACAAAAGAGTAAGACTTCAAATGCATTCCAAAAGTAGTTTGTGATTACATATGTTTGTGCATATGTTTTTGTAGGTTGATGGTAAATCTGTCCCCAGGGATGCAGGACATCCTCACTACCCTTTTAATGACCCCTATTAATACACACTTCTGCGGGATTCTGTGCCTTGAAACCAATGCCCATTCATTACTCTGTATACTTCTAAACAAAATAAAAACAGTTTTGTTACATATTGAAACGTGTGCCTGATTTTTTTGTGTGTAGAATGAACCGTTTTGAATGCATTCACAATGTTTAAGGGTGAATTTTATTAAAATTGTCAAGAATATGCCTCTTTTTGATTATCACTTAAAAAAACAAAACATTTTGACAAACATGTTTTAAGACGTGTTATTTAAGAAGTTACTTTTTGTCAGTTAATCAGACATATATAATTTAAAAATCTTTTACTGTAAAAATGCCTAAATGTTCAACTATTTCTATTAACCTCCCTCTTGGAATGGTAAACAGATAAAGAAAATTGGTATATATTTTAAGGCGAGACACTACAGGTGAATACGGTACATTTTTTAACTTACAAATAGGACCATGAAACTTTACCAGTTGATTACTCGCATGAATAGGAGAAAAAATGTATTGCAAGTTTTTTTTTTATTTCATGTTTAAATATGCAAAAGAGGCAATATCTCATTAAACATGCGGAAAATTGCACATATTTCTGGTACATATATCTGAATATAAGATAAAGCCAGGTGCAAAATATTTTTGTTTATACACAAAAAAAAAAAAAATTATGGAGGGATTTTAGGATATCTGCTTTCATTACCTAGGAAATCAATCAGGAAATATACCATCCATAGCCTTAAAAATAGCGATTTTTGCCATATTTTTTCTTTAAAATATCACATAAAATTATTTATTAACAAATCCCTCTGTAAATATCTTCAGAATACTAGTGAGAGTATAACTGAAAAGTTTGGTGTACATAGGTGCAGCATAGGCAACATAGAGATATTGGTACCAGAAAATGACAAAAAGCTCATTTTGAGAAAACGGCATTTGAAGATTTAAAAACAGGAAGACAAAGTAAACAAAATGTTATAAAATAATCATTTTTATGTATTTTTTAAAAAAATTCTTTATAGTATTTCGAAAGAACACATTTTGAGGGACTAAACTAGCCCAAAATCTCAAAATTGACCACCGCATAAAAACAATGTTTTGCCTGTAGTGTCTCGCCTTAAAATAATAATAACTATTATAATCACTACTTTTGTTATGGAATATAATTTATTTTGTTTTCTTTTTTAATTCACAATAACACCAAGAACATATTTTACATAAGTGAATTAGGTCTATTTTAATTCTATTAAAAAACATATAAATAATATTTAAAAAATAAATAATACTACAAATCTCACAAAATCTGGATAAAAAGACTTTTGCAATTGTCCAGTTAAACGTCTTTTTATAGTTTAGCAGAAGCGTAATATGGTTACTTGCCCTTTAAATTTATTCTCCCGCGTTTTTATGATAGGGTCGTAGTTCAGCGGAAGTACGACTTGTATCCGTATTTAAAGGCGCCAACAAAGACTAATTCAGGAACAGCTTCACAAACCTGCCATCTGTACTCGCATCATCCAACAGCACAATACAGCTTAGTTTATTTAACGCACTAAAATGCCCGAGGAAACATCTGCTTCAACCGCCGAAAGGTAAAATATCGTTTTTAAGTTTAGTGCGCTCCTTGTGAAGTTGGCAGAAGTTAAATGAAGTCGGAGCGAGAGGTTTTGGTTGGTTTCGTTTGATAACTGCAGCAGCTCCGTCCTTGTAAGAAAAAATAAGTCGCCCTCGTGCTTCTGTTCGCTTTTCTCCCGCGCCCGGACATCGTCGCACGCGACGGGATGGCATCACCGTTGATTCCCGTTGACGTGCTGTGTTTGGCTGCTCTCATTTGGCGGGAGAGGGTTTAATACGAACGGCTAGCTTGTTTGTTTATCGTAAAATGAGGAAATTCCCGCACTGTTGACACGCAGTCATGAATAGCCCGTCGGTGATCTTGACGCTGCATTGAAATTACTGCACACGCGCTGGAGCCGAGCGGTAACTTTTGAAAGGTGGCGGTAACAACGCAAATCACGTTAAATTGCCCAGTTTGGGTGTTCTACTGACATTAGAAAGTGACGTTAGATGTTAACTATAACCGTGTGTACTGTTGACACTCGGTCAAGAAATAAGTCCTAGTAGCATCGTGCTAACTTCGGTCGTTCGCCGTGAACTTCTGAAGCAACTTTAGGGAAATCTTGCTCTAATTGGACCTATTCTTCAGACCGAGGAAGGCTTAATGTATGACTGTGTTTGTGTTGTTTGTATTTGCAGTATGGAGGAAAAACCTTGCTCGTCAAGCGCTGCAGACAGGCGAGTTTGTATTTGGACTTCGGTTTAATAAAACTGCCCGGTTCACTAAAATTAGTTTTTGTACTCACATTTTCGTTTACTCTTGCAGCTCCGTTGATGTTTCCGAAGAAGCAAAGAAGCTGATTGGTACAGGAAACCGGCACTTGGTGATGGGTGATGTTGTGTCTGCAGTCAGTGTGTTCCAAGAGGCTTGTGCCATGCTGTGAGTAACTGTAAAAGAATATTTCAATGCTTGTATATTATGCAACGTGAATTTGTGGTTCCTGGCATTATTTCAGCAAATGCACGCTCTTATATTCATAACGTGTAACCCATTTCCCCCTTAAGAGCTGAAAAGTACGGAGACACGGCTGATGAATGTGGTGAAGCTTTTTTCTTGTGTGGAAAAGCCCTTCTGGAGCTTGCCAGGTATCGGTGTTGGAGCTTAATGCATGACTTTATAAAAATAAAAAAAAGGCTTTTTCTAACTTGTTAATGTTACTTTAGGATGGAAAATACAGTGCTTGGTAATGCTTTAGAGGGAGTCCCAGAAGAGTCCTCTGAAGAGGGCGAGAAACAGAATGACTCTAAGATTGAAAGCGCGGACTCCTTGGATGGTTTGTATTTCTGTTTTTATTTCGTGCTTTTAAAATACACTCTCGGCTTTATCTCATTTGCAAGTATGTTTCCAAAGTATCTCCAAATTGACAGTTTTGCATAAGCCAGCAAATTAACACCGCTTGATTCTGATTAAGAGGAGTTCGAAGGCTGATGATGCATTGGGCAGATTAATGAGCAATGTAGGTGGGCAACTTTGGTTAATGTTCATGTCAATGGGCAACCAGGTGAGACATGGAGTCCCATGGTCTAAAGTGTCCAGACAGAAATGTTACCCAAACATTGCTTTCAAGTTGCCCTGTGTTTCATCAGGCTAACTGTAACCTAGAAATATACCTCCATTTGTATCATGATGCAGAAAAAACCAGAGATGAGCTTCGAGCACAGGTTTATAATGCCATGTCAGAAGACAAAACTCAGTCAGAGGAAGAAAAAGAGGTGGGGGAAGGGGAGCAGAAGAACCAAGAGCAATCAAAGGAGAAGGTTGAAGCACCAAAGGATGGGGATGCAGCATCAACTAAAACTGAGAAACCAGCTGAACATGAGAGACAACCTGCTCAAGATGAGGATAAACAAGTTGAACAGGAGGTGAAACCAGCTGAAAAAGATGCTGAGAAATCCGAAGGTGTTGATGAAAGCGTTTCTAAAAAGGAAGATGTCTCTGTGTCAAATGGAGTAACCGAAAAGGCTGAAGAGGTTGAGGAGAAAAATGGAAATGAAGAGAATGAAGAACCCATGGAAGAGGATGGAGGTAGAAGCATGGTGGAGTTGGGAAGCACAAATTTTGCGTATTAAATACCCTTTGATAAACTTCACCTGGTGAATTGTCTAAACACTGGTGCATCCATGAAGTATTTAGCTTATAGGCTACAGTGTCACTAAGGGTGTCTGAGGTGATGGGTTTTCACAGTAGATCAACGTCATTTGAGTTAACATCTTTTGTTTTAGATGACGACGATGATGAGGATGAAGATGATGAAACTGCAGAGGGTGAAACACAAGATAAGGTTCGTAATCCACTGTAAAAGTATTTTGTGTCCCCATCTTGTTTGATTTTTACTGGTTTATCACGGTCTTGTGCTTTTAGGAGAGCGAGGAGGATGAAGTTGGAAACCTGCAGTTGGCCTGGGAGATGCTTGAGGTTGCAAAAGTGATTTATAAAAGGTATGCCCTCTTGCATGCCTGTTAAAAATTTATTTTATTTGTGCAAGCTTCGTTATAAAGTGTGGTGTTTTTATTTATTTATTTATTATTATTATTTTTTTTAATAAAGAAAAGACCGCAAAGAAGATCAGCTAATGGCAGCACAGATTTACCTGAAACTTGGAGAAGTTGGAGCTGAGTCAGGTGTGTGTGTGTGTGGTATGCGCAGCTGAAACTGACAATTTTAAGGACCTCTTTGGGTTTCATAAGTTGCTGTAAAGTTTAAGTTTTATCCTTCACTACTCGCTCTTCAACTAGTCTCTTGGTTTTGTTTTATGTAGGTAACTACAGCCAGGCCCTGGAGGACTTCAATGAGTGTTTAACCTTGCAGCTGAAACACCTTCCCTCTCATAGTCGTCTTCTGGCTGAGACTCATTACCAGCTGGGCACTACGTATAGCTACACAGCCCAGTACAGTCAATCCATTGAGCATTTCTCCAACTCCATTAAAGTCATCGAGAGCCGTCTTGGTAGGAACATTTTCATAGTGGGTTTTGCCAGTCCTCATGCACTTAACTGAGAATTTGCTTGCTGATAACACTAGTTTCCATGAGCAAGCATGGTACTCAATTGATTTCCACATTTATCTTCCAGCTATGCTTCAGGAGGTAATACACAAGGCAGAAGGGGCAGAGGCAGCAAAGGAGGAAAAGAACGAGCTTGAGGAGTTGAAACAGTTACTGCCAGAAATCACTGAGAAGATTGAAGATGCCAAGGAGAGCCAGAGGACGGCTGCTGCAGCCTCTGAGGCCATCCATCAGACCCTTGTGAGTTGCATCAGGGCAATAATGCAAATGCATATTATGCTTTTCAGTTGCTTATTACACATTTAATGAATATGGTAAGGTTATGTCCTCAGTCCCTAACATTGGTCTTGGTACACAAAGTGGAGATCAAGTGGGACATCCAGAATGCAAAGGAGACAATGAATGGTTTGCAATTTGTTACAGGCAGGAGCATCTACTTCATCTGCCTTCCCAGCTGAAAATGGTGGCCCATCCTCATCAACTGCTAGTCAGGTGTGTGAGCGCATGCTAAATGTTACTTTGATTTAACATTAGTGATGGATGATACTTTGTTACAAACTTCTTAAATGGACCATAATTTTTCCTGAAGTGTGGCATTCTCATTTTTGTGTGTCTCAGACTAAGCTCCAAGGGGCATTTCTCCTTTTTTACGGGTACTTTTAAGCCTAGACGCATATTATGCCACTCTAAAATACAAATGCTGGTTTTGTTTTAGATTCCGGTCAGGCCAGCTGATGGTGCATCTTCCTCAAAATCTGCATCTGACATTTCTCACCTTGTTCGCAAAAAGGTAAGTATCTATCCATTGAAGTGTAGTGTTTTGCAGTAGACTTAAGGTTCGGGGGACTAGCATGGCGTGAACGAGGGTAGTCCACCCATAAAGGGAAATCTGCATTGCTACCTTCCCTTTAGTTGGTCAACTATGCATGCTGGGTCTTGAGCTAGCTTAGATTGGTGTTGCTTAGTGCTTCTATGGTGTTTGTGCTTCATTATTGTGGCTTGGCATGTGGTAGTTGTGGTGTTGAAGAGGCCATGTGTGCTTGAGTAGCATGTAGTTACTAGGTGTTCAGCGCAAAAAATAAAGTACGTGTTCTGTCCTGCTTTATTCCTGCACAGAGGAAACCAGACGAGGAGAGTCCAAAAAAGGACAGTGATGCTAAAAAGACTAAACAGGAGACCTCAGTTAATGGCAGCGGTGACTCTGCCCACAACGGCAATGGAGTCCAGGAGAAAATGGAGCAGGAGGCGAGTTGATAGACTTGCTGTTTCCTTTTAATACAGTCACAGGGATCAACAATTAGGACCCTTTTGATGGGCCAGTATAAGAAATACTCAAGACAGTTGTCACTGCAGTGTCCTCTCAGTCATTTTCAACACAAGCTGCAACCTAGCTCTGTACATGAGTGCATGGTTTGGCTCTTCTGTGTTCGCACACAAAGGGTGCCGTTTCTCTTTTGCATCTTGTGCAAATATACGTCTAAATGTCTGTCCGTTTTGAGAAGCATTCCCACAAATGGTCCAGTTTTAACTGTTCCAGTATTTTAATCTAAATACACCGGGTCATCAAATGGCAGCCGCCTTAAATGCCTTCTGTTGTTAAACAAGCAAAGGTGAAAGTCTGCTCTTGACTGAATAACTTCTCTGTTTTAGAAATTAGTATGTCATTGATTGATTCAATTTTTTTTTTTTTTTTTTTTAGTTGGTTACCCTTGTTTGTTTTAATACTACTGTAAAACTTGAAGTTCAACATGACTGTGTACTTCTATCATACAGTTTTATTTTTAATGTTTGAACTTCTCCAATGTCTGTTGTGATAGAGATTGGAATTGAGAATTGTGAGGTTTGTTGGATTCCAAAAATAGTGACATAACCTGAATACAAGAGTCACAGACTTGACTTGAGGACTGATTCAGTTGGTTTGGGTTTTTTTAATTTATTATTTTTTTTTTATAAATGTATGCACTAGCTAAGTCTTAGGAACTCTTGCAGCTTGAGAGGCCGCTAATGGAATTGGTTTGAGTACTGCATTTGAAATACTTCGGCATTAGGTTAGTGCTTGAAATTTTTAAAGTTTGTTTTTTAATCTTTTACATTTTTCTCTTTTAGCCAGCCAGTTCTTCCTCTGTGGAGACATCAGCATGATGGACATCTTCTGATTGACCACTTACCTTCCAACCAGCAGAGCATGCCTGCCTCACATACTCTCCATGAACAACTTTTGTCTCTTTGTTTTGTAAATAACCCGTTTTCTTTGTCTGTCCAATTTTTGTATAATTGTAGTAAACTTTCAATAAAGGATATTTGCATATGTGAATGAGGCTTTCAATATTACTAAAGAATCCTCTGCTTCGAATGGAGATTGCTCCAGTGGAATCATAGAAATTGAGCAAAAACCTGTGGATTCCCATGATGGGAGGATTAACTGTAATAAGTATTTTTTAGTTACGTGTATATTGTGACAGAACTGTAAAATTAAAAGTATGTATGCAATGTAGACAAGTCGTTCTCTTAAAATACATCATAATAGATGTAAAATGTTTGTAGTCAAATGAGAAATTTTACAAGCGTTGATTGTACAGTGATTCCATTGAGTTAATTTTCCTCTAACTGGTCCCTTCCACGTGAGCTGTCTGTTGTAGTGATGACGGTTGCAATGTATTCCACGAGTCTTGGTTTGCGTTTGAGACCACCTAAACAAGACCAATTTGATGCCATTAGCTTATCAAAACCTTTGCTGTCTTTGCTATGAAAAGTATAAAATATTTTGCATACCGTGGATATGTACTTATATTGGTAGGTGTTGTTGGGGTCAATCTTTTCAAGGGTTTGTACATCTCCATCACGAGCATTTGCTACCCGAAGACAAAGTTCCATATTACCAATCTTAAAAAAAAAAAAAAAAAAAAAAAAAAAAGGTATTTAGTAAGATTGAATTAAAATATAAATCTTGTGATATTTAACCTAGTTGACTTCAAATACTAGCTCTTAGTACTTGAACGTACTTGTGGCACAGAATTCAGTTGACCTGGATTTAAGGATGCTTGAACTGGGAGAGAGCGGAAGGGAAGTCTCCAGTGACCGCTGTGAACCTGGTTGTGCTGGTCAAAGAGATCAAGCTTAGCCCAGCCACAAGTCAGTGATGCCTCAGTTTCATGTTTGAACAAATCCAGGCCTTCAGAAGTCTGGATCTCTATGACCAAAGAGAGATCTGTAGTCGGCTGTGCTCTGAAATAAAGCACAAATTCAATAACGTGAACACACCAGCTCCATGTGTCCATATTTATCTCTGAACCAAACTACCTTGGCACAGGTTGCTTAACAGCCAGTATGGCACAGTTTCCAGGACTCTCGGTGGACAGTAATGGTCCTGCAGGCTGGCATTGCACAGGGGGCATTAGAATGGTCTGTCCCAACTTCTGTCCGTTAAAATATAATCCTGCCAATAAACGCACTGATCTCAAAGTATCTTCAACACCCGTCACCAGGTCATAGAAGATCACAAAGCCAGCCCTGTACATACATTCAGACAACAGATGAACTTAAGTCATATTGTCATATATTTAGTCTAACGTTTGCGTGCATCTATAGGGACTGTATGAAGAAAAATGAATCAATAGAGGACAAGGTGAATATATGTCTTACACAGAATCATAAGGAGCAGGACCAAGAGCTGCCATCGGATCAGTTACATGAGAGCCCATAAGTGAATGCTGTTTTGAACTCTCATTCTGCAATATTGATAAATACAAAATATATATACCATATCATACTTCATTCTCACTATCACAGTCAGTTAAATAGAATTTTATGCATTCTTAAAAATCACTCAACAGATATTACATTATTAAGATGTTTTGGCTCACCAGCAGCCGAGCAGGGTTTGTTACAGTCATAAAAGATCCAGAAAAAACAGGCAGAGGAGCTTGAGGTTGGTGTGATCTTCTCTCTCTGCCCTTCTCTATTTCTCTTCTTAAAAATGCAATCTCGGCTTTAAGGCTAGCCATTTGATGGATGTGGTCTTTCGGGACATCAATGAGCCCTGATGCAGAAAACATTCATTAAAATATTAAAATAGCCTAATATATATGAATACTCTATAAGAACATAAAACATGCCCATATACCTTTAGTGAATAGTATAAGCATGCGAATTAGAGAAAGAACACACATTTTCTATCAAATGTTGAACTTTGTCATCAAGTCTCAAAATGTAAGATCTGAGAGAAACAGTGATACCATGCTCTCCTTTGTTCTTCTCTCTGGCCAGCTGGATTCTGAAGATTTCCTCCTCAAGCCTTTGGTTCTCCTGCTCCACAGCAAGAACATCAGAGTCCAGCGCTCTGTGAGGAGACTTCATCCCTGGTGGGACAGACACAATATACATTGGGTACGGAAACTATTCAGACCCCCTTAAATTTTTCCCTCTTTGTTATATTGCAGCCATTTGCTAAAATCATTTACACACAGCACCCTATATTGATAGAAAAACACAGAATTATTGACATTTGCAGATTTATTAAAAAAGAAAAACTGAAATATCACATGGTCATTGCCATGAGTCTTTTTGGGAAAGACGCAACAAGTTTTTCACACCATTTGGGGATACAACTCACTTCTTCCTTTTGCCTTGCCTTCAGCTCTGTGTTTTGTCTGCTGTAGTGTAAAAGCCTCTGCTTGAAGTTCATGCATACTGGCCAGAACCTCTGGATCAGAACCACCAGACTGCATGTATGCCAGACGCAAAGCTCTGTTACAAAAACAAATGCCCCATAGTGCTAGAGTGTTATGGATGGTTGCTAAGCTGTCACTAAATGGTTGCTTAGAGTATGCTGGGTGAGTAGTTTTGGGATTATTAGGTGGATTCTAGGCAGTTCTTAACTGGTCCCAGTCAAAAGAGAAGATTTCCAAGACTTCATATTAATGCATTTTTTATACTTTTTTTAATGTATAAGTAAGGACACATTGTTTTCCCTTTTATCGTTCTGGCATAGAATTTAAGTTAAAAAGGCCACACCAACCTTATCTGTGCAGACAGAGGTCCATCCACAGAAGAGATCAAGTCAAAAGCTACATGTTGTGTCTTCTTTTCCTCTGGTGGGTTAGAGGGGACTTCATTTGAATTGGGCCTACAACATCAGCACAGTATAAATATTTGAGTGAGTGATTTATAGCTTCTCTGCACACTTCCTGTTTCCCTCCAGTCTCTCTTACCCTTTCATTGAGTTGATGTGAGAGCTGAGCTGATGCAGAACCTCCTCATTTCTCTGTTCCTGATTCCTCAGTTCTTGCAGCACTTCTTCAAGACAAGCAGTCCTCTCCCGTCCTGCCAGCTCAGCAAGCCGCTCTTCTATTTCTGGAATAAACACATCATTATAAAACCGTTTCAAAGAAATTCACAAATTAATATATCTAGTGCTGGACGTGTTTCAAAAATCAGAAATAAGTGAATTCTGTTATGTGTTTCTCAAATTATAATGTTTTTAATAACATTTCTTTGTGGAAGTGACATTTAAAACATTTTTGGAATAAAATATATATAATAAAAGCATTTTAAGTTTGTTAAATATACATTAGACTCACATTTTAGTTCACATAATTAATTCAAATATTGAATTTATTGAAGATGATGCATTTATATAAATATATATTACCCTCTCTCTGCTTCTCCAGATGATGGTTGTGTGCTCTGATCTCAGCCAGTCTCTGCTCATGAAGAGCCTTTTGCTCATCAGCTCTCAGCTGGAGTGAGGTCTGATCCTCAGACACCTGAAGAACACTTACCAAATGTCCAAAACACATAATACCACAGGTACAAACAGATCAGATTTTTACAATTAGCCTATGTCAAACCGACCTCTGTCTGTCTTCTGGGCAGGTTTCGTTCAAATGTCATCCTGAGTTTCTCAAACTATAACAGAGGATAAGCAGATAAAACACTTGGAGCCAGATTTATTGTCTTTGTATGTAGTCTTGTACCTCCTCAGTGAGTCTGTTTAGAGCAGTATTCTCTGACACTTTGTCCTGTGGTTTGTTCTGCGCACTCTCTTTCTCTTCCCCCTGATGATCTCTGTTTTCCTTCAGCTGGCAAATGGAAAGGTTTTTAATTTACATTTATAATAATACTTTGATTACCAAACAAACATTTTAGTCATGCTATTCAAATTCTGTATTTTTATAATACACAAAATATTTTATTAAAACGTTGCTCATCTGGAGTTCTTTTTGAATAATTAAATAACATTCAACTACTTACAATAATTAAATTAGGTGTCCTTGACCTTGTAGGATGCACTGTCTTCACAGCTGCTTTTTCCTTTTGGGTGAGTCCCCTTTGTCTCCACAGAGCGACTGGGTCTTTTAGGTCTGTGCCAATGCAGAATTTGGCCTTGTGTTTATCCAAAAGTGAAGTAGAATGGAATGCCATCTTACAGTTTCGACAAACAAACTCCCCCAAACCTTCCATCTCCCCAGCTATTGCGCTGTAGTACTTAGCTTATTATCGTTTTATACTTTCAATTGGGCTGATTCTTAAAATATCAAACGAACAGGAAAGTACTTTTTGTAAGTGTCTGCCTTCACTTTTATGTAGTGCAATTGTTGACTAAGTCTTGTTTGTTGGTTACAATCACCTTGGAAAAGGGGAGTGGTGAAGAATGAATGAGCTTAGAGCAAGTATCCAACCCTTCAACGTTTAAATGTGTACTATTTTGATCCTTTGCATGCATATTTTGAACATTATCATTTGCCCTACAAGGAGAATATTTCCCCAAGTGTTTCAGCAGAAAACGAAAGGCTGGACATGTTTGGCAAACTGATGCAAAATATTTATTACAACTTTTTTCTCCGACCTTTTCATTATGATGCAGTAGTTTATGTCTGCTTCGTCTCATACAGATAAACCCATACATGACACCTTTTATCTTCTCAAATCTGTAAATAATGTTATCAAAATAATCTTAATCTTCCAAAACTCACAATTTTTTATTCTTATATTTTTTACAATCCACCCTGAATATCAAGGCTGCAGAAACAATATAATGCAAACAAAAGAAGAAAAAAAAAACAATGTGGGAATTTTTACAGCTGTACCAAAATTAAAAAAGAAACTTAAATCTGTGATAAAGCAATTTTTATACCCTATCAGCAAAAACAAGGTACAAAAAAAAAGGAGATGCACAATTTACACCAGCAGTCCCTCATGAAATAAAGAACTTTTAAAGATGGATCTCTACTTCACTGCCGGCAGCAGGGATCGAACTCGGCACCTAAAATGAACCTCAAAACAACTTTTTAAAGAACAACAAAGCAGAACAAAGCTTGCAAGCCATCTTACTGTATCCCTCAAAGTTCACAGTCATTACAAATCATAAACAGCTCAAAACAAATTCCTGCACTGTAAACATTACATAAGCCCAATAATGTTTAATGCTTTCCATTACGTTGGGTAGATTTTATTAGGGTTTTGTGAGGGAATAAGTTCATCAGACCTTTCTTTCGTTTATTGAACACCACTTATCAATCTACATGCAATGAATGTAAAGCTATTGAAAATGATTGCCACAGCATTATTTCTGTAAGCACGAAAATGCTTCCTATAGAGTAACTCTGAAATGTTCAGCATCTTAATATGGTTTAAATCAAACAGCTTTTAGGTTAAAGGGAAAAAAACCCAAACTGCTTTACACCATATATGGGAAAGAAAGAAAACAGTCTGTTTATGATCTCTGAACTTCAAATTCTCCCGACCTTGGTGAACTGAACATCTGTATGTTCGCCCGGCTTCCCAGAACGCAACATATAAAACATAGACCCTTCCATCCAAACGTTACCTTTATTCAAAAACCAATTCCTGACAAACTCTTCCGCAAGCTAGCTTTCAAATCCAATTTTAAACATCCTTTAAGGTTTTCTCACACGTGTACTTGGCAGACATATGAAACCAGGTATATTAGTATGGTTCTGCAGAATGAAAAGAGTGAAAATGAGAAGTTTGCTGGAACTGGAGCCAGAAGTGGACAGATGCTCTAGCTGCCAGACTGCATCTGACAGTCCATTCAGTGTTGCTTTAGTTCTTCCTTGCTGCAGGGATGACTGGCTTGAGTTCATTTCTATGAGGGACTGGGAGCAACATCGCAGTCAGCGGCTCACAATGATTGTATCATCTTAACACTAATGCTACGAATTGTTTTCGCGAAAAGGAGAACAAAAAAAAAAAAATTTGAAAGGTGTCAAAGCCATTTTATAGAACATTCAGATGATGCCATATTTCACGGTAAATCACGGTTATAATTGGTGTTATTATTATGAATTAGTCCCCCTCCCCCCAAGCAAAAACAAAAAAAAGATCTGGTGGAGGATGTGTGTGGCTTTCTTTGACATTTCTAGTTCAGGATAAAGAACAAAATGCAGACAAGGAGAGATGGGGGGGGGAGAAAAGGAGAAAACTAAAAATAAAATAAATCAAACAAAAAGACATTGCCTACAAGCTGACAATTCAATTCTTTCTCCGCCTGGGATATGACCGATGTTCCTTGTCCTTGTCTTTTAGTTTGAAACAAATGGGTGTGATGAAGGAGACAGATTAAGTGAAAGAGAGAAAGGGAAATGTGGGAGGGGTGTTTAAAGCCACATTAGGTATCATCATCATCTGAAGTCTGGCTGCTACTGCTCGTCTCAGACTCGGAGCCCTCTTCCAGGCCAGGGTTGGGGGTGTTCCTCCAGGTTAGCAGGGTCACACTACGTGGCTTCAAGAGCACACCGTTAGGTCTCAGACCAATCTTCTTCATCTGAGAGTAAACAAACATACAGTCAGGCACAAAAGGAATGAACTATGTGCAGGATGCGCATTAATTTAAACAAAGAATGAACAAACAAAGTATATATTTTTTTATACCTGTTCAGTTTTAGCTTGAAACTCTCTGAGTTCATCCTCGGTGAGAGGCTGAAAGTTGTCATCATTTTCTGGGTATTCTTGCCATCCCATTGCCTTCAGCAACCTGTCATAGAGGATCCACATGTGTGAGTAAGTGGATTGTGGATATTTTCTATGTTGATGTGATGTGAATGCATGACCTAGTATGCTGCCTATGAAGGTAGCATTACACATTGCTGTCGTACATTTATACGTTTACATATGAAAACAAAAAACATTTAGTGTGGTGGTTGAACTGAGATACATTTGCTCGATTTTAAAATGTAAATAAAACTTAAAAATAAAAAGATAATAATAATAATAATAATAATAATACTAGAGTAATCAAAAATAATAATAAAATGTATTAAGATAAAATAAATGTTGCTTTATTACACAAAAAAAAGTTTAAATTAAAAATAATAAAAAGTTGAATACAATGTACGTTCTGCCAAACACAAAGGATGTTTTGCTCACCACTGACTTCACTAATAGAAAAAAAAATACTATGGGAGTCAATGGTGACGGAAAACAGCCTTTTTTCTAAATATCTTCCTTTGTGTGTATTCGGCAGAACAAATAAAAATTAATTCTACTTGAGGTTCTGTAAATGACAGAATTTTCATTTTTGGGTGAACTATTCCTTTAAGCTACATGCAACTAAGCAACTTATGAACTCAAGAAGTACACAAGAAAAAAGCTATTTATATAATATATGACTTTGCTGCTTCATGTACAACCATTCAAATCACACACCATTTAAAAAGATAGTCCACCTCAAATTAATAATTCTGTTTAATAAGTCATTTATGTAACCTCATGTCCTTTCAAGACAATATGTATTTTGTTTTACAGCTGAACTAAAAATCTATTTTACAGAATGTTTTGTTTCGGTTCCCATTGAATTTTTTTGTCCAATCAAGTCAATGGGATCCTGAAAGTTATTATTTAGCAAGACTCTTTAAAACATCTTTTGCCCTTAACACGAATGTGAGTAAATGATGACAGATTTTTTGTGTTTGGGTGGACTGTACCTTTAAGTTAATATAAGGCATTTGCTCATAGACGGCTCTCTAGAATTTGGAAGTGAGCTTATACGTGTCTGATGGAGGAGATTGTACTGAAGTGTTGTGTTTGTGGTCGCTCTGACCTGTGTTCCGCCTCCAGAGAGCTGGACAAGTGCTCTGGGTCTGAGTCACTGAGAGAGTGGGAGATGCCGTTCTCATGACTTTCTCCAAATTCTTTCGGTTCTGGGGTGCTTCCCTCTCCCTAAACACAAAGATAAACCACAAATGAAACCTCAGCAAACATGAATTTAAGGTTGAACAAATATGTTAATTGATTTCTAAACTTACTGAAATCATGGAAATAAGCAATAACCTATGCATTTGTTTTGAAATCCAGTTGCTGATGACTAATATAATGCTGATAAACAAAACAAATAGAAATGTTTTTTACAGATTACATAATTTGACTTTCTAAAATCTGTTGACAAGGTTGTAGGTGGAACTCTCCAAATCGGTTAAGAAAACAATTCTAGATAATCTTAAACTGAGCAAATAACGGCAAATTAATTAACCTAAAATACAACAGATAGGAGATTAATTTATCTGCACCTCTGCTGGAGCTCCTGGGCTGTGGCAGTCACTCACATCCCCGTTTCTCTCATCCTTTAGCCCACGCAGGAACTCACTCTTACGGTCTGTGCTGCGCCGCATCAGCTTTAGCCGTGAGGGGGTGATGTCTATGGGAGGGGTAGTGCTGGAGGGCGGCTACGGAGAGTGAGAGATTATATATGAAGAAAGAGAAATTATAGATAAAAGTTACACATAAAAAAAGCCGGGTAAGCAGCTGTGCTGATAAATATGAATATGTATGTTTGGTAAATAACAGAATGCTGAGATGCAGAGAAGATCTGTTCTCTAAACATTTTGCAACCAATCTTCATCAGTTTGTGTGTTTTGTAAATGGCTGAATTACACAATGATACTACAAAAAGCATTTGGTTTGAAATAAAGCCAACAACAATCCTACTTTCTGGGAATGATGGGTACTAGGTCCTTACTGGCAATAGATTAAAAGGAATTTAATTTATCATAAAGACTAATCATCACCATTAACTATCATACTGGCTGTTTATTAATACTTATAAAGCACACATTGCTTTATACTGCATGACAATATTTTAAATTCCTTAATTATCTATTAACTATTATTAAGCAAACTAGATGTTTATTAAGGCAAAGCTTATGTTAATTGTGAGAACATGATATTAAAATAAAGTGTGATCGAAAGGCCACTTATTATCATTGTATGTAAAAAGAAAAAAAGCCTTTTACCTCTTTAGAAGTGCCATGAGCAGGTGCACTGACGGGTGTCAGAGGTTTGGTCACAGAAACTGGGCTGGTGAAGGCCGAATCCCGTCCAGAGAAATGCAAACCCACTTTAGTTTCCCTTCCATTGGGTTTCCAAGGCCCAGGCTATCAAAAAAAAAAGTCAAAAGGTTTTAACTAATAAATAGAAAATTACATAATTTTGCACTCAAAGTGAGGTGATCCAATAAGCTTGTAAAACAAACTCCAAACTTGACATAAGTTCTATTTTTTCTGTTTTATTGGCTTAGTACCTTGATGGGGGCAGTGGCAGGTTTGGGAACCAGATTCTTGTAGACACTGGGTCCAGGGTTGGAGACTTTAGAACCATTGGCGGGTAGAGGGCCTGCACTGGCAAAACCAGCTGAAAACGCAGCACTGGGATCCTCCTTAGACACTTTCTTAATGACCAGCATCTTAGACATAGCCTGCTTAGCACTAGGGGGGTTCTCTGTAACACAAGTTACAGAACAAGGCAATAAGTACAACATAACGTTTTACTTTTTATGTAACTGGAGGAAGGTGATTTTATTTATAAAAAGCAACTTTACCCCATACTCCTGCCGGAGTTCCAACAGCACGAGGCTGACTGGCTGGCTTTCCAGTTGTCTCTGGGTTCAAGGAGGGCTAAAATTCGCATGAAAACAAAGCATGAATGCAAACTAACTATGCACGAATGGTATGAAAAGCATGACAGAACTGAACCTCTCTAATGACATAACCAGTTAATTCATGCTTGGCAGGGGTGTGACCTCACTACACAAGTAAACAAACTCAAAAGGAAAAGAATACTTACAAAATCCTCATCAACAAACTTGAGCTTGTCATCGTTGCGCTCCTCGTCAGAAAATCTGTCCTGATATGGGCCACCTTTGCGTGGATGAAAGTTTCCATTACGCTGACGGTGACCCCCTTGTCTGTCCCGCTCGCCTCCACCACGTTTGATATGCCGAGCATGGTGGTGGTGAGGACCTTCCTGGCCCCTCTGTGCCCCATGCCAGCTGGGGGTCTCCTTCCACCCTGGTCCACCTCCCAATCCCCCCTGAGTCCCCTTTGCAACACCAGAGTCTACAGAGTCATGCCTCAACAGAGATGGCTGCTGCCAGCCATCACCTGTAGAGGAAAAGAACAGCTATTAAAAAAAGAACAAAAAATAGATTAACTCTGCATGCAAAGGAGGTTAGATGCGTTTTCCTCTACCTCCAGGTGCTCTTAGTGGGTCATTGTTGAAAAAGCCATCAGAAGAATTGTGCCTGCGGCGGTTTACTCCCGGCCGGCTGTCTCCGCGGGGAAAGTGCTCTCCATGCTTCTCAAGGGGGGCAGCAGGGGACTAAAAATCACAGATGCAAATTAAACAGACAGCTTCAGCTTTAAATAGTTTATTTTAGAAAAGAATGATTAGGCTCAGGAGAACTAAGAATGGCCGTCGAGTCATACTGCCCTGAATAAAATATAAAAAAAAAAAACAAGAGCACCAAGTCAACAATGCATTACAATACCTTGGTGGGCTGAGGCGTGGAGAAGTTAAGCCAGGCAGGAACAAAGTCATGCTGCGCCATTTAGGTCCAGTGTCTCCCGTCAGTGGATGGAGGCATCAAACCTCATGGCCTGAACTGACGATGCAAGCAACAAACATCACATCATTGCAGTCTACTAATGCAAATGTCACATTAATCCTATTTCAAGTCTGCAAGAAAAAGAAATTGCAACAACCTTTTCTTTCTTATTGGGACAAATACAAAAGAGCAGAACAATTTGACTGGATCGTTGCCACAGACTTACACTTTATCTATGGTAGAACTTCCCTCTGAGAAAATAGAAACTTTAAGAAAACAGAAGATGGTCTTACTGAAAATAGCAATTAATTTTCTGCCAGCAGGAGGCACTTTTAGAGAGGGAAGAGCAGTTTCCCCGGTACTGGCTGTAAATAAAGCAGCACTGTGCTCATAAAAGTTACTTTATCAGAAAATATAAAAAAATGTTCCCTTCAAAAACCCATTCATGTAAATCACCCATGCGTGTTTTTGTTTATTATTAAAGTTAATTCTTTTTGGAAAATCTATTGCATTGATATTGTGGTGGGCTGCCACAAATAAAGCTATATATGAGAAACACTGGAGTGGCAAGTTGGTGGAGAAGTTTTGGAACTCATCTAGATACTTTGTTGCCTAGTCGCTAAACAGATACAAGTCATCATCCTCGATATTGCTGCAAAGCGAAGTGGAATATTTTTTTAAATGAAGATTACAAGGGCATATTAATATTTTTTAAATAAAGATGTACATGAGTCATATTAAAAATGCGGCAGAATTCCATATAAACAAGAGCTTTGACTTCTACAGCACCAAATTCAAAAATAATGACTATTTTACAGCGTTTTTGAATATTCCCCCATCAGACTAAGTTCAGTAAATAAATAGTCTTGCCCTGAAACTCATATCACTGGTTGAGCCAATGTTGCTGAGTCAGGCTGATCATAATACTCAATGAAAGACAGAAATGTTTTGAAAGCACTGCAGGGACAGCGCTAACCCTTTTTATGGCTATCAACCTACAAATTGCTTACTAACAGTTGTATCTGCATATTTGAGACAATGATAATGAATCTACTAATGATTTTGCATAAAATATGCCCCACAGCTTGACAGATATTACCCAAAAAAGTTGGCCATCATTCTCTACACAGAATAAAGGAGCTGCTCCACACATTTGAGCCAATCAAAAAAAAAGCGTTTAAACAAGACTAAACAGAGAAAAGTCTGTTAGTAATGGCAAAGTGATAAAAATGTAACACAACACAAGTAGATCTATTACATGAATTTTTCAACACAGATTTTCATTTCCTGACATTTTTACAATGTCTTTTGTAAATACAAGCTAGAGGTTTCTAGGTTAAACATTAAAGCAAAAAGAGAGTAACTTCTTTCATGGCTCTTTTGGCCTAGATATGATCGTCTGTATTTACTTAAGACTCAACAAGAGTCTTCAAGAGTTTTCAAAGTACAAAATAATCAATAGTAAGTAAAGTTCCAGCTAAATGCTGTGGCTTCTTACCCCAGAGACAAAGGCTCTGTAGTTCGATGGCCCTGTCCTTGGCAGTATCTGTATAGAGGGCCCAACCAATGCACTTTCACAGGCTTTGAAGCCTCAGGACAACCGCAACTCCTGTCACAGACAAACTCCAGTTTCCAGGATGGTGCAAAGAAGGAGATGGACGTAAACCTTGTGCAGCCCACGGTAAAATTACAAGGTGATGGAAGAGACGGAGGCGTGTTGTTCTTGATCAGTGGCGTGTAGTTGCAGAAGAATAGTGGATGTGTTTGATCAGTAATGCCAGAGTGACTCTCCACAACACCCTTAGTTCACCAATGATGACTGCGTGCATTCAGTATGACCGGATACAAAGGAAGCAAAGCAAAGGGTTCTGAAAAGAAATTGTTTGAGTCTTGGATTGTCCAGTCTCTTACTCTGGGTGCTTGTGGTGGCAGCACGTCGTGCCTGCTCTGACACTTAGAAGCTCCTTTACGAACTCATTTTCGACTGAAGACACAACGCAATAAAAAAAAAAAAAAAAAAAAATGGAGAGTGGGTTTGTACCACACAAAGCTGTTTTGCACAAAGTGGTGATCTGATAATGTTCACCTCATCAAAACAGCGAAGGTGCTACGTCAGGGCGAAAAGGGGAGGGGGGCTGATTTGTCACATCACAATAGCTAGAAGTGCTTTATGTTATAAAGTCATGAGAATTGCTTTTGCTTTCAACAGCTCATACTTTGGATGATTCAGTGAACCAAACCATGAAAACTTGACATCTTTAATTCTCGCCCCATACGGTTGATAAGTGGCTGGTGGACCAATATCACGTTAGGCTACCGAAAAAATTGAAAGTAAATACGATGTGACTTCGAACTACACTTCCAACCTTCCAGTTCATCAAATTCGTAGAAGCTTCCACAGGTGAGTAATTTGTAGCCAAAGTGCACAGATTCCGTTTAAACACGGTGTGCCGTGCATTGGTAATTCAGGGAAACCAAAACACAAGCGTCCAGGTGGAAGCGAACCTTGAACATTCAATGTGAAACAACAGCTGTGCTCCAGATTGTATTATTGCATGTTAGGAGATCTCAGGTCTATTAAAATCCTGCAGTCACAAATCCAACAGTTCGCTCTTCCTCCAGATCATCACAAATAATCTGCAGACCAACTCTGTAAAACAACAAATATTTGATTGATTACCCAGCAATCAATACTTTAGACAAAGTTAACGTCTTCTCACAATTGCGTGTTTTGCACAGTGATATGTTATAAATAAGTATAAACTTACCTCAAACTACGTGACTATGTTTGAAAATATATTTGCACTTAATAAAAGCCACAAAGCACTATGTGAAATAATAATAGTAGTTCATGTAAAAAAAAAAAAAAAAGATTTGTTAATACCCAAATGCTGGCTCCTAAAAAGCACCAATACAAACCAAAAAAAAAAAAACAACAACTTTGTTTGACAGCAGAATAAACCTTTGCAGTTTAAACTAAAAAATAAATGAATTTTGAAATTAAAATTTACTAATTTCCCTATATTCAAAATCATTATTTTCCCTCCTCAGAGGCACACACTCTCTTTTTTCTTGGAGAAAACAGGCAGAATAAGATCATGTCTTGTCATTTGACTTTCACTGCACAGAAAAAGAGTGAAAATGAACCAGGTCTGATACTGTAATTCATTTAGATTTAAACATCTCTTTTTCTATTGCACAGAATAAAGAAAACCATATAGGCTTGAGAGTGAGTAAATGACAAAAATGTCATGTTTCAGTGAAGTACACTTTTACCATGACTAATCATCACTTTGTCAGTGGATTTCATAGTAAATTTATCTGTTCACGGCCGTGCATTGTCTAGCTAACGTTACAGTAAGACAAACGAGTTATTTGTATAATGCAAAACAGTTAAAGCAGAAAGTAAAGAAGGAAAACTAAAAGCAGGCGTAAAACTCGCAAAAGAGTTAGCCGCAGAATATAAACTCAAATAGACTTTCGTGATGATTGCAAACTAATATTTAATATGCTCGGTCACAAGTTCTGGAGCACACAGGAGTTAAAATCACTAACGAACTACGAGTAAATACTTGTTTGTCTCTCTACTTGCTGAACACTCGCTAGCAAGGCACAGTTAGCATAGTAGGCCATTCAATGTGTGCAGAAACATTTTAGTCCACGCTTAGTGTTTAAATGTAAACTTTTAGAGCAAAGAACCTTTTAGACATTTTTAGACGGAGGCGTAAGAGTGAATTATAACAACTTGGGTCTGTGTCGTGAAGGAATGCGTGTTGTTTTAGCCGCGGCGCGAGCTAGGCTAAGCTAGCATTTCGAGCAGAAATAAAGTGTTGCAAAATGGCTCCCTCTCGACACCAAACCACCGAATAAACATTTCGATATACACCTACCTTTTGATCCCTTGTCTATCCCAATAAGTTAATCGAAGACAATGATGCACCGCTTGTCAAATCAACTTGACAGCTTGGAGGTTGTCGTATTTCTGATTCTGTATTTTGTTTGTGTTTTTTAATCACACTCGTTCCGACTTTGCCAATCCATCTAGCTTGTTCCTGTCTACTTCTGAATCTGCGAGGCGAGCTAATCGATCGCAGAACACAGCGCGCTCGCCGCGTCACAACAGTCCCCCGGCTCGAGCCAGCTAGAGGATTTACTTTCGACGCACACTTTTAAACTTGTTTTCGTTCTTTTCGCGCTATTTGTGAAATATGTTGAGCTAATTATTTATTTTCTTAAACAAAAATGTTGAACTGCATGGCAGACTGCGTGCCCTCTGGTAATGCAAATTTGGCTCTGCTGCCAGAATGGAAAGACGGAATTACACGCAGAGATAGGTGGGGAGTAACCCGAAAATAACCAGATGTGTGTATAAACTTAATAGACTTGCCCACACATTTCTGTAGACATAATGCGTGCAAAGCAAACAGATGAATCGTGTATTTCCTGTAGGAAGTTGTGGAAGCAATTTCAATTTGCAATACAATATCAGGTATCACTGAAACCGTAAACTCCCATTTACCACAAACACTATGATGTGTCATTCACTCGATAATCACCAACACGTATTGAAAAAAAATCTTACTTTGTTAAAATTTAACAAAACGGATGACCCATCAAAATTGGTGCCCTTGAGTGGCTACTTTAGAGCAGGACCAACACAGTGATATACTCCTTCATCAGACCCTTAAAAAAGAAAATATTGCTAGTAATCTTAAATGTTAATCGTTTTGCTAGTAATAATTCGTGTTTTTTAAATAAAATATCAATAAAATACGGCTTATGCATTTGTGTCTTTTTGTTGTTTAGACTACATAATTGCATCTAATCACCTGACAGATTATATTTCCATAATAGCAAAAATTGATTAAATAAATGTATGTTTCTGTATTAATTTTCAGTCCGACTTAACCACAAAAATATTTGACATTTAAAAAATTATAA
>JAUYWG010000039.1:11125368-11150350 GCA_034779775.1 Enteromius afrohamiltoni | reverse complement strand
TATAATAAACACCTGCTTATTATTGCTCTTTTGTTGGGGTTGCCTTCATTTGTTGGGTGATTTGGATAAATGTCTGCTAAATGTTAAGCATTTTTTGTTTTTCAGTTATCAAAAGGTCAACCTTATGTTCCCTTTTGTATTTTTGCACTTTTTATTATTATTATTATTTCTATACCAGTCACATTGTAGTAAGGGGAACTCAGTTAATGTTGCTCAGTGTTTTAAATGATGAGATCATCAGGGAGTGGTGCATTTCAGGTGAGCCATCAGGTTTCTTTTTAAACTGGCCAAGTTGGCAGAGTGCAGTGATCATCTTTTTTTTTACACTTTTTAAGTAAAAATCATTTGTTTCCATGTAATCCATTGTTGCACTGCAAGTCGTATAGGATGTCACTTAGAAGACCAGATGTGTGTAGAGTACAGTAAATATGTACATCAATGCTATTAAAACCCTTTATTTTTAAGCGTTGTTGATGCATTAATCACACTGCAGTAACAATTAATTTTCAACGTGGCAAAAAATTAAAATGAGCCCTAACAGAATATCTCCTCCCATTTTGAGAGAGAGAGAGTGAGAGAGAGAGAAAGAAACAAATCCAGGCTTTAGGTTTATAGAAGTCTGGACATGGATTTTAAATTTGTGATTAAAGTGAATGCATTTAGTTTTAACAAAGAGGGTTCACTGCTCAAGTGATTGGTATTGCGTGAACTCCATTGCACCCTCTTGATTCTCTTTTTTTGAACACTCACCATGTGCAGCAAAGCATTTTATCCAATCCTATTTTACTATAATTCAGAATTGGAATGCACAGTTTAAGAGGTTTGGCTCGTGTTTCTTCTCAAGCACAGTTTTTTCCCTCTTCTAACCTTTCGGTGGTGAGCTAAACATCTGTGGGATTGAGCTTTGTTTTAGGAGTTCCTCTCCCCGGTAGTCGTTGAACCACTTTATTGTAAAAGTTCTTTAACCAGCACAGATGGCTTGGTGCAAAAAAGCAGTTACATAAGCAACTCCCAGCCCAAATCAGCTTTTTCATCCTTGCGTTTACTTGCATAAATATTCTTGATCATTTGAGAGATGAACTGACAAAGCCAGACTTGGTTGGATAATGAAAAAATGGGTTACAACATGTTGTTGATGTTACTGAAGACGAATTCACTTTTGGCAATGTAAGCTCTACGCTTAACCCTTGCACTGAAATTTGGGCTAAAATAAGCAAGTGCTGTACTGTGAGCCTATTTACATTGCTGTTGAGGGCTTTCTGTCTCCCCATCTGCATCGCTGAGGATGTGGCAGATATTCCCACCAATTAGTTTTCAGTGTTTTAGGTTAATGTGCTCATCATTTAACATTATGGAGAGTGCCCTCAAGTGACATAGTCTTGGATACTTATGTCTTAGTTCATTAGAGAGCATTTAGATTATCCTTTAACTTCTAGCCTTTATGATAGGGTGAATCTATAACTGGAAAATTGCTTCTGTCTATTTAATGATTCAGTGAAGGGTTTCATAGAGAGCTACAATGAAGTAAAAGGAAAAAAAGTTGTCAATACTCAACTCATTATGCAGAGCTTTCATTTAACAGTTCATGGTCAACCAATGAAAAATGTTTGTCTAGTTTGAATCCAATTAGTTTTCATATTTATTATTTTTTGCTTTCTCCTCCCTGTTTCCACATGGACTTGATTATGAGAAAGTCTCAGTATTGCTATGACAACCAGTGTGTAGATATATCGGATATTGAATGTGCTGTGTGAACAAAAGAAATGTTTTTTTTTTTCTCTGGACATATAAATGGCATTGTGACATTCATACCTAAAGATTTTATTGTACAATAGTAGTAGTAGTACTGTTAAATTGTCATTTTTAGGAAGAAATGGAGATGCACATGAGGCTGGGTAGTGAAGGAAGATGCTGACTCTGAGAAGAAAGTGAGATCATTGTCCCACCGCTGCATGCAGTTAGTCACACAGCAGGAGTGTTCAAGTTTGTCTCACTCTGCTGTGCTCAGCCTTTCTTTCAGAGGTGTTCGTCTGCTCAACTGAACTGGATTATTTAAGACTCCATGAAATTAAGAAAGGAGACTGTGGTCTTTAGTATAGCTCTGTTAGCATAATTACAGACCATCAATATGCTTGTGCACTCTCATAACTTGGACAGTTACCCTCGTCTTATTCACCACGGTTGAATGAATAATGAATGCAAGATTATATACACAAGCAAATCACAGACAATATGTCTGAAAAGAAATGGTATTACTAAACAATTACAAACTAATTATGTCAGACATTTTATCCATAGTGTTAGAGAATGCATTAAAAAAATATATATATTTATTTATTTACTCCACTTAGCTCCTGTAACTACTTTCAGTCATAAGTAAGTGACTTCTGATCAGTTCCTTTTTTGGAAATGGTTGAAAGGCAATTTCATTTCCAAAACAATTTTAGTAATGGACTTCTGTCTACTGCATGGCACTGATAGAAAAGTCTTCAAAGAGAGATAAATTATGATTTATTGGTTAGTTTTTTTGTGTGATTAGATGTTGTTTGTAGATACCTCTTTGAGTCCTTTATCAGATGTGCAAATTAGGCATGAAAACAGTGGCGAATGCCAGGTTTTATAGTGCACATGCCTCTGAAGTCATAAATGTCAGGAAATTACTGATGCATTTATGAGCCTTGAAATTTTATAGCACAGCTTTAGTATCACTGACTAGTCCAAAACACATCACAAAACAACTTTCTGTTCTGTGCAGATGTTTAAAATGTTGATATGATCAATAAACAAAAGAGCACAATTTGTCTTTGTTCCAGCTGTAGCATATGGATAGAAAATAGTAAAAACACACAGCGTATCCTAGCTCGTAGCGGTGCTGTCTGATCGTGAGATGATGTTGTTGGTGTTATGACTGGCCAACTTGAGGACATATTAATGCACAAGGCTGGGATTGCTGGAGAATAGCATTGTAACAAGAGGTAGGTCAGAAGAGGAGAAAGAATGCTACAAGCAGAAGCCTGTGTATGTAGGGAACATGTCAGAGAAACAGCTGTTTTAATGCATTGGAAAGCACTTTGGCCAGTTTCACCAGTCACTAGAGAGGGGAGTGGTTCAATATTTTGTTGTGTAAAGTTCAAAGAGCAATTACATAGAATCAGATTTTTCCTTGTCATAAGGAACCACTGTAAATCAAAGAAATAAGGATTTTGAGTGTCTATTGGTCATTGATACTTTTTACCTCTGTAATAGGTGTAATAAACCATGAGAATTAAAAAACATCCTGGCTTTCTTTGCTTTTCTGCTGAAAAACAACACGAAAGTGACAGTTCACACAATAGTGATGTCATATTACTTAAATTTCAGTAGTTTATACCAGTGCCTGTAAACGGTCTCTATAAAATCACAGTTTTGTCTGTGTTGACTGGAAAGTGCTCAGTAACTTGGTGTTCTAAGTATTGGCCTTAATGCTGCTTCTAGACTTCAGGAGAAATGTAATCTGCTGGGTAGCCAGAGACTTTAAAAAATAAAATTCAAATACAATATAAATTACTTATTTCACCCCAAAATGCAAATTTTGTCATTTATCACTTATCCCCATTTCATTCCAAACCTGTAAAAGCATTGTTTCTCCTCCAATCACAATTTACGATATTTTGGATGAAAATCTTTGTGTGCATTTTTTTTTTTTTTTTTATTTCCTCTCTGTTTTACTTTTATCTTGTCTGCTTTCCATTTTATTTTGTTCCTGCTCTTCTCTTAATTGGCCCTACCTAAGAAGCTTTCTCCTTTCTGTTATCAGTCATTTCTCAAAATTGAAAACTTTCCAGCCCCATCATTATTATGGCTAAGCACACATTGTTTGAGCTGGTGGCCCAGAAGAAAACCACTCAGAGACACAGCGCCTCGACAGCCTCCCTTTTATCCCTGAGTCTGCACACTGTGTGTAATAAATTAAAATTCCTCTAGATTACAACCCTTGGCATTGCTTAATCCATGTTATTATAAACACAGATCACAGAACACAAGCTCTAATTCTTTTGAGATGCAGGTTTACAAACATAATGAATGCTACTAAACATAGTGTCATATTTTTAACCTCAGTATCCTGATATTTTGAGGCAGTGTTTATAGACACAGTTAGCTGATATTTATTTCTGTTTATTTATTAAATTTATACTGGGTTTCCAGAGATATATGGCTGATAAACAGGATATATATATGTCCCAACATTCATGGTTGTGGGCAAGCTTGTATGTTTATGTGTGCAAATCTGTATTGATTGTGACCCTGCATTATAGAGTGTTTCTGGCAAGGCTGGAATTGATGCTGTCCACAGGCAGAATGTAATGATGCAGAAAAACAATAAGCTGACCAACTGACTCTGCACTGCGCAAAGATTTCCTGTGCACTGCAACACAAAACCAGCCTTAAAGTTTAAACCAGTGGAGAGAAATGAAAAAAATTAATAGAGATTTATTCTATTTTGCCAATAATTTTATCGTAACGCTGTTGTTGCACAATTCATATATTCTACATTTCCCTACAAATGCAAAACGCAATGATTCCAATTTTTGATTGAATTATTATTGCATTTTCTGCAATTTGGAATAAATGAAGCAAACCTATCAACATTCAGAGACAACATGTTGGCTTTTGCTCTTTGATTGTTGTAAAGTAAATGATTAATATCTTTTTTATTATGCTGTTTTATTGCATTAACAATGTTTTTTCCACCCACTATTAAAAAAAAAAAAAAAAAGATAAGCCTATTTATAAAAATATAACCCTCGTTCATACTCCTAAAAAAACTAGGGCTAAAGCATAATGTGTGTCTATGATCTATAGTGTTAAATAATTGTTTTTGGGATTTAAATTAAAAAAAAAAATAGAATGTGCCGCCACACTCACATTTCAGGCTGTTTTGTCATTTTCTGTATGCTTCATTGACCATATTAGTTTGTATAGGAGTTAGACTAATGGCCTCCTCCTGTTTAAATACTGTATGTAAACAAGCACACAGGCTCACACACCCCTATTCTCACACACGTTGACCGCACAGATGGATTCGCATAGTTTGATGTTTGTGTACAAATCAGATTAACATTCTGTTTGAGTGCTGGGAACCACACACATTTACATGGAAAACATTCCCCTGTGTACATCAATCTTACCTGACACTAAACTCAGTAGTCTTTGATGACCACAGGGAATAACCTAAAAGGATCAAGTAATGTATGTGTTATTTTGAGGCACTGTAAATGTGTAGATTAGCATCATCACCAGTGGCACTGCTGTTTTCAGTGGCTTCATCTCAAAAAAGGCTCATTACAACAGTTCAGTGACACTCACATGTCCTCATTACTGTTGCCCGCAGAACTTGGTTTTTCTATTAACCAGCTGCAAGGTCAAGAATAAAAATGGTAGGCTTGACTAACTTTGGACCAGTTGCCAAATAACTCCTTTTGTTAATGGGCTTTGTCTGCAGCCGTTAGACATGAACTGCTGAAGTGTTCGTTCGAAATTGGTGCTTAAAAAAGTCATTACACACTGCGTTTTGTGATGCAGGACAATGGTTGTAAAATTTTATTGGATTGGATTGATTATTCCTGAATGATACAAATGTGCTGGGGTAGTGGTAGAGAATATGGCCCAAACAAATGATTACAAGCAGGCCTAGTCAGCATGTGTGTTAAAACTCACTTTACTAATGCACTGCGGTCCTACTGAGAAACGATCTGTCTGTGCAAAAAACTGAACAGTATTTGTATAATGTTTTACCTTTTATATAGGTCATTCACAACATCTGGCACATGACACTTGCACATAGATATATACACACATACGTAGATCCTTGCGTATCACGGCCAATAGAAACGGTCACTAATGAGAGATCTATATGCAGATATCTATGTATCAGAGCATGTTGATGTGTCACGTGCCGGGTGTCGTGAATAAATATTGTTAATTTTTTTGCACAGACCAATCGTTTCATGTCTTAACACCACAGTGTATCATCACGAGCCATAAGGTTTCATTTGGTTTTGTCTGTTTATGTCTTTCTTTCTAAAAGAATAGAACCTACCCTATACTTCAGCTATGCAATAATGATCTAAATGTCTTCTGGTTTATTAGCTCCTCTACCTGCTGTGTTTGTGCACCTCAAATTTAATATATGGAGGCAAGAGGAGAGTATTAATGGGTGTGAGATTTAGCGCTGAAACATTAAATGGAGGAGGCTTTGCTACATAGAATAAAAACACGCAAACATATTCACAAATTCATTGCTCCAATTTATAATGTGAGGATTATATAGTAGTTCCTTCTGATGAAATGCTAAAGATGAGGTTTTTTATTACCAGTGGGCATAATGTATGTGGAAGTAGGACTGAATGGAAAATGATCATGTGCTATTTATGTTAATCAGTTTATGCAAAGCAAAATCCAATTTAATGGCTGGGTTTTTCCACGAGGTGCTAGATTGTGTGAGAGTCTGGAGTGTCATGCTCCATGGCCCTCTAATTACTGTGGAGGTTTTGAAGTTGCTCTTCTATTTTTAATCCTGTCGGTAGACAGAGATGGGGTGGGGGAATCAAAAACAAAACTCTTTTCTTTTTTTCTTTTTTTTTCCTGCTCACGTTTTGCAGACACCATCACACCATATAGAGAACTCACTGTTAAATGAATCTCTTAGAGATAAATTATGGTTCTTTCTTTCAAAAAAATCCAGTTTCAAGATTAATCTTATTATTTGTTTTTTGAAATTTTGGTGCATTTATGGTATGGTGGTTTTGCAAGTATATTATATTTTAATCATTTGGAATATTTCAAACATTCATTTAGTGTCAGCATTATGTCTGCTTGCTTTTCTTTTATTCATGCGACTTACATGTGCTACTTAAATCCAAACGTTCGCTAAGGTATAGCACAAAATATTATGCTTGAAAGTCAGGGTTTATTTTTTTTTCGAATGGTGCCTTTTCTAGTGAATGTGTCTCACACATTTTGAGGCATTTAAAGACCGCTTGAGGTGCTGATATCTGTCACAGTATTAATGGGGTTCAGCTGGCAGTGCTGCAAAGCCATCTCATTTCTGATTCCACCTCGAGCTGATGATCACTTAGCCGAGAACCTCGGACCATTTGAGGTTAATGAAAAAAGACGCCGCGGCTATTGTTAAAGATTCTGATAGACGGGTAGCAAAATCCTTCAGAGGGAGACCTTTTCTTTGCATCTGTCAGTCGTCTAGTTTAGCACTTTTACAATTCAATCCCTTTGAAAACAACACATTTACAGCATTTGAATATGAATGGAAACATGCAGTTGTCTGTATTAATTGTTTTCTTGGCTTTAGATGATTAATAGTGGACTAGACAAACACACTGATGGCTTTACTGTTAAAATACAATACTTTACATAGGAAAATAACCAAAGACCTAATAAACCACATTTGTTTATTTCTTATTCTGAAAATCAAGTACTGATCAAAGCAGTTTGAGCTCCTTCATACCCGAATGCTGTAACCCTAATATACTGCGTTCTTGGACCATTGTCCAGTGTTTGGAAGAGCTCTATTGTGTCTAGTTCCCACTGTAATGAATCCGTTAGTCATTGTGGACAGCGATGCTGTGCTTACGGCTCAGACCTATGAACTTTTCCCTTGATTAGCTCAGTGAAAGGGCATAGCTGTCAAGCACAGTGGGGAGCGGGCCATCCAAAGGCTTTTGTTTTTTCTTCTTCTGGTAATGACCTGTGTTGAGCTTGTGGAGTCTCATCACATGTTGGGGAGTGATGCTCTGGGCTAAGTGTTTTGATTGGTGTGCAACTGCTGACCCCTCCAGCTAGCTGTATAAATAAATACTCATTGTTTTCCCATACTTTTAACAGTACACTGGGCTGTGGATTACATATTCTTTAGAAACATGAGTCATCGTGTGCCAATTCTGCTGCATGTCCTGAAGTAGCTTAATCCAATACTGATTTTATCAGAGGAGTAGAAGGTGTTGTGGGGTTGTAAGTGTGTTTGTATCTTTGGTGAGAAATATCTATTCCAGCCAAAGAAAAATGGTAAGACCTGCACTTTATTTAATACTAACTTTTTTTTATTGCTGTTTATTGCTTTGTGTATTTTTTTAATATTACCAATATTAGTCTTAACAAATAGTGTTCAATTTAAATTAAGTCACTTAAAGTCACAAAAATACCAAACTGAAGATATGCCTTCAGTCGCTCTAAACATTGGCTGAATAAAAGGAACATCGGATCTTCGTTGATTTGCATGTTCAAAATTGTAATTAAACCGACGATCAGTTTATATTTCTACTAATCCTAGACTTGTCTGTTCCTTTATTTGCTCTGTAAAAAGGACTAATGAACAATTTAGTTTTGTTCTTTTCCTCAGGACTGCTGGCTTGTGAAATTTGTTGCACTTAACACTAACTCTAGGTCAGGTTCATCACCTGCCTTTGGCAGAAACATTGATCATTCAGACTCTATTTGAACTCTGAAGGTATTTATGAAAAAACATAATGCATTGCAGAGGATGTTTATGCTTTAGCATGAACTTTTTCTTCCTTTTTAAGTTTGCAAGTAACATGATTTAGCCCATCTGTCAGTATTATGGGTAAAATAGTCTGCATGTACCATGTCCAAGGATTTCTGGTTGTGACCTTATCTCCCCCTGCAGGTCCTATAGGCTGTGCCTTACAGCGTTGCGTTTGGGGCAGAATGGGCAGGGGCTTGTTGGTTAGAATTTTGTGCTCCCTTTCACAGCTGCAAGAGGCAGATTAGTGTCTGTGCTCTAAATATATGGTTTCACCTAAAGCATTGGATTTTGAAATGTGAGGCATGCCCTTCATGTGATACGCAGAGAATGATGATAAATTCATTAATTATAATAATATTGTTGTTGCTATTGTCGTTATTGTTATTATTAACATTTTTGTAGTAATTTAAATGTAAATGATTAATGACTACTTCTACATGCATGCATAATAAGGAAATATTTGCATGTGGTTTTGTGGGGGATGGGGGAAAATGAATATGAATACCATTTGCCATCATGCTTTTCTCTCTTTTCTGGCCCAAGAGATCAGTTCCCGTCTCTTGTATGTGTAGCCGGATCTTTATTAATCCGTTTTAAATGACCTCTGAGCACAAAGGCCATGTACCTCAGTTGTGTTTCTCTCCTCCGAGAGTTTCAGATGTGGGTGATGCGGCTTAACTTGAGGCCTGCCTTCCGGGATATCATATCCCTGTAATGTTGTACAAAGCATTGCAATGTTCCAGGTTAATCCTGGAGCTGCACTTATTCATCTGTAGAGCTTCTAATGATAGTATTGTCTCCTTTCAAAACACTAGTGCAGCAGTTCTGCTAGTGGACAGGCCCACACTGCGCTCACAGAATGCTATAGTTTACCACAGAGTTGTAAATGGACAGGGTTCCTAAAATTCCTTAAGTGCTTGTTCAGTAAATATTGTGACTGATTTGATGATGGTTCCATACTTTCAGCTCAATTTCACATATTTGAGTCAAAGTCAGCAGATTCCCTCAGATCTCAGCCCTACAGAGACATCTTGATTTTGTTCTATGTAATCATCTCCTTTAATCAGATCTTACAGACATAAATGTGTTCAATAAAGCTTTGGCTTATTGCTTGGGCATGTCAAGACTATTTGGAAGGACTCTATTCTAAATCTAACGTTTGTGTATTTTATACAACATTTATAATCTCTATTTGCATCTTTAATTTTCTTACCTGTCAGAACTTGTCTTTAATTTAACATATTGAACATGTAGGGTTATGCAAATATATATAAATAAAAAAAAAGAGAAATTCTTTCAAATGTACTATTTTATACTTTAACACTGGCCCATGCAGAATAAATGGTCAAGTTAGGCTACGTAAATGGTTTATAATTATTTTTAACAGCTCTGAAACAGATTTAAACCATCTGTGTACTTAGTAGGGCAAAAATTGCACTTATAAACATTTTTTTCTTTTGTTGGGTTGTTCTGTGAAGCTTTGTGAGACAAACACGCGTTTGTTATAATCAATAAAGGTTCCATTAACTTCTATCATTCAAGACCTACTCTTTAAGAGACTTGGAAGCTTGGCCTGCGTTAGAAAGGCAGTGGCCTGATAATAAGCCTGGTTTTGTTTTAAATAAGTCGGAATTCCAATCTTTCACAGTTCACATTGAGGTCTTGGCTCAATGTCTGTCTTCTCACTTCTCCATTGCACGCAGCATTATTGGTTTGTCTTGGCTTTGAATGTTAGAGGGTGGTGGGGTTCAACTGGAGAACTGGCAGAGTCATGTTACACTGTGTAACACACAATTACATAAGCCAGCAGAAGCACTGCTGCACCATTACTCATGTGCCTGGCAGTTTAAGCTCTGATGAGAGTTCTTTCACAGTTCAGAGGTGAAGCCCTGGGCGATGCAGTCATGGTTGACCGATTTTTGTACAGTTGGTATCCTTTGACAACCAATTTTATTCAGAAGATTTAGAGCTAAATGGTGTGAGAAAACATAGAACACAATAGTCAAATATGCATTAGATGGAATTTTAAAGCATTTAATCCTTCAACTATAAAACACATTTAAAATTATTTTTCCTTAGTTACACGGCCTTTTAAAAAGAGCATTATTGATCATTACGTGTGCCATGCTAGTATAATAACAACTGCACATTTAACCCTAGGAAGTAAGTAACGGATACATAACATGCAACATATACATTTTGTGAAAATAGGCACAGGAGACAGAAGTGAGAAAACTTATCAGTATTGCTCCAGATGTTTTCACATTCAGTGGTTTCATTTAACACAATTGCATGCAGGCATCATTGTGAAACTCTGAACTCTGAAACCAGAAACTGTAAGACTTAATGTAAGTTTGTGCACATTTTTTCACAGAAGACTAACTTTGCCAAATTATTCTATTGCAAAGTGTGCAGAGTTACTCAGTGACCGTATGTCCCAAAAATCTGCATTTATTTTAATAAAAAAACAATAAATAAAAATATGTATATTTTCTATATTTATATTTTCTATTCAATACAAATATTTTTTTAAAAATAAAATACAATTAATAATAATAATTGGAATTGTTCTGATATGCTGATTTGGTGTAGCAATGTAAGTCGTTATCCTTGCCGACTATCAGAGCTGGGTAGTTACTTGGGGTGGAACGATGCGCGTAATCGTATTGAACCGTTCAGTACAAGTCTTATGGTTCGGTACGCATACGAACCGAACGATTCAGAATAAAAATAAAAAGAGAGAGAATAAACTGTGTAAAACATACCCCCAGTTTCACAGACAAGGCGTAAGCTAGTCCCAGACTAAGTTGCATGTTTGAGCTGTCTCAGATGAAAATATCTTGCGCTGACATGTCAGTGTCATTGTTCTGTGTTAAGATGCACACTTGTAATATTTTCTTATAAGGCATTTTTGTAAAAGTTGCTTAAATATCTTAAGTTAACTAATGCCTAGTCCTGGGTTTAGCTAAGCCTCGTTTGTGAAACCGGGCTATAATGTTTTCAATGCTACGCTCAACAAGGCAGCGCAAACGACGGGACAGGGAACCCGCTGTCTGCTCCTCCCACCCCCAAACAGACAAGAACCAGAAACACACACATTACAAACGATTCAGGTAACTTTCAGCATCCAGCTGTTTAACCAGAGCTGCATCTTTCTGCTCTAACACACTAAAATAATGTTTGTATTGGCGGTAATGATACATAAGCATTCAATGTAACATAAGGGTACGTTCATGGAGCGTCTAAAAACGTGTGGAATATGTGAGGCGCGTCACTTCCACCAATTTCAAAGCGCTTTGGCGTTTTTATTGTATTTTTGCGGTATTGAAAACATACCGAACCATGACACTACTGTATCGAACCGAACCGTGATTTTTGTGAACCGTTCCACCCCTAGTAGTTACTGGTTGCATGTCATCTGGATTACATGAGATTCCAAATTATTTACTTCTAGTTTGATTAAACTACATATTTATATGTAATGTAATTTTTAATGCAGTTGGTAGTTACATTGTTAATTGTATGAACTACAATTTTTGTCATGGAATTCGAATCAGTAACAGACGACTACAGTTTCTTAGTAGTCTACCCAGGTCTGCTGACTATTCATTTCTAGTTCCTTCTCAAAAAGAAAAAAACAATCTTATTACCCCATACTTTGGAACAATAGTGTATGTTGTAAAGCACAGCTGTCAAAGACATTGCCACTTTCAAATACAGTTTGACCTCACAGTTTTTCACATATCCCCATTAATACTGTTATCAAGCTTTTCCTGAATGACTTCTCAAGGCCATCCCAGCTGGCTAGTCTAGCTGACACCCTGGCACAGCCCCAGCGTATGAGAACATCACCCTGTCGTTCCCATGGAGTTAGTGCACAAACATCCAGTTTTTTCATTCAGCAGACCCTGGATACCTTGAGCACATCTGGAAGACATCAGCACACAAGCTACAAACTGACTAGTGGGACATTGTGTTTCTGGCTATGTGTACATGTACAGTAGGCATTACACGCTGAGCATGGACACACGCATATGTCGATAAGTCACATCTCATTGGGAAGTTGAAGCAGAGAGGATTAGATTGAGGATTAGAGGATTACGTACTCGGGTCTGCTGGAGATGATTAAGGATTGTCTAAGCCATCAGAGTAATTTTTTATAATTCCCCCTGCTTCTTTTCAATTTTGTGTCTGCATAAGTAAAGAAAGAGAGAATAGAAAGTGGAGGAACTGGCTGAAGCCAGATTTGGCTTTTTTTTTTTTTCAGAATGTACTTTCCTGAGTTGGTTCCTTCCACAAAGTTTTAATTTTCAGCACCATGGCAATTTTGATTGTTCTCGGTCATCTTTCACTGTAGAGGACGTACTGCATTTGTACAGTTTTATATTTCTGCTGAGTGGGAAAATTAACCAGGTAGTATCACAAAGACTTATTATTTTAAGGTCCTCTTATAACTTCCCTCATTTTACTAATTTCTTAAAAGGCGTAAACTCAGAAATCCAAATTTCCAAATAACCGTGTTATTTATTTGAAAGTGGCTCTTGCACTTTGTTTCTAATTTGTGACTGTGTGTGTGTATATATATATATATATATATATATGTATGTGTGTGTGTGTGTATATGTATATATGTATATATGTATATATATATATAATATTTGCGTGTGTGTATATGTGTGTGTGTATATATATATATATATTATTATGTATATGTGTGTGGAAGAAGGTCTGAGTAACAGATTTAAATGGATGTGCAAGTAGGAAGAAGCAGTTGATTGGAACAAAATGAAAAAAACATTTGTTAAACATAAAATAAACACATCATCAACAATAAAATCTCTTCTACTTGGCATGAATTGACATCATGTGGAAAATAAATAGCAGCTATCTTCTATTTTAAGTCTTTAGGCTATGGTTGTGGACTCTGCTCTGGTATATAGCTCACCTCACCTGCTTGGGCAAACAGAAAGGCCAGTAGCTCTTTTAGACCACAACATGGCAAGCTGCCCGGCAGAGTGAGAGTGTTTATGTTGGTATTCCCAAGAGACTGACTGGTTTTACGAGCTATTTTGTGTACCGCAGTGGATGCTGCTCTGACTGGAGGATGCAGCAGAATGTTGTTGAACTGTATGGGAGAAATCATTTTTTACTTATTCTTAAAGGTTAATTGCCATACATTTGACTTGTAATAGCTCCTTGGCTATTACTCTGTTTGTCAGTGTTGTTTGTTCAAGGAGATATTGTATAGCAAGTGGCACCTAGTACCAGTGCAGAGCTGGTTGCTGTCTGTTTTGTCATCTGTATTCATAAGAACTGTTTCCCTACAGGGTGGGACCAGGAGTTAGATAGCAGAGTGGGTGGAAAGAAAAGGCCTGGATTGTCATGAAGCAAGAGTGAATCACACTTAGACACAAATGTTTAGATTTCAAAATGCCCTGCCAGAACTGATGAATTACATATACAGACCTGTATTTCATTACAGTTTATTATGAGTCAATGTTGAACTCAAACGCACTGATTCTGTTAACCCAGTGAGCTGTACAATGACGCTTGGGAAAATGGAGACATGCACTGTGAAAAAAATCTGTAACATTATATTATCAAGCTATTATAGTACTGAAATCTGTTTTAGTAGCTTTGAAAGTCACGTGATGAACCAAAGCCCTTTTAAAAGATTTTAAATATGAACATAAATAGAAGTGCTCGGTGTCATTCAACTGAAATATGCTATAAACATTCATTTAACAACATACAAACCTAATTGCCATGGCCAATGTCACAGCCGTTTTTTTTTTTTTTACAGTGTATACTTTAAACAGGTTCATTAGCAATATTTGTTGCCTTGAATTATTTTCTATACTCCATTGAAATCAAGGCACAAGACATTTCTTCTCATACATACCATTTTCTTAACTGACTCTTATTGATCAAGAGTATAAAAGAAAAACTCTAAGGCAGAGCACAACTTTTTCTCTGTTTCTCATTGTTTTGTTGGAAATAGAAATGCTCTATTAGAATTGCTTTATCAGGTGAATAAGCCATCACGCAAGTTTAGTAGGTTAATTTGTGACTAGAAATATTTGGTTAGATATCTATAATATCTAGATCTATATCAGTGGCCAAAACTGCTTTTAGACATATTTGGCACCTTGATAAACCGTGGCTATTTTATTATTATTTATTTTATTTTATTTTATTTTTTGTGGTGTTTTGTTCTTGTCTGGGTTTTTAATTAATCTTAATTGCCTTTATTGGCATTAGTGTTTGACTTCTCACTCGGCTCATAACTAAATAAAAAATGCTGTGTGACCTAAGTAGGATTACTCCAAGACTGGCACACAGGTGCTGTCCATCCCCCATGTCAACACCCCGGCTTTGTTTGTCAACAGTCATGCTTTTGCAACACAGTCAACAAACGTAGATGTTGAATGGATATCTATAAGATCTGATTTGAAGCATTCTCTGTTTCTTGCTTATGATTAAGTTATTCTTTGTTAACATTGTCTGTGGCGACGTTATACTTGGACCCGAAGTGAAGTCCTCACTGCTCTATAATCCCAGCTTCTCCGGGGCAAAGGTCCTGCTGCTGGTGGCATGGCACTAGAGTATGACATCACAGGATCTAAAGGATTAGGTTTGCGGTTGGCTTGTTTGGCTGCTATCAGGCTTTGAAGCTATAAGAATTGACTCACTGCGGCTCTCACTGTCAAATGAACTGTTCAGTTAGCAGGAATTTACCTCTGTACGTCTTTCACAGTGTTAATATTTAAGTCAGAGTGCTTTGTGCAATAACACTGCATACTACTTGTAACACATGCTTTGTTTCATATGCAGCTCACAGACCTTCCTTCTGTGGTTCTACATTGCTGAGCACTGACCTTATGCGGTTGCACTGTGACAACTCTTATCCATCACATCCTGACCAAGGGCAGCCTGTGTCTCTTCTCTCTTTTACAAACAGTCACATTTAACAGTTCTATCTGCATGTATGTAGCTATAGTAGTGGCGCTTTTATATTATTATTTAATAATTAATAATATAAAAGCACTAATTATTAGTGCATTATTAAATTGTTACACTAATTAAAGCTCAGCTTAATTGCTTTTAAATATATTGTATTTATATAATTAAAAATTACTTATTTATATAATAGAATAATAATCTAGAAAAAATCTAATGTTTACTTTTACCACATATTATATGATATGATATGATATGATATGATATGATATGATATGATATGATATGATATTTGCATGTAGCTACTTGTTAGCTTCACAAAATAGGTCTTCTTGAGTTATTCAGCCATTCTGATGTGATTTCTCTATAATTTTTGTTTGCTTTTTTGTGATGCTCTGATGTTATATCATCCCTTGTATAAATCCATTAAAAAAATAGTGAATAAGGTCAAACCCTATCAGTCATCTCCAGTGATTAGCCAATGCATTTTTCTCTCTCTCTCTCTCTCTCTTTGTTTTTTATCAGTGAACTTTCTTCACTAGACTGTTGATCCATTCTTAGTCATCAGCAGTGAGCTGTCATCAGTCAGTCTGATTGGGTCTAAATGGAGAGAAATGCCTGGATGTGAAAGTGAGCTTCACTGAGTTTGATTAGAGGAGACCTCTGTAAAAACATATGGGGAAGTGAAATTAGCCCTGCTACAAGTGTGCAACGTGAGCTGGACATAAACATACCGTGTTCACTGGAGGGTCATTAAGACCTCTAGAATCTGAGGTCATGAATTGATTGTGTAGTTTTCTTTGTCAAAGCTTGACTGACCAAACCAATATTCATATACTAGCATTTATATTGTTGCAGTACCATGTTGTTGTCTCTTTTAGTTTTTGTTTTATTTATTTTAGCACTGTAGCCTTTGCAAAAATTGAAAAATACATTATTTCAGGCAATGAAAGTAGTTTTTATAATTGAGAGCTGCAGTGAAGGGAAAAGATTTTCAGAGAATGACTGAAGAAAGTCATATAGTTTTTGAAAAACACAAGGGTCACTTGTCATTTTTGTGTGAATGATACCTTTTAAGTGCACTTTCTGCACAGTGGTTATTATTTAGCCATGCGCAAACATTCTTTCTCTTTTTTTTTCCCAGCTGTCAGTTATAATACTAGTTATTTCACATTCTTTCATTCTTCCCTTTCATTCTTTACAAACGTGGTAATGATTCATTGAACTAAGTGCTGCTTGCTCGTGCCATCAAAACACATCAAAAGTTAATGTTTAAGCCTGCAATGCATATCCCGCAGGTGAGAGTGTCCCTGCTAGACTTGTTTCTCACGTGTGTTCACCTGTGTCCCTGATCTGATTAGCCTCAGGACTCCACACTGATGTCATGGTCACCCAGCCCCCCATGCAACACGATGCCATTCTCTCAGGCAGGACTTAACAACGGCTGCATCTTTCAGCCTGTCATTGATAGAGTGTGCACTTGCTCACCTGGGCTATAGCCGGTTGCAGAAAATGGATGGTGTTAGCTGGAAATTTAGCTGCACTTTAGGAGCTAAGAGCATATGATAGATGTAGCAATCTTAAGACTGGTAATTGGTGCAACTAAATGACCCGTCTAAACCTTTGTGTCTATAAATTAAAAAGAAAGAAAGCGCAGACAAACATGCACAAGGTAAGGGATGCAAAGTATTGTGTTTGTGGTGTGAAGAAAAAAGCGTGTTCCTTAATGCACTGTGTTGCTTGTGAGATGTATTTTATTCCTGTAATGGCAATAGCAGCCATTTCAGTCTAAAGTTTCGAGTAAAGATTGAAATATGATGATTTGATGCTGTCTTAATAATATTAATGCTGAAAACAGCTGTGCTGCTTGGTGTTTTTGTGGAAAATGTGATGCATTTATTTTCAGCATTCACCGATGAATACAATGTGCAAAAGGGCTTGTCACTTTTACATGTCACTTTTGATCAATTTTAAGCGTATAATCTGAATAAAAGGCAGTGAATGAATTTGAGTGTGGTTGTGAAATTGTTTACAACCCTTTGTTTTCTTCTTGTGTAATCCACTCATAGGATTGCATTTGGTTTGTCGTTTTACTGTGTGTGAGAGAGAGAGTGAAGAAGAGATTGAGAGTTAGTGACAACACTGACGTTTGTTAGCTTTGAGGCTTTTTACTTTTGAGGCCTTGTGGTGTGGTTTTATGAGCGCTGAGTGTTTGATATAAACAGGCCTTCCAGATGTTTCTGGAATTTTGTGACACCACAGAGAGGATGTGACCAGCGCAGAGCTCCTGCCAGATTTCCATGGCAACGTCTGTTTCCCATCCTGACAAAACACAGGGAGTATGAATGAATCTGCAGGCGTCTTAAAGAAATTTATTTGGCTGGCAATTTGGGTCTATATTTCTTACCTCTTAAATTTGATTGTTCTGTTTTCCTGTCATCATAATTTTCGTGCTAATGACAGTTTTGCATTGCTGTTGTCTTTTTGTGCCTTGTTAATGTACTGAAACCAGAATGCAGGCCAAAAGAATAACTGTTGCAGGTGTCTTGGCTAGGAATGGGAATTTATAGATATTTTTCTTTCTTTTTTTTTTTTGATTTTTCTGCTGTGCAAAAGCAAAACGTTGTATTTTCTTCTGATTACGTGTTGCATTTGAAAAGACATCCACCTAGCCTAGGACATAAATGTGTAGAACACCTTAACTCCGCAACATTCACACATGGAGGGCTCTTGTTGGCATTTCACAAGATGCTAAATTTGTCCATCTCAAATGGATAAGCAATCTAGTTGTACCTCTAACAACATGAATTCTGAGTTTTAGATTCGCTGAAGAATTGCGAATAATAGAATATGTCCCCCCAACTCAAATCTTAGGCGCTAGTATTCATTAGCTAAGTTTTTATCCACACATTCAAATTTAACTTGTGAGCAAAACCGCAAAATCGCATTAAGCTTCTGCAAAAGAGCTGTTAACATCCAACGTATCAAAAAGAGCAAAAAGGCGAAATTACTTGCATCTCAGAGCGAGCAGGCGAAATACAGTACATGTGGTCATTGTTTTTGGTGGTGGATTTCTGCTGGTTGGGAGATGTAGTTGTGTAAGACAATTATATAGACTTACTTTGATGTCTGGATGGAAACCGTTACCATCAGATCGATTATTCGAGTGTGCCTGTCTGGGTGTCATGCAGTGCTACAGCCCCTGCAAACACTTTCTAAATCAATTGAATTGCTTTTGAGTGTTATACAACTGTATTCACAAGGTTTAGTAGTCTCTTATGTGGCATTTCTTAATACAGCTGTTTACTTGATTGTCATTGAATAGAGGAAAAAGCTCCTAATCTCTGTATTTCAGCAGGAGCTGCCGGCGCCGCCTCCCCTGCTGTTCAGGAAGCTGAGTAACCCCGACCTGTCTCCTGCCGCAGGAAAAACCAAACTGCAGCGACAGCTCAGTCAGGATGACACCAGAGCCCGACGCAGCAGTATGGCCGGCATCCTCACCGGTGAGAATCCTGATTCCCAAACATGATTTAAACGCATCATGTGCTTTAATGGAAGCAAGAACTTTGGGCTTTATTTTGGTTTTGACCACAGAACACGGACACATACAAAACTAGACACAACTATGTCCTAATTCTGTTTCCTCGGTGTGCTGCAGGAAAGCAGCTTCTGCCTCTGTCCAGCAGCATGCACGGTGGGGTGAGTCAGCTGGCCTGGCAGCAGCACACAGGAGAACCCAATAACTTGGTCCGCATGAGGAGCCAATCCTTTGGCCAGTCTGCCCCCTCTCTCACTGCGGGACTGGTGAGTACATGTGCACCACGCATGCGCACGGACCGTCTCTGTCTGTTTCCATCCAACACAAGCAGGGTCCAAAATCTGACAAATGTCAGTAAAAGTGTAAAGAAACTGCAATATAATACTTGGCATAAATCAGATCTGTAAGAATAGTCTCACCATCAGTGTAATTTTTGTCTCACCATCACTGACACAATATGCTAATGAATGAAAAGGATGCATTAGATCACAGATGCAAACTCACTTCTAATGAAGTACTATGTGTCAGCTCGCGTCACAGAAATTCTGCTTTGATCTTGTTTGATCTTTCATTGTATTTCTGAGTAAATGCAGAGGCAGTTTGGGTGTGTCTGGTCTGTGTGAGTTTATGGAGGTTTAGAAATGAAGAAAGTATATGTGTCAATTACAGCAATATAACTTTATCTGATGAGGTCTTGTACCTGCTTTATGTCCTGAAGACATGTTTGCAGTCCTTTTTTTTTGTGCACTTGAGAGCCTAGTGCTATAGCTACATCTGCTGTCCAAGACTAGTACTACACCATTGAGAATAGGGAAATCCCAGTGATGAAGTTTAGGTTATTAAGTAATGTAAATAAACCAACATGTATAATTATATATAATAATTGCATAAGATAAGTGTGTGTGTGTAATCATTCATCTTTTTGATCTACAATTCCCAGTCAAATGTATTTTTAGTCTTCTGTGGCATGCTGGACCTTTTTAATGACTGTATAATAAGATTAAGGTTATAGATAGAAATGAACTAGTATTACTAATCAGGTTTGAGGTTTGTTCTGTAAATCGTAGCAAACAGAGGTAAGGCATTTGTGATTTCCTATACTGAGTTTGATATTTTCAGATCCTTAAGTCCACTACCATTTGATAAATTACTTGCCACGGTGTGTTTGCGTGGATTTGCATTACACTGCTCTTGTTTGCATGCAGAACCTGAAGAAAGCCTTGTACTTAATACAATTCTGTAATGCTCACGGCAGCTTCTAACCATGAGGTGGCAGCATTGCCCACTGTTGTAAAACTAAACGGTACTAATCTTGGGTGGATAAAGTGCTAAACCTGGGCTGTGTGATTATCTCAGCCCTTATGTTTATGGATGAATAATGGACTCAGCCCTGCAGTGTAGCACACTGTCCTAATAAAGTAGTAATTAATATGCCAGTGCTGCAGCAGACCATATTTAAAAGGCCTTGCCTGTTGAAAGAGAAGCCATGAACACACTAATTGCTGCTTATTAGGCATTATATGCCAGCAAACAGTGGCATGCCGATATTAAGATGTAATAATAGTCCAGTTATTTAAAGTTGCAACTTTCAAGACTACTGCTCTTATATAGTGTTAGTTTTATATATATAGAAGATAGCTGCCATTTGTTTTCCACATGATGTCAGTGTCAATTCATGCCAAGTAGAAGATTTTATTGTTGATGTTATGTTTATTTTATGTTTAACAAATGTTATTTTGTTCCAATCAACTGCTTCTTCCTACTTGCACGTCCTTTTAAATCTGTTACTCAGACCTTCTTCCATATTATATATATATGACATTTAAAATGACTGCATCAACCTATCTGTAATTTAAAAGCCTATTGATTTGAATTCAACACTGTTGTATGTGACACACAGCCTTCGAATGATAAATTCCTATGCGCATCAAGTAAGTGGCATCATAAATATGAGATCCATCAAGCTGTATATCAAGTTTTTAAAAGGAAATTATTCATTTTAGTTTGTGTGCAATATATTTGACATATAGTTTTTCAAATAGATTGCATTAATAAATAAAGCAGCTTCCAGAAAATTCTATATTTTTTACTCTTTGTAGGAGCACATACTGGTCATTAGGATGGAGTTGACAATGGAATAGAGTTTAAAAAATATTGATATCAGAGACAGTATGAAATCTTATCACCGTATCTATATTTGATATTACTGTAATGGTATACATCAAAAGTAGCTATAAATAATTTCTCGCTGTAAAATAATTTCACAGGTTATCCAGTGAATTATATACATATATATTACAGATGAAAGTTACTTGATCTCATTTGATAGTTTTCTTTTTTTTTTTTATTTGGAACTTGATGGACACCAAATAAAAGATTTCATTATCCATAGCAAATGATTATCAGGTCCTCATCTTGACTTGTTTGAGAACAGTCCTGCTCTGCATTTTTAACAGGATATAAAACTTTGGTTGGCACAATTATGGGTAATGCCACAGTGCTTTGCAATAATAATGTTGTTATTTTTTTTTCTCATTCATAGACTAATGTGGTAAAAGAAATCATCCTGAGTTTATCCTGTGGTGATGTAGTTCATAATCCTCAGATCCAGGCTGTGAGGCCCGGTGGTGCTGCTTCTGTGCTGCTTTATTGTACGAGGCGTGGGAGAGACATAGAAGAGGGAATGGAGTGACTTAAAGGGAATCGTGCAGGACAGGCATATGGTGTTTACCCTCAATCCAACTACATGCATGGAGTGGTGTATGTGTGATTTGTGCAAGCAATTTTGTGTTTTTTATTCTTTTTTAGGTGGTGGGCGGGGGCATTTTTATTTCGCGAACCATAACTGATTATGTACAATGATTCATCTGATTGGTTTTCATAAGATTTATTATTCTGCCAACAAGTACCCACAAGGGGCAGATAAGGTGCTGGAAATAGCGTTATTCATTGAGCTAAGGGATTTGAACAAACACCATAAGTATTTAACTTGTTACCTATGTAAGTGATTAGACTTGCATCTAGGATATGATAAAAGGATTAAACTATTAGCTACATTAACATTGAAGGAAGGATCTGAGCCATTTGTTACATAGCAACATGTGCATAATTATGTGCAATAGGTATAATTGCATAAGTTGTTGCTTATATTATAGGAATATAATTGCATTAAATCGTCTTTTGGTTATACACCGGTCACTGTTGCTTGTTGAGATTTTTTTTTTATGGCACACCTTCAGGCAAGAAAAAGGTTATTTTGTTTTTGTCCTTTGGTGCTCAGTCTAAATTGAGATGGCAGTGAGGCTGGAATAAGTCAACAGTGGCATTAACATACTGTGTTATTTGCATAATATTTGCATATAGGCTGGGGGAAAAGGCAAGGTTGTTCTAGCGATATTGTTATTCATTCCTGTTTCTTATTTTTTGTCTGTGTTATTGAAGTTCTAGCCTGATGTTCAAATATTATATAAAGATTTAACAGCTGGTCTGCTGTGGAAATCTACAACTGTATTTCATCAGCTAAAGAAGAACAGATAAAGAAGCGGATTCCAAGTTGAAGTGCCTTTTGTACAGAGGATACCAGACTTAAATTGTGCAGTGGTTGTATATTTTAAATGGTGATTTGTTTTCCTCTCCCAGGGAATCTGGTCTTTAGTGTGGTTAATGGAGCTTTTATAGGCAGTTGGAGACCCGCATAAGTAGCTGCAGCTCTTCTGAATACACAGTCAATCCTTTGTCACGTAATCTTTTAATGGGAGAGGAAAATCTGTTTCCATCCTTTAAAAATTTTAGCCCGAGCCTATACCTCTTTCTCGATCGATTTGTTTTTGAAAAATGTTACCCAGAGGCAATAGGCTTTAACGGACACAAAGAAGACAAAGGAACACACCAGACCAGTATGTGCGCTTGTCTCCCTTCATCGAGGTCACAAACAGCCGAAGTGAGTGACTATGTAATATGATTAAATATTCAAAAGGCAATTATGAATAATTACTTGAAAGAGACCCTCCGCTGCGCCGCCTACCAACCCAAGGTGACGACACTCATGGCAGCAGTAGAGGCTGCTGGGATCTGACGTTTTTGTTTCTGTGTTGTTAGCTTTGTTTCCGCAGCGTTTACCCACTCTGCTTGTTTTCTTTATCTGGATATGACAGTTGTTTTTGCTTTTTGCTTTGCACCTTCTGTTTCTGTCTTCAGGCTTTTAATCTGATGTTCCTTGCATTTGTCCCATATCCTGATCGTGATCTATGATGCAAATAATTTACCTGGTTTACCTGGAGGGAAAAGGCACCTTTTAACTATTTATTTATTTATTTTTTATCACTGACCTAAATTCATTGCGTCTTGCGGAAAGAAAAAACACCCAAAAGTTTATTACAAAGGCTAGCATTGACAGTTCAACTGTCATTCAGATAAACATCAAGCAATTTGTGCTTGTCATTGTTAAACGTGCCAAACATTAATCAATCAGTCTTAGTCAGTTGGGCTTACATAAAAAGTTCAACAGTTAATGAGAAAGTACTTCATAATGTCGTATCACAGTAATTATCTTCTAATTAAAATTCTTTTTCATCAAGAAATAAATAGTGCTTCTTTGAAAAATGTTTAGAATCATGTACATTTGTAACAGGACTAATAATTATTTACAATAACAATGCACCATTGGTTAACAGATTTGGCGTGGACTTTTTTGACAGTGCCTGAGCACAAATGCAAACTATTATCTTACAGTATATTCTGTTTGCTGCTGTGTCATATTCACTGTGTATTAATATGTGAACCCATAATTCATCTAAAAATAATAGTAAATAAAAACAATTTAAATAAAAAAAAATGTATGTGTGTGTATATATTACAAAGTGACTTTGTTCAGTCTAAAATCCAGAAGGAAAGATATTTGAACAAATTTCCCATCTTTCTTGTCACCACAGGGAGTGATGCTGACTTGCTTTTTCTCTTCAAGGTTACGTATTTAATAGCCAGTGAAGAGACAGACCGACATACATCCTAAACACAGTGTTGCGTTTCTTTTTACTGCCCTTGATAACTTCACCTGTCGAGCCAGCAGGACACATTCATAATTCATCTCTGAAAGTAGACTGGATGTACCCGCTTGTGCCTGGAGTCAGAACCTGAGGATAGTTACACTTAGCCTATATCTTGCGGAATGCATTTAGGCTAGAACAGTGTTGCAGCATGGTCCTCAAAAAATACAGTCAAAAAATCCCAAATGTGTGCTGTCTGTCTTATGTAAGAGTGTGTCCTAAACTGGCACAGTTTTTCTAGCCAATTGTTATTTATGTACTGGAAAAAGAGCGCAATGTAGCATTTTCATACTAATTTGCTCATTCAGACCTAATCCTGAAACAATTATGCAGATGCTAAAGCATTGCAAGTACCATATTTATTTTGGAAATCAGACCCACTGTGTTTCTAGTGCAAAGCTTTTTTTTATCACACCAATTGCTTTTTTAGGAATACCACAGCTGTTCTTTTCCTTGGGGTTCTTGTTTCAACTCTTTAAAGTAGAAACCCTTGTTGATGTATAAGACAATCTGATTTATAATTGATGTTTCATTTATGCATCTCTCAAAAAGGCTTTGCCCTTTTCTGGCGTGGTGTTCTCATAAAGTTGTCTCAGTATGTTTAAAATGCAAAATAACAGACCTTTTAAGCTGATGTTTTGAAAATGCACATGCAACAGTTCCTTTTTCAAAAAATGAGCTTGATTTCTTACCTCCTCTTCTTTTTTCCTCACCATCTCTGCTGTCATCACCTCCTCTTTGCTGAATTTTTTCTGTCTAACATGTTCTTATCCTCGTTTGTCAAAGTTGTGACCTTTTTAAAACTCACACTGGGGCTGGATTCAAAATTTAATTGGTCAGAATGACATGTTCTAGAGCCGAAATGACAGTTTGCCCTCGTTATTATGAACCGGCCTTTAA